>VZRN01001710.1:798772-820661 GCA_013397935.1 Dasyornis broadbenti
AAAAAAAAAAAAAATTCCTGGATTTATTTGGGTTGAAAAGGGCTTCTAAAGATCCTCTGGTCCAACCCCCCCAGCCATGGGCATGGACATCTTTCACTAGATCAAGTTGCTCAAAACCTCACCCTGCCTGACTTTGAACACTTCGAATGATGGAATCATGGTTGATCCAACACAACAACAGGTGTCTAACAGACACTATAATATAGTGTCTAGGAAGGTTGCAGATATGTAAAACTTTACTGGGGAAGGCACTGAGGATCTAACATCGGAGTTAGCCCTGCTTTGAGAGGGTATTCAACCCGACAAGGTCCCAGAGTCCATCTAGATTACTTTATGCTTCTGTCATTCCAAGTGGTTTATAGCAAATATGTCACACTTAACTCTTCAAAACAAAAATTTGCAGAGACAAAAGATGCTTCTGTGTACTCACTGCAAGATGTAAATGTAACCCATCGTGAGGAAGTTTGTTTCATTGTATATATCAAGTAGTTTTTTAGTAGAGACTAATAACCAGATTATCAGAGAACCTGATTAACTACCAGCAACCATGATTGGTGTCCTTAGAATTTAATGATTTCCAGTGCTGAGTGGAGAAAAAAGGTAATAAATTTTACTAAAATTATTACTTCAATTTGCATTTAAGTAAGAAAATTAAAATAAATGAAACACAATAAAAAATCTCACAATCTATAATAAAGTTGCACAACAGAAGATCTTAATGATATCTTTAGTAAAATGATTTTTGAGCCAAAACCATATCATACTCTGTTTAAACCTTGAAGCAAGTACAATTGTTAATGTCCCAGAGAAAACTCTGGGTTTATTTACATGCTCTGTTTTGGAGAACAAGGTACAGCTACTATGTTATAGCTAAATTGGAATGCCTCTGTGGATATGCCAGGGGAAATAAATACAAATTGTGGAGTAAAAATGCCTTTCATTCCAGCTAAGCAGCAGATTGTCGTGAACTTGTTTAAATCACAGATAATTCTGTGATCATTTTTAGCACTTAACTCCAAGAGTGCTTATATTGCAAGAGGATTACAAGAATAAGGTAAAATCCTTATTTTATTGTGTTTGCATAAACACCCCTGACAGTGGAGGGGAAGGAGTAGCCCATTCACATCCTTCTTTTAAGTATCAGTTACTACTGATGTTTGTCAGCTATGAATATAGTAGATCAGAAGAATAAGGAGTATTACTGAGTAAAAAATATTTTATCTTTGCTTTGTTTATAGCAAGCAAGAAGATCTGGAAGATCAGGTAAAATATACATCTGTGCTTCAGTTCAACTGACTAGCTTATCCTCTTCTACATACATTGATGATGAGTCTAAATACCTTCATCTGCCAAAGAAAGTAATCATTTTACTAAGTGTAAACAATTGTATTGCAGACAGCTCCCTTTAAATGACTAGCCTAATTACTTTTATTTTCAATGAAGAAGACCAAATGGTTATAGTACACAATTTATCGCATTCTAGACATTTGAATAGGTCAGATGAATCATGCCTTAAAAGAGGCTCTTTCTCTCCATTGAGGATAAAGGGAGTCTGGTATGACTAGCTCCAAATTGTAAACTGTATACATCTAAAGTTAGGTGAGAGGAATCTCATCCCACCTGTTTGTGCACTTAATAAAAGAAGAATACCAATACAGTATAAAATTGAACAAACTGTCCCCGGGCTTTGAAACAAGTTGTTTTAACCTTGAAGCAATTTAGCTCTTAATTTAGGGTTTGATTTAACTCCCACTGAAGTCCACAGCTGTATATTTTAAGGGGAATTTAATGAGTCTTGTCAATTATTTCTGTTCACTCTCTCATCAAGTATACTTAATTAAATTCACTGAGAAATGGATACCCAATGCTTAATGAGAAAGGATATTCTATAAATGCAGGTTATATTTTGAACAGGATTTTTTTGTAAATTAGTTCTTTCCCCTTCCATCTTATAAATTAAATATGTAAGCATTATAGACAAATCCTCAGTGATAAATGTCTTTAATAATTCTAATTCAAGTAACATCAGGAAATATATGTTTTTTCCTTCCACAGGATTATTAACTTTTTAATTAATATGTGTAATATATTAAATAAAGTCCAGCAGGATGTTAGCACTCTGTTTAAATGACAACTCTGAAACTTGCTTTGCACTGTCACTTTTGGAGAGCTCCTCAGTGCTGGGCTGATAAGAATAGATTTATTGTACTATTTATAACACAGAATTCAATGGAGTTACAGGTGGAAAGTCTGATAGAAACTTTCAGGCCTGACGATCAGTGGTGGAAATGAATGTCTATCCAAATGAAACCACTGAAAATTTACTACATAGCCAGGATGGAGTTCTAGTCCTGATCTTAATGTGGAGAACTGAGGAAACAGTGGGCGTGCATTGTATGACTATGACTGTGACATTTAACACAGGGGTCTTTCCTGGCACTAATGGGAGAGATGAAGGCAGAAGAGTTGTGTTCTCTTTTCTCCTTGATGAAGCCATGCTAAATACCTAACTGGCTTCACGGTTCATTGACTTGCATGTGCAAATGGTACAGAGATCTTGAAGGAGGAGAGAGAGGGAACTCCGTGAATGGAAGGAGTTAGCACCTAAGTGAGATTCACAAACCCTGGAGTTAAACTCTACACTTCTATTATCTAATTCAGTTTCAGTTTCTACCTGCACATCTGCTTCTGAATAACACGTTTGAGATTCTGAAGCCAGAACATTACCAGGAGCTGCATGAGCAGTGTGGGAGAGGAGGCTGCTGCCTTTCCTTGGCACCTGGCTGAGAACTGTGTGTTGTTACAAGTTCCCCAGACAACCCTTGTTTCGCAACCCTGGTGCAAAGGCAAAAGAGGTCAGCTTGGAAGGATTTTAAACATATTAAAAACTGAAGTAGCAAACCTGCATATTAATAACAGGATTAAATTAAAAGAACTGGACCCGTACAGAGAGGCTGAATACAAAGGACTCTCTCCAGTGCACCTGGTAGTAAAAGAAGATGATTTAAGTAGGTGGGGAAATGGAAGCAACTTCAATACATTAGAAACAATGATGCAAAATTGAATGCTTTTTCTTTTATTTAGCCTACCCTAGTCTTGAGAGACTAAACAAGTAGCTTTTCTGTAAACTAGCTCTGCCTAGCTTTCATTCACACAACATCCTGGCTACCTTTATTGTGGCACCAAATCCAGCCACTTATGAATAGTTGGTCTGTGTAAGCCTGTAAGGGAGAACTGTGTGCTCTGCAGAACTCTTTAGTGGGGAGCACTGAAGATGATGGCTTGTAATGTTAGCAGGGTAACTTCAGCCCCTTTGGTGCTCTCTTTCTGGGTAAATCTGTGCTTGAATTGTTCTAATTGTGTCAACCTGTATTTAAAAACATTTGGTGCAGACTAACTAAAACCCTGGGGTCCTGAAGGGAGGCAGAACTAAGAAGTTTTTCCTGTTCCAATTGAAGTAACTACATTGGCGGTTTTCTGGCAAATTATCACTTTGTTAATGGACCATACAGACTTTGTATTTCATACTGAAAAGAATTAGAAGTTTCTGTCCATTAAAAAGTGACTGTGCTATGAAATCCATTACTTATTTTTTCATGAGGAATAATGGAAAATTGAGAAATTGTATCAATACTCCAGAGAGAAGGCATTAGAGGCTACATACACACACACATGCACGCGCGCGCACGCACACACACATATAAAAATCATAGTTATATTCAAGTATAAAGTCAAGTTATATTGATATAAATTCAGCATTTTCTGGTATTTTTTGATACAATGACCAGTGACATGCTTAAACATTTATATATGTTCTCATTTTCCTGTAATACCATCCATAATTGTTGCCTTATACTGGTCTATTACATCAGATAAAAGAATCACACACAAATTTTATAACACTGTAAAGATAGGATGAGATTAATTATTAAATTTCTTAAATTATTTTTAAATTTAATTAATTAAATTTAATTATTTCTTAAATTTCTTTAATTATTAGGCAAAAATGCTAGTAAAAGTATTTTTGATGGCACAAGAGCTGTCAAAATAACTTAATCAGTTTTAACTTCTTATTTTATTTGCAAGCTTACAAGATCTACATAAAAGCTTCTTCCTTAAGAGAAAAAGAAAAATGCAGAACCATGATGGCAAAGCCTTAGTAATGTCTTGGCTTTAAAGGCAAGGGGATTTATGAGAGGTACATATTCAGTAAACAATCACATTAATGTACTCATCTGGATTTGATGGTGGAAATGTTGCCACAGGATCAGCATGGCAACAGACATTACCAAATCTGTGAAATTGCACAATAATGATTTTGTGCCATATATAGAATGGAAATGCTATCTACTTTCATGGGCTAATTTGCAAGGACTTGCCTTTGCTGCAGGCCCTGGTATACCAGACCTATTGCAGTATCCTAAGTAGAGATCCTTATATAGTGGTGCTAATCTTCTGTTGGTTAATGATTCTCAGTCATTCTCTTCTCTCAAGTCGTGGGCTTCAGGAGTTGGTGGGCTCTGAGTCATGGTCACAGTCTCCCACTACCAGAATTACTTTTTCCCCAGTTGAAGCTGATTCAGCACAGTTGCTGAATTGTCTTTATTAATTTTTTCCTTATCTTGTCAGTCCTGCCAAATTTCCTGGTGGCCTATGGATTCTGCATTCTTTGTGTCCACTGTCAGTGGAACACTCTTCTTCCCAATTTTTGGTAACCTCTCCCTGGATCTGAGATCACTGAAGCCTGTCAAGCCCTAAACCTTAACAATGCAGTCCTACCGACAAGTAATTTGTCGTCTAACACCCAGACATCACTTAGAGCTTGTTGGCTGCTATCTGTCACATGAATTAAATTTCTTTTCTTGTTGATTAGCCTTGAAAGTACACAAAGATCAAACATCAAAGAATATCCTTTCTTAAGAAAATTTTATATATTCCACATTTTGCAACACTGGGACACCTGACAGCCTGTTTAGCGGATCAGATGCTGCCCCAGGAAATAGAAAATGGCACTTATAGGATTGAATACCTTAATCTGACAGAATGGATTTACCTAGGTGTTGTAGCACATTGAAAAGCAACATGTTGCATTACCTGGGTGACACACTATTACTCAACAACAGCAGCAGCAGCCAGCTGCTCCCAGCAGGACAAATACTAAATATGGAGGGAGTTAGGAGCTGCCTATCACCCTTAACTTCTCTCCCCTGTATCGACAGTCTCTGGTAGTAGTATCTACATTTTGTATGATCTTAAAATTCAAGAACTTATTAGGAGCTGGATATGCTCTCCAGGGGATGGGGATGAGAAGATCAGTAATGTAATAGCAGACAGTTTCTAAGGAGAAGCTGAGTCCTGCTACCCAGGACAGCAAAAATTTTTCCTTTCTCCTTAATTGCCTTGGCACTGTGATGCTTGGTAGAAGATGCTCAAACAGGAGGCAGACATAATTCTGTGCCTTTGCAATTAACCCTTGTAATGGATGCTTAAGTCAGAGTACCAGAAATACTTTTTCATTCAAACACCTACTCATTCAAGATGAGAGGCAAAACCAGTTCTTCCTCCATGTCCTGATGGTGACACGCGTACCTGTTTTCCATCAGCCCTAGTGGCAAAGAATAGATCTGTATTCATTCAGGACAACAAAAAGACTTTGTCAGCCAAGGCAAAAGTAGTTTGTGTGCTGTAGTGGCTGACCTTGAGCCTCCACGTAGTCTCTTGCTCACTCCTCCCAACAGGGATAGGGGGTCTTGGAAGAGCAAAAGCTGAAAACTCAGGGATTGAGATAAAGAGTTTAATAGGTGAAGAAAAGCTATTTGTGCAAGCAAAGTAGAATAAGGAATTAATTCACTACTTCCCATGGCAGAAGGTGTCCAGCCACTTCCTGTGAAGCAGGACCTCAGCACAAGTTACTTGTGATGACAAATGCTTTAACCACAAACATCACTCTTTCCCACAGATTTCATAGCTGAACACAATGTTGTATGGCATGAAAAATCCCTTCAGTCAATCTGGGTTGTCTGTCCCCGTTGTGTCCCCTCCCAGCTTCCTGTGCACCCCCAGATTATTTGCTGGTGGGTGCTGTAAAGGAAAAAAAAAAAAAAGGAAAAAAAAGAAAAACAAGAAAAACAACAACAACAACAAAACAAACAAACAAAACCAACCACAACAAAAACAAACCCAACAACAACAAAAAAGAAAAAACAAACAGAAAAAACCCACCAAAAAAAAGTGACCCTGCAGCTGTGCAAACACTGCTCAGCAACATCCAAAACACTGGTGTGTTACTAACACTGTCTCAGTCCCAAATGCAAAGCACAGTAGGCTATGAAGAAAGTTAACTCCATCCCAGCCAGACCCAGTGCAAGGGCTGATCATGTTCTGCTGCTGCAAGAGCTGTTGTGAGAAGAGAGGAGCCCCTGTGCCACCAGCCATATCTATGGAGGAGCCTGGTATGTCTGGGGATGGTGTATCACTGTAAACCTACCAATCAATTAAAAATCCATAACTTGTTAGATGTCTGATTGATGCAGTCCATGTTTTCTCCTCTTCTCAAGCAGAGTAAGTTATGATTGTATCTGTATATGTTTTGTTTGCATTGAAAATTCAACGCATCAAGCACTACAGCTTGATGGACCCCAGCTGTGTTCCTGTGCTGGGAAAATGCATGGAGGAAGATGGCAGGAAAGCCAAGGGTGTGTGGAGGAGCCCAGCTCAGGGCATGGCTTCCCAGGCAGGGCCAACACAGAGAGGTGTTGTGGCCAGAACCAAGAGTGGTTGCACAGCAGGGGTGTAGAGAGGGGTGTGGCCCCAGGCACGGCTCCAGAGGTGAGGTAGGCATGAACACATGAGGTCCAGGGTGGGGTGAAGAGCAGCATGTGTGCTGGCAAAACGCCCAAGTCCTGGCTCCATGCCCAGAAAATGACAAAAGAGGGAACCAGGAAAGGACCTACCAAATAACCTTCTTACCTGGCAAACCTAATTAATTATGGCTCCAGCATGGGCTGTGGTGATACCTTGCTGGTGCAAGGTGAGGGTGGAAGCAACAGTGAAGGCCAAGGGTGGAACAAAACAGGCTATGAGGAAGGCAAATGTGGGGATAGATTGAGTAAGAGATTAGGAAAATGCCAACTAAGTATTGTCACATGTTAATGCAAAATTTTAAACTAGAACCTGCAGCATCCAGACCCAATAATCACCAGCATCAGTGGCAAGGAAGGAGAGTAGGAGAAACTGGTGAGAAGGATGAGACAGCTGCAGGTATCACTCTCACAGACAGGCAATGCCTAATGTGACAAACTCTACTAACGCGTGGTTGACCCAGCAACATACTTGGAATAACTTTGAACTGGGAAAATACTTTTGACTAGGCCTTTGATTTGTGTCATGAAGGTAAAGTATTGACCCAGTTGTGTGAGGCTTCAGCTCCACTCTAGTGGATGATGAGACCAGAGTGACTCTTAGAATAGGGAGCGGGAATTGATTTGGTTGCATGAGAATCGCACAACGTGAGTGTATGAAAGCAACGAGATTAGAAAGAGCACTGGAGACCTCTAGTACTGTGACCTGATGGGGAAGCCAAAAGAAAGAGCCAGTCTTTGTCACTGGCTTACAGCCAACTTCAAATCTACTAGATTTTTAATTCATATTACTTATTGACATATAATTCCCTATTATTGCTCTCTTAGAATGATATACTTCTCATTTAACAAAAAACAGTAACCATCAAATTGTGTTCCTGCCTGTATTCCACTATAGGAATAAACCAGTAAAACCTGCACTTGTAATTCAACATGGATCAAAAATTTTGAACTCAGACCTATATGGAAGAAGAGCTTAGGCTTCTGAATGTAGAGGTTACCCTCCTGCTGTTGTGTATTATTATTGTATTTAAGAAACAGGACTTTAGGTAGATGATTTGCACAACCAAGATATGCAGAGATAAAACAGGTGTTTTCTTCCAGTGCAAATGATCCAACAAAATGATCCTGAATACTCTCTAACTGCCTGAGTTAAGAGTAAAAGCAGTATACTGAGGTATTTGTAAACTGGCTGAGTAGCTTGTTAAATGAAGATCTACTTAACCATACAATTACTATAAATAATTTGTTAGCAACTTCATGAAAGAAAAGCTTGCTCTGGTGCAAAGTAAATTGGAAGCACTGTTAATAACAATACCAGTGTATTATGTTCATGTGGTGATAAACAAAACTATCCTTCAAAGAACAAGGCAATGGAGCCATTGAGGATTTTTCTTATCTTCCGTCTATTCCTCAGTCCCCTGAATATTACTGTTTCACCCACTCCTCCTAAACTGTCTTCCTGATAAAAAGATAAACCCCGTATTTCAAGTGCAACTGCATATGTTTACTGTAATGCTAGAGCTTCTTGATGATTTGAATCTCTTTATTCAGTGTTGAGTCAAATTTCTAGTGACTTTTTTCCATAATGTTTATGTGTATCTGTATCTGTAGGAAGAGTCTATTTCTCTGTCACCATTACACATAGAAGCCTTTGCAGAATACTAATGAAATCAATTAATCTCACTAAATGGGACATCACGGCAGGTATCCATTAAAACATTTGTGAATGATAACACTTCAACAGCTGTAGAGCTTCAATACATCAATTCACATATCCTAGCATGTAGCTGTACTATGGATATTATAAGTGGCAAATGAGATAAAACCCTACTGTGGTGTCTTAGAAAACACAGTGCAACTTTATTGCTCTAATTGGAAGCTCTTGGAATACCAACATGACAAATTACTAAATAAGTGCACAAAAAACCGTAAAATTATTTAAAAACAAACCAGCATATGCCACTGGGTTTGAAGGATACATTTTCTAAGAAAGTAAAATTTGGTTTTGCTTATTTTGAAACACAAGAGAGGAATGTATATATTACCAGTTTTCATCTCCTTGTAAGACCCAAAATCAGACTTGAGTCAGAAGAAAGGCAAGCAGATGTATATGACAAACACGGCTTTTATGTCTGTACTGTGCACTGAAAAACTCGTCATAATCTGTACTCCTTCATTTTTTCTTTCTCTTTTTTCTTTTTACTATTTTTCTTTCTTTTTCTTTCTTCTTTTCTTTTTTGTTTCTGTATTTACTTGCTGAAGAGGCAAAATGATGTGGCTAAGTGATCAGGATAATAAAACAGGAGCTTATGTTCAGATAATGGTCTCCTACTTCTGAAGAAAATCATGAAGCAAATCCAAGAAATTTATTTTAAAGTACATCTAAACCATTATTGAAGGAAAATTTACACCTTGTTAAGAGTGATCCTAGACCTCAGAATGTGCAAAGAGATCAAGCTTCAAGGTTTCCAGGGCAGTTTCTCTAAGAGGAAAAGGTTAACCCAACACAAGAACATCAAATGAGACTGTTGGGATACTTCAAAAGTAATACGCTGTGAATGCTACTTGCACATTTAAGCTGCTAAAGACAACAGAAATCATGATAAATTTACAGTGAAGACCTTTAAAAATCTTCATATAGTAAACTTACCTGTTCACAAGAGTTTTAATATTGAGTACAGCTGCTTCCTGGCAACTGTAAGAAGTGCAGAAGAGTCTCTGTGAACCTATGCTCCTCCACATTCCTTTGAAGTGTGGTACCCAGCTGCTGAAGAGTTAGGGAATGCACTGAATCCCATCATTTTGTGTAGAAGCAGGGTTTGAGACCAGGTACTGCAAGGAAGCATTTGCCTGAACTCCTTGGATAAATGCTTTGTACAGCAGAGATGTGATTTGATAGTTCACAATATGGCTAACCTGTAATTCCTTTTAAAGATGCAATTTACTATGTTTATCACAGGGTTAACTGGGAGGAGCTGCTGACTCCCTCAAAGGCAGGGAGGCCTGCAGGGAGTCCTGGACAAATCAGAGGACTGGGCTATCACTAGCCACATGCAGTTTGAGAAGGGAAAGTGCTGGATTCTGCACCTTGGATGGGGCAACCCTGGATGTACAGACAGACTGGGGAATGAGACATTGGAGAGCAGAGCCATGGAAAGGGACCTGGGGGTCCTGGTGAATGACAATGAACATGAGTCAGGAGTGCCCTGGCAGCCAGGAGGGCCAAGCGTGTCCTGGGGAGCATCAGGCACAGCATCCACAGCCGGGCAAGGGAGGGGATTGTGCCGCTCTGCTCTGCACTGGGGCAGCCTCACCTCGAGTGCTGGGGGCAGCTTTGGGTGCCACAATAAGAATTTTGGCTGTCATTTAAGAAAGACATTAAACTATTAGAGAGTGTCCACAGGAGGGCAACAAGGATGGTGAAGGGCCTTGAGGGGAAGCCATATGAGGAGTGGCTGAGGTCACTTGGTTTTGTTCAGCCTGGAGGAGACTGAGGGGAGACCTCATTGCAGTCTTCAGCTTCCTTGTGAGGGGAGGAGGAGGGGCAGGCACTGATCTCTTCTCTGTGGTGACCAATGACAGGACCCAAGGGAATGGCCTGAATCTGTGTCAGGGGATGTTTAGGTTGGATATTAGGAAAACGTTCTTCATCCAGAGGGTGGCTGGGCACTGGAAAAGGTTCCCTGGGGAAGTGGTCACAGCACCAGCCTGGCAGAGTTCAAGAAGTGTTTGGACAATTCTCTTGGGCACATGGTGTGACTCTTGTGGATGGTGCTGTGAAGGGCCAGGAGTTGGACTTGATGATGCTTGGATCCCTTCCAACTGAGCTTAATCTGTGATTGTGTTATTTACAAAGGCTTTTCTGGCTGTCTAGAAAGAGCATGTTTTTCAGTAGCTTATTTTTCACCTCATTTTTTTAAAATTTGAATTGATGTTCATGTCCTTCATGAATTGCAATGTATCTCCAAGGTCTTTATTTTGCAAAACACATTTTTCCAATCCAAGCTGTCCAAGAACTGACACAGAATATGTTCATCCTGTAGAAGGATCTTGGGGGACCTAAGAAAATGCAGTTACCTATTCCAGCCTATAGCAGTTGCCTTGCCTGCCTCAGAATCTTGAGGGCTCTGAACAGCTTTTAAAAATCCATCTGTAAAACCAAACTGCTTTTCCTGCTGCATTTGTTGCCCATTGAACCCCTCCCTGGAGCAGCAGTAATTGGATTTATTGCAGAAACGCATCCATGAACAGGAAGTTTCTTGTTAATATTACTGCAAGGAATGGGGTGGAGTGATTTGAATGAAGATGCAAAATAGCTGTTATCAAGAGTGAAGATCAAAGAGAAGGTGATGAATGGGTGGTTTTGGTTGTTATTGCTTTTGAGAGGTGACGGAAGGGAAAACAAAGCAAAACACACACATAAATTATTGTCAGTAAGTTAAAGCTATTGGTCTGGATTCTTAGTACACCAAGTTCACTCACTCTGCAGTTTCTCTGCTCTGTTTAAAATAATTCTACATTACGGAAAATAAAACTTTTTATTATTTTCTGTAAGAACATAAATAGTAACTCAAATGCCTCTTCCATTTTCCTAAATTTAAACTGAAATCCCTCACTCTGTATCCTGGATTTTCTCCTCTGATCTCTGATTTCTTTTCAGGCATGTCTCTTGTTACCTCTGAATATCATTCAATAGCATAATATGCCATATTATGCTGATATATATTATGCCAATTTCTGTGACCCAACAGGCAGTAAGCAGAGCTTTACAATGAAACAGAATAATAATAATAAATGGTAGGAAAAAACAGAAGCTTTTTGTCAAACCAAATTTGAATTCATATTGTTTTCTTCTGAACCTGTCAATACTATCCCAAATACAGAGGCAACACCGGGTGAAAGAACACATTCTTGCCAGGATGGGCTTCTGTAAACACTCAGTGTTATTAGATGTGCTTGTTACAGTTTTATTAATCCTAAAAAGAGTACCTTCTTCCCACATCTGGAGCACTGCAATCAGAATAAAAACTAAGCCTCATGTACATCTACAGCAAAACTCCAACGAGGACTAGATTTCAAGTTTTTGCAGTATTTGTGTTGCTATATTTAAAAGGAAGCAAGTGTTCTGGGGCATCTTCTCAGAGAGGCTAAGTTACTCAGATGTTCTCTGCTTTGTTTACCTTTTCTGTGCAGTGAAAGTGCTACTGTTTCCCTGATGTCACAAGGCTGGATGCTTTGGAAACCCCAGACTGTCAAGGACTGATGTGAATGAATGCTTGCAGTCCTCTTTTGTGCCGGATGAGGAAAGCCAGAGCACGGCATATTCCCTTTGAACTTCACTGAGTGTCACAGCAGGATAAATTCTTCACAGACTATTTACAGTCTGGGGCAGAAAGTTGAGTACTGTTACCATTAAAGCTCTACATGCAGCCATCCGGCTGGACAACGTGCTCTCACACAACAGAATGGTACACAGCAATAGCACTGGGGCTTTTGTTGCCTTTACTTTCAGTTTCTCCTGTTTGTGCCTCACAGGAGAGCTTCTAGCTAGACAAATAGAGAATGCCTAGATAAGAATTTTATGATAGAAACAGTTTCTTCCTAACGCCCAAAGTTTATGAGTAGTAAAAAATCAACTCGGCAGCCATCATTGGTACATATAAAGTTGGAACAGTTTTCCTCATGTATAATTTCACCTTTAATTACATTGAATTTTAATTGTTGTTTTATTACCTAGCTAGTTATTCTACAGTGGAACATACTGTGGAACAGTGAGCCAGGAGTGCAGAGTGACAGTGATGCAGGCAAGGACAGTGTCCTCCTCAACGGCAAGGCACAGTCCCACAGTGCCCGAGCAGGGCAAGCAGGGCGGGTCCTATGGGGATCACCCAGCTCAGCCACAGGCCAGTGACTTCCAGACACACAAGTCTGTGGTGATCCAAGGTCCAAGGCCAAGCCATGTCCCCTCTGGATGCCATGAACCTGAGCTCTGTGGTAGGAAGTTTATTCTGCCAGTACTGAGTGGCAGAGCCTGTTAGCTTAGACTGGGTGGCTGTGACTGTCAAGCTCCTGAATTTGGCAGGAGCCAATCCTCTGTAGAGCTCTGTATGGGTTTTGTGTTTGTTTGTTTTTATGAGTTGCTAAACCGGTCTAATTTAAGTCTGAAAGAGAAATGATAATTTCATTAAAGAATACTGAACATTTTCTGAACTGGATCCAAAAAGTAGCCACTGAAAGATCTGTTAGATTTGTTTAGGCTTTAAGTTTGACTATGAATCAACCACATTTGCTGAAACCTGTTTCCTGAGTGTTGTTATTGATAGTAAAATGATTTAAAGGACTGCTAAATGAAGTGAAACTGGAACAGTAATCTGCTGAGAAGCTCAGGAAAGCTTTTTATGTCCATGTCTTCACATGACTCTTATTGAGACTTTACATTTGATGAACATTAAACTCTTTGGGGAGGGATAGGGGTCAGTCAGTTCCAGCTTGTAAGCACTTAGATGTCCTGTCTACACATCATGTTCCCATTATAGTGAGTGGAAATCCAGTCAATACAGCTAATGGACTGTAGAGGGGGATTCAGATGACTAAATG
Organism: Dasyornis broadbenti; assembly: GCA_013397935.1. NCBI lineage: Eukaryota > Metazoa > Chordata > Aves > Passeriformes > Dasyornithidae > Dasyornis > Dasyornis broadbenti. The sequence goes on from VZRN01001710.1 coordinate 812,233, forward strand.
AGATGTCTCTTTCAAAATGAGTCAAATAACTCTACAGTTTCTAGTGGGATTGAACATAAGCATTCAATGCCCTAGGGTACTGTAGCATCTGCACAAGGCTGGCAGATACAATGCGGGGTATATGGGAGATCTGTGCCCTTCTGGAGAAGCAGCTGAAGCTCAGGAAGGGTGCCTTACAGGACCTCAGATAGCAACTAAACAATTGAACCAAGCCCCTCCATTTAGATGCCTATATATCTATATCTATATCTGTATCTATATCTATATCTGTATCTATATCTATATCTATATCTATATCTATATCTATATCTATATCTATATCTATATCTATATCTGTATCTGTATCTATATCTATATCTATATCTATATATATCTATATACATGATCTGGAGCTGAATATCACACGTGAGATTTAATTGTTAAGAAATTTTAAATCATTATGTTTGTTTGCCAAACAAAAGTAGCCAGAATCTCCCATGAAAAATGTTATTTTTCTTAACAATGTTTCTGGTTTTGCTTTTTCCCATGTTCTTATGACCAGCAGAAGTACAGAAATGTTATTGTTAGATTTAGAAATACAGCTATTCAGGCACATGGCTGAAGTCCATAATCATGAACTGGCCTTTGGTAGGGAACTGTAGACAAATCTGCACAACTTCATCACCACACCTGGAAAGAAACCCTTCTACCCTTTCTGTGCATTTGTGATTGTGAAGATGAGGGGATTTAGCACAGCAGCTTTTCTGCCTCCAGTTTTTAAAATGCTGCAATCACTTTGGGGTTTGGAGGTCATGTGGCTACTCATGCTATAGTGACAGTATTCTTTTCACCTTAGCCTTGTCAACACCTTTTACCTGAGAAATCTAATGGAACGGAAGTAATAAAGGATGAAGATAAATTTAGTTTTTATGAGACTTGGCAGTTATATATGGGATGAATTTGGTTTGACAGCTTTACAGTTCATGCATCTGTTATCCATACAGGTTCACACAGGACTCCCTGCAAGTACAGGGATCATCAGTAGGAATGGTTGAATGGTAGGGACATGGGCATGGGTCCAGTCTCATCTCTGGCAGCATAAATAGGCACTACCAGGGTAGTTTATCTTCAGTTTCCTTTTGCCTTCCCACATTACCTCTCTGTGACTGACTCCCAGCCCATGTCTCTTCTCTCAAAGTTGTTTCATGACCCATTACTATGAAATACCAGTCTAGTGAGTCTAAACATTTGAAATAAATTTAACTTTTACAGCCAGAAACGTGCAGATAGATAGGGCAGGCTGGGTGGCTTACACTTCCCAGCCACAAAAAGGGTGCTATTAAATCATTATAAATAGGAAAGAAATGTACACTTTAGAGCTGAGCATTACACCTGGTGAATAAACAAGAAGATCAAAATAATAAACTACAACTCTTTTTTCAAATGCAAGAATAATCAAGCATATAAAAACAAGGATAATAAGGTACAAGTGCCTGCTGCACAAAGGTGCTGTGCCTTTTTTTTACATATCTGGCAAACCAAATATATTGTACTATGCAAATGGTCTGGGAAAAACAATACATTAATTGTCTCCTGAAATGATTCTGAAATATAGAAAGGCCAAGAACTGTGCTAAATGAAAACGCTTTTTTTCTATAGAGTGCCTTATAATTAAAGGACAGCATTTAAGCATGTCATTTTTCTATTAAACTTCAGTAGCACCACTGTGTGAACCATTCTGTTTGGGGAATGGCATTCTTCCAATACGTGTGATCATCTGAAAGGTTAACTCCTCTTCTGTAATTTCATTTGCCAAGCCTGTATCTCAGTCAGGAAATCATCTCAGTTGTGAAAGAACTGTCAAGCGTGTTCAAAATTAAATGCATAGCTATGGAGTTCCCTGGGTTGGACTAACTGCCGGAAAATCAACCTTTACTTGAGATCCCAGCTGTCACAAAAAGGCAGGCTTGATTATTTAATGATCCTTCTCAGGGTGGTGTATCTGTTATGATGCCAGTTTATTACTTATTTTTATTTCTCCAGGTGTGTCACGGCCCCTAGTGGCTCAGAGACATCCAGACACCAGCGCGGGCCTGGCACCAACAGCCTGGAGAAGGGTGAAGGGCTGCAGGGCAAACTGTGGGAAGGGGTGAAGGCCTGCAAAGCCTGGGTGTGTCTGACAGTTCTGTGAGCCAAAACAAGTTCCAGCAAACCCAATCATATATTTCTTGCAAGATTGGTCATGCTTACAATTTTCAATAAAAACATTTTTGTTCACTTAAAGGAGAAATGCTTTGATTTTGTATTTGTTTTAACATTCATACTGTGTCTTTATTAACAGAAATCTATGTATCATAATATTTTGAAGAGGCAGATGATTTGATTTAAAGATTGAAAGTATGATACAGTAATTAATTTTTAAAATTACTTTCTGTTTTATAGGTTGTTGTCTTGTCTGACAATCTGAGTGAAAGCTTTTTTTTCTTGTCCATGGAATTGTTCTTGTAAAGCCAGAGCTTACATCACAGCTTTCCCAATGTTCAGGTAGGCTTTTACTGGCAAAAGGTTCATTCTAAGGGCCCTGAAGACTAAATCATGAATATCAGCAGTCCTCCAGAAAACAAAAAATCCTCTGGCATTCCAGAAGAAATGTGTTTATGCCATGTTAGTTATGCCATCTTTAGCTTTTGGAGTGTCTACATAAACCCAAATTCCTGTAATACACATGCTTGGTTAAAGCATTTTTGTTTTATTAGTTCCCCAAGAAGACCCCATAATGTCATCTGCAAATTCGTATTCTTTCCTTTATTGGGAAACAGCAGTTCACTACTAAAAGGAAAATACAAGTTCTCAGTTACACCACACAATATTCTTGGTAATAACTGACTATTTATCCATCACATCTAGCCTGTTTGCTCAGACCAGGAATTTCTGAAACAGTGTTTCTACTGTGTTGTTGAAAATCCAGTTTAACTTTCAACTTCAAAATTATAATTTCTTGATAGCCTTTTTTATAGGGCCACCCAATATAGGAAACCCCAATTGTGTGGGTTTTCATAATTTTTTTTCTATACCCTGTGTCTTTTATTTATTGTTCTCCATCCCAAACCCAAAGGAGTTGGGTTTATTGTTCTCCATCTCCATCCCAAAGGAGTCATTTACTGTGACTCCTTTTAAGAGCTGCTTACCCTGGGTCTGCATAAGAGTATGGAAATTTCTGTTTAAAATGGAGAGCATTGATTTTTTTCAGCCTTCAGTGCTCAGACTAATACCTTTTGGCTAAGCTGAAATGGGGTCCTGAGACCATGGGCAGGAGCTGGAAGAGATCCTGAGGGATGCTTAGCAGGGACAGTAAGGTCCAATACCACCCTCAGGGCCCTGACATCTACTCTAACACTCATTTCTCCTCTGAACAATTCTGGCCATCACACCTAATAATGTTCATTTAAAGCGATTTTTCTTTTTCCAAGAAGGATTAGCATTTTTCTATGTCATATTGTACATCCTTTGGACAGATAAAATTTCTTAATAATTTCTTATAGGAACATTTCCTCTATTAAAAATAACTTACAAATCTGTCTGCCATTTCCATATTTTTTTTCAAAATATTCTGATGCTACATTGTAGTACTGCAAATATTAGATTGAACATCCATCCTTTCACTGTGGGTGTCTCATTTAGAGACGCTCAGGCAGAATATTCTCACATGCTTACTCTCAAATCTCCTGAAGCATAGCAAGTAAGCACTGGAAGGTAAGAGTATTGAGAGTCTCTTGGCGGAGGAAATTCTCCTAGCATATGGCTGTTTTATTGAGAAGCGCTTTAGTGGTATTTCACTGACAAATGGTACTTCTGGGGTCATCACCTCTGGTTTGCTGACTACTTCTTTAGGTACATGATCAAAATTATGTGGAAAAATAGAAAGTAAACAGGTTAGTATAAAAAATCAGGGATTTAATGTGAATGCCAAAGTTTAACTCGAACACATACAGTGATAATTTTTTAAAATGATTATTAATTAAAAAAAAAAAATCAACCTTTACTTACCTTAAATTCCTGTAGACATCTGCAGAGGAAATGTTTAACTGGGGTATGTGGTATGTGAATGAGGGTCTATGTAGCTGCATGAGGCTCCAGAAGAAATGGTACAGCGGGGCTGCAGGGAGTGATGCATGTGCAACAAATCAATAGATTATGACCAATGATGAAATGCAAGGAAGAATATAGGAAAGAATGGGGAATTGGCAAGATTTGGGTGTTGGGCCAACTGTACTAAATCTTTGGCACGAAGAAAGCCCCACGACACAGATACAGCAGTGTGGTACAATTCAGCTTGGCCCTGAGGTTTTCTCATGAGAGATTATGAAGGATATCAAGGATTGTACACCATTGTCACCATTCAGGATGAACCCAGACAAAGAGACAAGGGCTTGATTGTCAGGGCACAGCAAAGGGCTGGCCGCTCTGTAAGAGCCAGGATCTCAGCCTGGTAACACAGCCCATGAGTGAGGGAGCAGGGCATGTTCATGGGCAGAAGCTGTGGTCAGCCAAGAGTCCAACTCATCAAATATGTCTGAGGCAGGTCCTAGGTCGAGCTGGAAAAATCAATTCCCTGGTCAGGGACAGGATGAGGATGAGGATGAGGTCTGGTGGCTGTAACCAGGGTCATTGATGACTGGGCATGTCCACAGTGACAAAGCAGGTCCGAGGTCAAGCCAGGAAGTCATTCTACACCTCAGAGTCCCAGCCAGTGGGGTCTATGGCCAAGGACAGGCATGGCTGTGGCAGAGCTGGGGACCAACATGACATATGACATAACTCTGGCAGGGCCTGAAGCTGCAGGGTGGAGCTGCACCAGGGTGTAGGAGGAGGACTGAGATGAAGCTGGTCAGGGCCATTAAGACCTATGAGTGCCCTCAGGGCCCTGACCTTGATACTTGGTGCCCCTTGTCCTCCTCACCATAAATAACTCTTTCCAAACACATAGATGTTCATACTTGTGAGTAGGAAAGACTGAGTATACATGAAAGTGAAATCTATTGAGAATGATTGTTCCTAAATAGGTCTTGTTTAAAGTAAAAAATTGCTGCCTTCTTCTCTGTGGTCATGTATAGGGCATTGTTACTTCTATTGTTATAGCTATACTCCCTTCATTTCTTCAAATTATAAGAAAACAACCATGCTTGAATCATTTATTTGTCATCTCGCACTCAATCTCTCTCAGAAGGACCTCTAGTTTTGCCACAGTTTTAGGGATAGTACTATTACAAGACAGCTAAAATATACTTGCACATTTAAAATGTCTTATTATAAATTTCACAAGGTAGAATTTGTTACTGTATTAAAGGGAAACTTTTACAAACCTCTGGCTGTTTCTCAGGCAAGCCCCTCAGGGTGAGACCACAGCAGAGAAATTAGAAGGGTGGTTCCAGAGCCCTTGCAGGCTCCCAGACTTCCAGCTTGGAGCCAAAAGGCTCTCCGTCCAGCATTTTACCTTGTACTGTGGGACGCAGGACAGGGCCCTTTTTACTTTCTGTTTCCTTTTCTGGTTATGGACCTCTTGGCTAATGAGCAAATTAATTATTAAAAAGCATCAGAAACATATAAGCATAATTAAAAGTGGTTTTCATGACAGCAGCATAAAATATTGTTTTAGAAACAGGACAGCAAGATATTATTTTCCAAATTTTTCTTTTCATTGAGGATTTATGTCTGTCATGACTCATAGACCACTGCTGCCGTTCTGTTATGAAAGAGATGAGCCCTGTAGGCAAAACACAGACCAGGTGAGCAAAGACAGCATGTTCAAACACAACACTTTTACTGCACATTTACTTAGGAAAAGAGTAAACTTACTCCAGTGCTGCAACAGCAGGAACTCTACACAGGAGGGTTTTTGCTTGTTTGTTTTTCTATTACAGGCAGACATAAACTGCTTAAAGTCACAGCTGAGCCCTGTGATAGTCTGACTGTGCTGGACTGGGACTTTGTTTTCTGCATCAGAGTAATGTGCTGTAACTGTGGGAAACATGAGCCACCCCCTGAAGCACACATCCTTCGGGGTGGATCAGCATCTCCTTTAAGCAACTTTTTATCAGGTAGTTCTGGACAAAACAATTTCTGTTTCAAGAATAAAACCTTCAATATTCTTCCTTATTCATCTGCACAACAATAAATCCTTAGAGAAAACCATTGCATTCAAAGCCGTACCTGGGAGGAGAGATCTCACTGGGGCATAATTAAGGGAGATTTTCCCATTCCCTCCTGAAATTAGAACCTTCATGGATTTTAAAGGGAAAACAAACATTTCTGTGATCATAGGTTTCCCTGATCTCAGGGAGGAGGGAAAATATCTTTCAGTGATACACTCAACATATGTATGGCAAAAGCAGAGCTAGTTAAGAGACACTCCCTTTTCCCTTGGCTTTCTGGAATTCCAAACCGTCATCAGAGACAGTAATTATTTTGGGAGTCTTTCATTGTTCCCCTCATCAACGTGTTTACTTCTTCCTTATGCCATTGCATAAAATGTTTGTAATTTTCTCTTCCTGATGTGGCACAATAATTCCACAGCCTGTTTTTGTTTTTAATTCCATGTGCTGATGAAGTGCTTAAACTGACTCAGCCAATTGTTTCTGACTGCTGAAGAACTGCAGAGCAATGCAGACTTTCCCAGAAGGAGGGGTTAAGAATTGGTGAACATAAATATAGCGTAATGTAAATCTGCAGGTTGATTGAATCTAGTTCCTTTGAGAGATATGTGCCTCTTATAGAGACCAGCCTTACACCATGCACTGTAAAAGAACTCTGTTTGCAATTTTCCCTGTGACTTTCTGCCAACCCTTTGCATAGTTCAATGCTCTGAACTAAGGCCATTAATATAGCTGTATTATGAAAAGTCAAAGCACATGTCAGAAGTTAAACTCAGCACCTTAAACACAAGGCCCACCATATGTCTTTCAATTGTGTTTTGATTTTTACAAATTTGTCTCGTTTTTTCCTGCAATGAAGAGGCAAATAAAGCATTAAACAGTCTTGCCACAGAACTCTTCCTCCTGAGTCCAGCTCCAGAGTACTCCCTCCAGCTCTGGGGTCCTCAGTATGAGAAAGACATGGACCTGTTGGAATGAGTCCAGAGGACGCCACGAAGACAATCGGAGTGATAGAGCACCTTTCTTATGAAGACAGGCTGAGAGAGCTGTTTAGCCTGGAGAAGAGGAGGCTCTAGGGAGACCTTATAACAGCCTTCCAGTGTCTACAAGTGGCTTATGACACCAAGCTGTGTGGCATGGCTGACACCAGAGGAACGTGGACCTGGACAAGCTTGAGAAGTGGGTCTGTGGGAATTTCATGAAGTTTAACAAGACCAAATGCAAGATGCTCCACGTGGGTCTGGACAACACCCCTGTATCAACACAGACTGGGAACAGATCAAGAGCAGCCCTGCAAGAAGGACTTGTGGGTACTGGTGGGTGAGAGGCTGAACATGAGCTGTCAATGTGCGCTCACAGCCCAGAAAGCCAAACGTGTCCTGGGCTGCATCCAAAGCCGCATGGGCAGCAGAGCAGGGAGGGGATTCTGCCCCTCTGCTCTGCTCTGCTCTGGAGAGATCCCACCTACAGTGCTGCATCCAGGTCTGGGGTCCTCAGCTTGCTGGAGCGAGTCCAGAGGAGGAACACCAAGATGATTAGAGGGATAGAGCACTTCTCCTGTGAGGAAAGGCTGAGAGAATTAGACTTGTTCAGCCTGAAAAAGAGAAGGTTTTGGGGTGACCTAATTGCAGTCTTCCTGTACCTGAAGGAGCCCTACAAGAAAGCTGGAGAGGGACTTTACAAGAGCATGTAGTGAGAAAGTAGGGAGAGAATGGCTTCAAACTAGAAGACGGCAGGTTTAAATACGGTATTTGGAAAAAATTATTCACTGTGGAGGTGGTGAGGTACTGGAACACTTCCCAGGGAAGTTGTGGATGCCGCATCCCTGAAGCGACCAAGGCCAGGTTGGATGGAGCTCTGAACAACCTGGTCCAGTGAAAGGTGTCCTGCCCAGGGCAGGGGGGTTGAAACCAGGTGATCTTTAAGGTCCTTTCCAACCCAAACCATTCTATGATTCTATGATTCCCCCACAACACCATACTGCTAAGGACAAGATTTACGCTAGCACCTACCACATATCCTTTTTCTATTAAGGCTTTTTTTCCCTTTATTTTTCTTTCCGTTCTATCATCTCTATCACAGCGTATACTCCTTGCTGCGGCACCAGCTCACTTCTTTGGGTTAGACTACACGAACTGCCATTTTTCCTACAACTCTCGCGCAACCACCGCACCGCGCCCCATCGGGGCCGGTCCCTCCGCGGCGGCGCGGCTCCAGTGTCGCGCTCCGAGTGACGCGCTCCGGCTGCGCCCGGCCCCGCCTCGGCCCGGCCGTGCGCGACCCACGCGGAGCGGCGGG
>VZRN01001710.1:820879-835564 GCA_013397935.1 Dasyornis broadbenti
GGCTCCTCTCCTCGTGTGGCGTGTGCGTGTGTAGAACTGGGAGGAGAAGGATGGTATCTGTGTGTGGGTCCTGGGCAGGGGTGGGGAGCTTCCCTGGCTGGCAGCGTGGTGTGTTGGGAGACACTGCTCTGTGGCAGGCAGACTACTTTTACCTCCACGAACTGGGATGATGCTCTGCTCCTTTACCCCAGGCAGAGGAGGAGGGGCCAGTAGCCGCAGTTCCAGTGGTTTTGTGGAGGTGACTGGACAGACAGTGGAGCCAGGGGTAGCGGGTCCCTCGGGCGGGGAAGTTTGTGGTTAGGAGAGCAAAGAGGAGGAGGAGGAGGCTGAAGCAGGTGGTGGGAACGGTCGTAACCAGTGGCACTTGGCCCCTCTCATCGGGCGAAGTGGATGTCTCCGGGTTGGAGATGGGACACGTTTGTCTCCATAGAAGACGCGCGACAGGCGAACATCAGTATGAATGAGTGTATTGTTTAACCTGAAGTCAGGAAATAGGTATTTGAATACGAGACCTGAAGAGAGTGGTGTTGGTTTTGTCACCCAGACTCCCTTGTATTCCTGTGCGAGATAGTCGGTTTTGGATTCACTCTGATCAGTGGAAAGCACTGTAACTGTGAATAACGGGGTAGATGTGCTCTACCGGTGGTGCTGCTCTGCCTCCTGCCAACTCTTGCTGAGTTTGCAGGGCAGTTGTACTTGGTTATGCACGGCTCGACACAGCTGGTGGTAATGACTTTTTAGTGGTTGTAATGTGATTGAGCAGAAAGTAATGACAAGAGGTATAGAAGAAACACATTTGTTACCATGAAGAGGTTGTGTTGGCTCCTTTAGTTAAGATTCAGCAAGTTAGTATTCTGGAGCTTCATTTGGTTGTTTGCTTTACTGTTAGAAAGCAAATGGCATGTTCCTCTTCTCCTAGGCTTGGCTACGTGAATGTCTATGGATATTTCTATGTCACTAATGTGACTATACATGGATCTATTTCTGGGCATGGATGTTAATTCTGTGTCACTGTGGTGCTTGGGGCAGCATAGATAGGGATTGGATAGTGGAAGGTTGTGTTTGTGTGTATATTGAGAGGTTGAAGAAAAGAGGCTTGTGGTGTGCAGATGTGTCCATCAGAATTAAGAAAAGGTAAACATTAACTTGTATTTAGATAGTTCTGGGGGCTCTTGTTCTCAGCTCTGTTGGGGTTTTGCTGTCCTTTTGCTTCAGGATTCTCCTGCCTGTGAACATACAGTTGGATGCCCACCTAACTTTCTGTCTTCAGTCCTTCAGATGTTCTTTTCTGGTCCCTGACAAGGTTTTCCACTTGGTCTCCAGTGTTTCTTCCATGTTACCCTGGATCTAGTTAAAGTGGGTATGCGAATTGTGAGGAAGTGCCATGCTCTGGGGTCTTTAGGGGTCTCCAGTGAGTTCTGCACAATGCAGATCCCTTAGGGATGAGGGAATTAGAAAGCTCTTGGGTAAGCGCCTCTCTGTGAAGAGCAGTGGCTGGAGTCTCTGGCACACAGGCTGTGTGTGGGTTAGATCTGTGTGTGCATGGAATAGGGGTAAAATGGCTGATGGATGCAAGATGATCCAGCTTGTCTTCCTGTCCATAACATTGTGTGTGAGAATGACTGCGGTGGATGAGTAAGACAAAATTAGTAATGAAAAGACTACCACTATACTTTGTTATTGGAATTTTCTTTTTCATTTGTTGACATGTGATGGCAAGTGTGTGGCAGCATAGATGGAAAATGTGAAATCTAGTTTCAGTGTATCCAAAGCATGGGACTATTGTCTGAGTTATATGTTCATAGGTGAGCTGTTATATGTTTATTCAGTGACTTTGTTGTCTGTCAGGCTAGTGATGGACATAGTCTTTTCCATCCAGTTATGCTCATGAAAAGCGTTAACAAGCTAACTGATGTGTTGTGGAGCTGTTTGTGGAATATCCTTTTCTAGTCTGCTCAGTGTCAAATTAGTCGAGGTAGATCAGAATAGCGTTTGAAGTATTTGAAATGATCTGGGTGCTCTCATATGGAGTTGATTAGAGAGAGCTCACAGTTATGGGTTCCCAGCAGATTAGCAGAGGTAGTAACTTCAGACAGCGAAGCAAGCTAAGTAGAAGCTAGTGGTGCTTTCCACCGGTGCATGTAGATGTGGAATGGGTCTATCAGAAGATCTGCCTCAAACATCAGTCCTTCTTATACCTGCCATTTGGACATGACTTAAAATATACTAGTATCTTCGGAGTTTAAGGGTGCTATGACATAACATTCTTCTGATCCTGGAAGTTTGTAGGGCAGAGAAATAATATGACATGGCCTTTCCTAACATTCCTTTCTCTTTTAATATGGTTCTCACTTTTTTCCCCTTAGACGTCTTGGACGTGCATAAGAGCCAGGCTTATGCGTGTAATGATTTTGAAATTTATTTTAGAGAAGTTTAAGATAGAAGAGCAAAATATTTATCCTTGTTTTTGATTAATACATCTGTTCTTACTGGGTCATCTAGAGTTTAAAAGAAGTTGACTACTGAAATACTTTAATTATTTAGAATAAATTCAGATTGCTGCAATAGCCCATCTGATATATCACAAACCGATTAAAATTGATCCCTTTAGTTGCACACAATTGATTGCATGAATTTTTTCGATGTTAGTAAAATGCTTTTCCCTTCTGTAGACCTACTGTTTTTCTATGATGAGCATGCCTTGGCTGAAATTAAACAGAAGCTGTATACATCACTGAGCTGTGAATATTTAGCATGAAAAATAATAAGACTGGGAATTAGCCCAACATTTCATGTGATATATGGCGTCTTCAAAATTACCAACTGAATTTGGAAGTACTTGTCAAAAATTCCAGTATGTGAAAGTCTAAAAAAGACGTTTTTTTTATGGTGACTCTGGTATGATTTTTTCCCTTCTCCAAACTAATGTCTGGCAAAAGTTTAATGGCTCTGTTAGGACACAGTCAAAGCTTGAAATCTACCTTGCAAGAGCTTTGCCTTGAAATGTGTCAAAACCAGGTTTTAATAAGGATATTATTCCCTTTACCTGTTTCTGCTTTTTATTTTTAGAGATTAAATTCATGTATTAAGCTACTTGTCTTGATTTTCCTGGAGAGAACTAGGCTGAAAAGAGTAGTGTTGTGATTTAAGTGCCTTAAACAGCTATAATGCCTCAGTTTTCTGTAATAGGCAGAGCCTGTAAAAGGCTTGGTACCTCAAGTAGATACAAGGCTGATCTGACAGCTCAGTAGCTCTTCATCTGAGGCTTTCTCTGGAATTGTTAACACAAGATGTCAGGAGGGTCTGAAGACTATCTTGCTTGGGAGATTCCTGTTCAGCAGTTTGCTGGAGATAAACAACACCTACTAGAAATGCATGAGTTGTAAACTCCAAGTTTGGTATTTAGAAATCTCAGTTTATGGATTGTAGTCAGCGCGCAGTCAAAGCTGTATAGTCTACCTTCTTTTTCAACTCAGGTTTTATAAATACCTGAGTTGAAAAATATTTATAAATAGTCTCTATTTTTTTTTCCTTGAGTTCTGTGGTTTTTTTTCTGTCCTGCTGCTATTTGTTGTTATCTTTGCCAGTAAAAGCTGTTCAGATCTGCTAGAACAGACTTGAAAATACTACATTTTTTCAAGATCTCTACTTGATGCCTCATGTTTTTAAATCATTGAGCAAACTGATGGGTTCAAACTCATGCTAGTGGAGACTGTGTGTAATTAACAGCTCTCAAGTATGGGTGCATACAGAGAAATAAATTAGTAGGTGTCAGGACAATGAACTACTTTCTTAGTATTTTTTTTTCACCCTGTGGGACAGCTCAAAAAAAAATTAAATGCACCGAGTGCTAGAGGTTGGTGAATCTGGTGAGCTTCAGGACATAGTTGAACTCTTCTTTTCTCAGTCAGGTAAATGTAGTATTGCTGCACCTCTGGGTGCCCGAATAAACCCTGAAGTGAGGATGAGCGTACATTCCCAGTAGATCCCTGCTAGGGACCTTAAAACACAGATCTGAAAAGGATGGCTGAGCACTAGTAAGGTGGAGACCACAGATCTCCTAAGGTCCTGTGATTTCATGATGGTCTGAGCTTGAAATTGTGCTATTAGCCTGCATTATTCAAGTGTATCATTATTTACTGAATAGTTTATGGTAGATCAGTAGTTTGATTTGGGTCGAACTATTACAGATTGCCTAACTAGCTAACTTGAATCTGGTCATACTGAACTACTACATATTTATGTTAATACCAACTTAAAGAATTGTATTCAATTTCTCTTTTATTGTTAGATTTTAAGCATTGATTGAAGTTATTTTGTTTCAGATAAATGCAAGTGAAATCCAAAGATTTTCAGATTTTCCATTGTCAAAGAAAACCCTTAAAGGTGAGTGTAGAAGCTTTCTTTGGGAAAATATAAGTAAAAGGGAATGTGTTGTTTATCTGCATCTGAACATTTTCTTTCTTTTAAACTAAGTTCTAGGTAAGTATTGCCATGTACAGTGTTTTCTAAACAGAGCAATGCAGTTCTGGGCCAGACAAAATTTAATAAAGTTTTCTTTCTTCTTTTTTTTGTTCCTCTTCCCCTCCCACACTCTCTTCTCTTCCCACCTTGAAAATACTAGGATTGCAGGAAGCTCAGTATCGTCTGGTAACAGAGATACAGAGGCAAACCATAGGTTTGGCTTTACAAGGTAAAGATGTACTTGGAGCTGCAAAGACTGGATCAGGCAAAACCTTGGCGTTTATTGTTCCAGTAAGTAATGTACCTCCTTCTGTTTGTACTCAAAACAAGTTATCTCTGAAGCGTGGATGTCAGCTTAGGTTGATAGATCCTGAGAAAAAAGTTACCATTCAAATGATATAAGTGTTTCAGGAAAGCCAGGATACGTATGAATTGAATAAAACTGCTTGAGCTTCTGAAAGAAGTGTATTTTTTGTGCTAGGAATATTCCGAGACTTAGAAGTTTCATTTTGATCCCTACATTAGTAGACCCTGTCTGATTTAGGAAGTGCTTTGTTTTTTCTCTCAAGAATGTTTTTCCTGGTGCAACCCCAATCATGCAATTTTTTTTGGCATTTGAAAACTGGATGTATGAAACAGAATGGTGGGTTTTCTTCAGTTCCTTAGATTTTTTTTAGATGAATGATTTTTACTCCTTTAAAATGCAACAATTTGGACCTTGTATAGCAAACTTAACCTTGGTGATTGTGGACTTCTATTTCCATGTTTTTTATTAACTCCTCAGAAATCACTTCTAGGTGCAAGCAGAAATGTGAGATGAAAAACCCGGTCATGGATGAACATGTCTGACAGTTTTACTCAAAGCATCATGATCTGCATTTCATTTCTTCATTTTGAAAGTATAATTGAGACGTGCTCGAAGTGCACATATAAGTGGATACAAACCCCATCAAGTTATGATTAGATGAAGGGGAATAAATATTGTTTTTATGGGGTTACTCTGTTTTAAACATTACTTGCATTTTTGTAAACGTAAATTTCTTTGGAGGCTGTTTTGCCAGTAACTGTGGGAACAGTGTAGGTGCTTTGAATACCCTTTCTAGTAAAGAAGATTTATGCTATATGCTGGGCTTTTCTTTTTTTTTTAAATCTTACTAGTAGAGAATAAAAAATGTAGGTGGCTTCAAAAGTCTTGTGAATTTGAGAAACAAGAGTGTGATTACTCCATTAGTTAATCTAAGAGTAGAAGTACTTTGTTTTACAAACCTTATTTTAAAACAGTTTTAGAGAAGAAGGCTAAGAGAAGAGCTGAAGAGATGAGGAGTGGAAAAAAATGAATTGTGCAAGTATGCTTACCAGCTCTCAGTATTTCAGAAGGCTTCAGATATTCATACCTGTAAAGTCTTTGTGTTAGGATTAGCTGACTAATACAGTGTTTCTGCAGTATGATTTCATAAAAGGAGGAATAATCCTGGTATGAGCTATATGGCAACTTTAGTTGGAATGCTCTGTATGTAATGTGTGGATAGTACTGCTTCAAGTCTATAAGCCAGAATTAAAGCTTCAATAATTAATGTTCTTCCAGGTGCTCATTCTGTTCCTGGTTCTCACAAAACCTTAGGAGCAGGGAAATTTCTCGTATTTGTCTACACTGATTTCTATTACCATATAAATGGCCTAATTCCAGAATTTAGCAGAGTAGGATTAATTGTACAGTGAAATGTATATGATTTACTGCCCATTACTGTTTGTCATAGATTGATACTGGAGAATTTTGCTTCAGCAAGTATCATTACTGTTAGTTAGAATTTATATATAATCAGACAATGTGAAACGTGCACTGGTGTTCACATCATTATTTTAATTAATGTAGCTTTGTCTTTTTTTTTTTTAATGACACTTTTTGTTATGAATTTGTTGTTACACATTTTCCTTCTGAGATTTTTCTGATGATAACTTGGTAATTGCTTTCAGGCTTTGGAACTCCTCTATCGCCAACAGTGGACTTCAGCTGATGGCCTGGGGGTTCTGATAATCTCACCTACCCGGGAGCTGGCGTATCAGACCTTCAAGGTTCTCCGTAAAGTGGGGAAGAATCATGAGTTCTCAGCTGGCCTTATCATTGGAGGAAAGGTGTGTCCTCTCTTGGAGTTTGCTGTATGGAAGCATGGCTGAATGCTACATTAAAGGCTAGTTCAGGAAGGAAACACTGGCCTTGAAAAGTCAAAGAGGAGGGTAGTTAATGGGAACCATCAGTGACCCACTCATTTTCTTGTGGGTATCCTGTGTCTTTTGAAGCTTTTGCATATTTAAAATCTTTTCAGGGTCTGTGACTGGATGGACCTTCCTGCCAAGTCTTCCAGGACTATCCTGTTAATTTAGATTATTCTGAAATACTTTTCCTCAAGCCACAGGGGTGAGCATGCTGTAGAAATGGTGGCATACCTGTGGGAAGAGGAAAGGCTGCTCCTTGACTGTTCTTTCTAAAAGCTATCAATAGGTTAAACTGACCTGACCATCTCTGGTACTGGACTTTTCTGGTACTACAACTTCTCGTTGTTCTAGTGTGAACAACTAGAGATAAGCTGGTTTAACTCCTTTTCAGGATCTGAAAGAAGAGTCTGAAAGAATCCACCACATAAATATGCTAATTTGCACTCCAGGACGGCTTTTGCAACACATGGATGAAACTTCATATTTCTATGCATCTGATCTACAAATGTTGAGTAAGTGTTTTAAGTACTTGAAAGTACTCAAGAATGTATTGCAACAGCTCATAATTGTGTGCAGCGCTTCCTTGCATAAAAAATTTGTTCTTGTCATGGTATGTAGATAAAATGTCATTTGAGCCCACACATGCTAAAATTAAATTAGAAAATAGCAAAACCCCTTTCTTGTGTGTACTTTCTCTGAAACAGCTGATGAGCATGCCTTCCCTAGGAAGATAAGAACAAGCAGGGGATTTAGTATGGAACCCACACCCCAGTGTAATGCCCTGTATAATCCTTTATATTTGTCTTTACTAATGCTAAACTTACCTTTCTGGCTATGTTTCTTGTGTCTTTCCTGACATAATTAACTAACCATATGGAATATCCTCTGCAGTATGTGTATTCTGGACGGTTCTAGAAAGCATTTTTCTTTGTGTTTTAAGACAGATTTCTGCTCCTTTTATTGTTTTGTTTGCATTGTTAGCATTGTTTGTTTTCATCCTTCCAGCCTGAACAAAAATTTTCAGTGTAATGAGAAGGTTTGCCTTCTACTAAGAGCTGCATAATCTTTAGCATAGCTTGAGGAACTTTGAAGTAATTAAGAAGCTAATGAAGCTGATAAAATGCTTGCTACACTTAGTACAGTTCATGGCAGTTAGCCAAGAATTGCATTAAATGTAGGCTCTTTTAAAGCTTTGTTTCTGTGCTACTTGGTTTATACCCTATATTTCAGTGGTAAATTCAGCTGAAGTACTCAGGAGTGTTTTGCTCTGTCACAAATACTAAACCACTGATTTACATTCTGTGCTTTTATTTCAGTAATAGGACAGGGAGTCTGTTTGCCAGTTGTCAAACTTTTTACTTGAGATGGTGATCTTTTTGCTTCAGCATGTGAAACTGAGGGCTGTAGTGCGTAAATTATGAGAAATACTATGGTTTCTGTTGCAGTTTTTTTTAAACATGTTTTATGAAGTACATGAATATTTACTGTCATATACAGTAGTTAATTTAATCTCTGCATTTTAAGTACAGATGAATTTTATGCTGTGTGGATTTAATGTAGGGACTTTCTAAATAAGTAAATCTACAACCAGATTTTCTCATATTTTTCCCTCAATCCAGTTCTTGATGAAGCCGACAGAATTCTAGACATGGGGTTTGCTGATACAATGAATGCAATCATAGAAAATCTACCTAAGAAACGCCAGACCTTGCTTTTTTCTGCAACACAAACAAAATCTGTGAAGGATCTCGCACGGCTGAGTCTGAAAGATCCGGAATATGTTTGGGTTCATGAGAAAGCCAAATTCAGGTATGTTGGGATTTTTTCTTCTGGGGAGGGTTAGATAGTGGTCCTACCTAACTGCTTCTCTGACAGTTCCCTGAATCAGAGATTGCATTGTGTATCCATCACTGTATCAGTGTCTGATCCTGCTGTGTGCCTTCCTGAAAGCAAGGAATTTCCAGATTAGAGAGGACTAGTTCTGACTGCATCATTACAGGGAGGCTGAACCTGTCCTTGTCTTCTCTGCTCAGGCAGCTTCTCAGACTGGAAACGTTTTTCCTTGCGAGAAAGCTGCAGAGTGGATTACAACTAGTGTCCTGGCTCTAGCAGCACTCAGTTCTGAATTACTCCTTTTATTTTTTTGTTGTTTGGCTTCCTTGCCTCCTGCATGTGTGCACTTCCTGTGCAATACTGCCTCATGTGTGCACAGTTAGTCTGTGTGCTGTTTATATATCTGGCTTTCCAAGGAAGTGCTACCCTGTTGGGAAAGTGCAGAATGACAGCCTTGTTTGTGTGTTCGGTGCCAGGTGCCCAAAAGAAAGCATGTGGTGTTTAGTCCATGGGCAGTAACGCTTGTGGCTTCCTGATGTGCTCTGTTTTCTGTGCATGTTTAGGGCTCTGGCCCCGTGTGCACAAAGTAAATTTGTCCTATCCTACAGTTTGGAGCAGGATGGGAGGCCCTTGCTGGAAGGGGGAAGTATGTGGTGTGCCATGCTCAAAAAATTTAATGTATCACTAAATGAGTATTGCTTTTTGGCACATTATTTTCTTTTGAAATCCAAATGAAGTACGTTATTTTGCATTTCTGTGGGCTTGATCAACTGAGTGTCAAATTACTTACGAACATGGATGATTCTTTTTCTGCTCTTCTATGATATATGCATGTATTTCCATATGTAAGATGCAGGAGAAAGGTGAAGCACAGTGATAAAAATGACTTTCCTGGGAGAAAACAAGAAATTGTCAGGAAAATGCACAGCAGAACCACATTGACTCTTGAGGAGATTTTTACTATTTGCTTTGATTATTTCTGTATTGTACTGCAAATACCTTTTTAAAATCAGTATTACTATTAAAGGCATCTTTAAAAAGCATGATTGCCAGAAAAAAAAGGTATGGTTAATGTCCTCTTAGAAGAGGATGTACAAGCATAGTATGTAGTCTTCATTTTGGGGATGGTCAGTTTCACAGATCTGCCACGTTTGGTGAAGTCTATTTTAAAGTATATTTAATTTTAAAAAATATTTGGGAGAATGTAATTAGATAACAAACCAAATCAGAAAACAGGAAAGTATTAATTTGTTTTAGAAGTTACTGCCTTAGTAGTGTAGGTTATTGCCTTATAAAAGCAGTTTCCTCTGAAAGACTTAGAAAGCAAAAAGTGCTGTGGCATAATTAAAATTAAATAACAGAATAAAAGCTGGAGGAGTCTCTTGTAGTTTCATCATCCCAAGTGACCACCTTTACAAAAGTAATTTTGAATATCCTAGGTCCGTGTAGGGGGAAGCAGAGGGACTGTAAGAGATGAGCATTTAGATGTATTTCAAAGGCAAATATTCCAAAGAATTTTTTTGGTTGTTTTATTTCTGTTTTTAAGAACAGAAATGCGAGTTCAGATGACAATTCAGAGCTTTAGAAAGTCACTTTGCATGTCAGTGTAATCAGTAGAAGTACATCAATGCTCTTTTTTTGTGCATGATTAGACTATGCTATGACTTTGCCTTAAGCACAAATGATGCTTTTATAGGACTAATAGATAAAATTGCATTTTAAGTCAAGGCAATTTGAATGTTTCTGCTTAGACATGGGAAGAGTTTGCCTTGCTAGTAAATGAATTTAGAAGTAATGTCAAAAGTCATCTGTCTCTCCCCGCTGGCTTTTAATAAGGAAATTCATGTAGATTTCAAGTGAAGCTGCTAAGACTTGTTCCTCAGAGTTGGAGATCTTTCCAGCCTGACTCCTTTTCTCCTTTTTCTGACTATGTATAAGACACTCTTGGCTTAAAAGAGTGGTGAGACATTTCTGTGATTTATCTAAATGTACTATTTCCTCCCCCCCTTCTTTAGTACCCCGGCAACTTTGGATCAGAACTATATTGTCTGTGAGCTTCAGCAAAAAGTAAACATGTTATACTCTTTCCTGAGAACTCATTTGAAAAAGAAGACCATTGTGTTTTTTGCAAGCTGTAAAGAGGTATGTTTTTTTTCTACCCCTCCCTCCCCCATCATATTAAAACTAATGAAATGAAAATGTAAATGTAGATGTCAAGGCACCAGAGAGGTGAGATTTTGGACTAATCTGCCAAAGGAAATTGGAGGAACAAAACATCACTTGCTGCATGTCATGCAGGGTCTGGCTTCTGGGCAGTTCAGTGCAGGAAGGTTCTGGAAACCTCTGTGTACTCAGCCATTTTTGTGGGCTGCTGTTAAAAATGAATGTGGAAAAGTTAATGTCAGTAAGGCCCAGCTATTTCAGTTCTGTCTTGTGACATGTCTCATAGTTAGCTTACAAAGTATTTCAGTAGTTGTACTTGCTTCCCTTACAAGCTTTTAAGTCTGCCTGTTTGAGAAAGCGTGATTGTGAAACAGTACAGGAAAAGGTTTTTCTTATATAGCGAGTAATCTTTCACGTACCTACTTGTATAAGTGTCCAGGGACCATTCTGATGAAGCATTTGCATGTGTTTAGCACAGGTATTTGTATCTGTAACTACTGCATGTATCAAGTATTGTATAAAGCAGGTATTGCTTGCCAGTATAATACAGTGCTAGTATTTTACAATAATAGACCATTTTACAATACTAAATAGTAAATATTCATTGCAATTCTTTCATTTGTGCAAGAGGTTGCAATATTTTTGTTGCTCTGCAGTTGACTGGGGAGTACACTGTAGTGGTTGGCTTAGTTGTACAGAAATTCTTGGAGCTGCAGCTGTTCCTGCAGTTTATGTATCTGCTTTCTTAAAAACATACTAGGTTGCTGCCTGCTATAAAGTAGTGCTGCATCATGGGTACTGTAGGTAAAGAGTAAACTGGCTGATTGGATAAGAGAAACTGTTGAAACTTGAAATAGTAAACTGAGACTGTAGTGTAGACTGATTTGAGTTGCAAGTATAAAACATAACACCCCTCTAGTACTGTCTGAAAGCAGTGCTTCTGATGGTCTTTGATACTTTGGTCCCTTGCATACACGCTCACTACTCATGTCCCAAGTTGTTCCTGTTGTTACCAACTCTGGTTTCCTTTAGGAAATGCCCTCAAAAGGCTTGCCAATGTTTTGCCGCAGCTGGTTTCATCGTTTAGTACCTGGGTGTGTAACAAGGTCTCAAAATAACATCTCTTGTCTCTGATGTGGAGAAATGTTTATTTCATTTGATGTACCATGTCAGGTGCTGTGTACGCTGGACATGATCTTAACAAGTTTAATATTGCATTGTAATTTTTTCCCCCTGATTTGTTGGGTAGGTCCAATATCTATTCAGAGTGTTCTGTAAGCTTCAGCCTGGTCTTCCTGTACTGGCACTCCATGGCAAGCAGCAGCAGATGAAGAGAATGGAAGTCTACACTTGTTTTGTTCGGAAAAAGGCAGCAGTGCTTTTTGCTACAGATATTGCAGCTCGTGGCCTGGGTAGGTATCCACAGAAGCAACAGCCAAACCTGTTGAGGTTCTATCAGATTTTATACTCTAAGAACTGACCCAATTTGTGAAAAATGAAGTTTTGGTTTGCTTAGGAGCTCATTAGGGTATCTGAAAAGAGAAATGCTTTGTAGACTTCTGCTGTTTGTTTAGAAGAGGCCCACTTAGTTTGTGCTTATCTTTTCTTTTGATCCCAGAAAAACTTACGTGGTATGGAAATAGTGATGTATTTGCTTACTACATGCTGTAAGGCAAGATTTCAGCATTTTAAGTCTTTCTGATATGCCTGTATCCTGTGGGTTATACCAAAAGATACGAAAAATTACTGACCTATCAGTATGTGAAAATGGAAACCTGGAATTTTAATTTCTGATATACGAGTGGCGTTATAGGACTATATTGATAAGGAGACAGAAAAATAGATGAGGGTAAAAAGATTTTTATTTTTTTTTTTTCTTTTAGTACTTTGAGGCATTTAGGTATAGCACAAGACTTTTCAGGAGTCCACTTGTTCTTTGAGATAGCAACCTCCATTGTCCAAAATGTGAGGTTTTGTCACTATGCTGCAAAAAGAAGGAAGGTGCTCTAAAATCTGAAGGCCGGTATGAAAACTGTTTATCATACCTTCTATACTGCTGAAATCTCACCATTGACTATCTAATTTGGGTATAGTTAGTTTGGTTTAGAGTGTGGGTATAATTGTGGAATACAATATACCTGCAGACTTGGTTAGGAAGTAACACTCCAGTGCAAAGCATGCTGCTGCTGGGTGAAGTGCAGCAGTTAGAAAGTGCTTATTATTAATACCATTCACAGTCAAGGTTGACTTTTGTCAGGTTTGATCACTGCCTCCCAACTGTGAAAAGGACTATGATATTTCTGTATGTGCCAGCTGAAATAGTGCAGTCTCACCACAGCTAACTTCAAACTCCAGTGGTGTAGGATATTAACAGTGTGGGTGAAAAGTGGGTCAGATGTTGTTATGTAATTGTTAACCACAGTGGTGTTTTATCATGTGTGTGACACAAAGCATGTCTATCCTTGTCAAGTGTGAAATTATGTTCCATTCATTGCACTGTCATAATTTAGGAAATGAACACACAATTAATTTAACTTTCTTTGATGAAGAGAGTGATTGTTTCTGTATGCTAATACATGCAATTTTACTTTAATTTCAGAAGTTGCACCTAATGTCTGTAAATGGGACCAAGTGGTGGTTCTTACAGGAATTAATGCTCCAAAATAATACTCTCTTGAATAAGAGGGTTTTGAGTCCAGTGAACTTACTTGATATATATATATTTTTTTTTACACAGATTTTCCAGCAGTGAACTGGGTCATTCAGTTTGATTGCCCAGAAGATGCAAACACATACATCCACAGAGTGGGAAGAACAGCCAGGTTGGTTTGTACTTTTCATTAGTATTTTAATGTTTAAAACTAGATCACTGTAGGGATAGGTAATTGACTAAAGACTCACTTGAAAAAAATTAAGCTATAAATTAGAAAGGAAAAGGCTGTTTTCACTAAAAGACTCTTTTGATTAGTTAAGAGTAATGATTTAACTTAATAATTTCTTAGTGAGCTTCAGAGACTTGTTACAGCAGACAAAAATATCCCTGGTTGTTTCCTCTGATCAGAAAAGATTAATAGTGAGGAAATAGAAAACTTTTTTCACTTGGCAGGATTACCTCAGAGGCTGAGTTCAATGTGTTGTGGGTGGAAAAGCTTGTTTTGCCACTGACATTTATAGATAAATAAGGTTTTAGACTGTGGATCCAATTTCTTTGTGTCATTGAAGACTCTTCAAAAGAATGGAAATATTTCTTCCTTATTTTAATTTGGGAGGAAGGAATTAAATGTTAATTACAGGTTAAATTTTTAATTTTCTAATTCTTTTGTGGAATTATATTCCTAGGCATAGCTTTAGTTAAAATATTTGTGGCTAAGCCTTTATGATGGGACTTACCCAGATACACTGTTGAAAACCAGCTCCTTCATCTCTGAAGTAGATTTTTAAGTGAAACAGAAGCTGTTACTGCATATAATTCAGTAGATCAAAAACCTCATGCAATTATCTGAAGGATGAAATGCAAGACCTAGCATTATATCTTGTCTATAATTTAATTTGTTTGTAGTAGAGCTTACAATATAGGCAGTTGGCAAACCTAATGAGCGAGCACTTGCTTAGAAAAGGATTTTAACATTGTAGGAATTTGAGATCTGTATTCCGGGATCAGAAGGCTGTAAATTTTGGTGACTGTACCATGAGTGTGCACTTCCAGCACTCTTTCAAAATGCAGAAGTTTTAGCCATGTTTTCATTGTAATTGGTAACATTTCTGCCCCATTCTGTCTCTATGCTCTCTGTTTTCTGATCTGCTGTAGTAGAAGGGAATGATAAATTTTTAAATGGCTTTGAAAAAGACCTGTCAATGAACAAAGTCAGTGAATGTTATATATAATTAGCTAAAACACATAGCTGTTTTGCTAGTTTAAAATTTAGATGTAACTTTATGCGTACCAATTGAGAGAAAAGCATATAGGCTTGGCTAGAATTCTGTAATATTTTCTTGTCTTTTTTTTTTTTT
>VZRN01001710.1:835594-874364 GCA_013397935.1 Dasyornis broadbenti
TTTTTAGTCCTATGTGGCTTCCAGAGAAGGCTTGTAATTTTGTCTTTATGGCATGCTGTCATCATGGAAGGAAAACAATGTATTTGGCACTGTTTAATTGGCAGGGTTTAGGATACTGGTTGAGCTCCTTCTGAGCAGCGTCACTGAGTTAAAGCACCTCCCTGGAGTCGTAATCCTCAGGCCTTTTTCCAATTCTCATTAGGAGCTGAGAAGAGCAATTTTAAGTAGGTTTAGCGTGGGGAAACTGCTCTAAAGAGCTCCAAAGACAAACAACTCCCCTTTGTCATAATGCTTTTATTCAAATGTCACTCTGAGAGGACCTTAGCTTGGCAACCTTAAGGGTCTGTCTTCAAGTCGCCTCCTAAACACAGCCTTCTATGATTGCTTGAGGGACAGATTTAGACAGAAAATTGGGCCAGAGTGTCTGTCTCAGGGGCTGTGGGCTGTGCTGGATGCCTTCATGGGGCTGTAGTTCTACATTTCCTTCTATGTGAATTTTTCAGTAGGGAGACCTTACAGAAATTGGGAGTATGTCTGAGCAAGTTGTCTGAGCTGGAGGGTATTGACTGACAGTGAAAGCAAATTCCTTCTGTAGGAAAAGCTTCATAGGTATTTACTTTCTTAATCTGATACAAAGATCAGCAGGTTCTGCTTGTACTGGGCATTCATTTGGAAGAAGCTCTGTCCATCCTTAAGGTAAAGCAGTCCTGGAAGGAAATTTGTTTAGGATACTTAATAGCATGAAATAAATCTTTGAATGTAAAACAAGGGAGATGTCTAATAATTTTAAGTAAATACTGCGCAATAAGTAAATATGCTAATATAGTTTTTGATGTGGGTAATTGAGAATGTACTTCTCATTGAAATCTGAGTGTTGAGTAGGAAGCTTCACTTGTTTTCAGTAGCTACAGTTCATATGAGAAGCTTGTATTTCTTCTAGAAACTTGATAAAAGTGAACTGAACTGCAATTTAGTAGTCCTCATTAATGAGGGTAGAGATAATTACAAATTTTCATGGGTTATGAGAATATAATTGCATAGAATGAAAGCTGAATTAAATATCTCAGCTAATTAAGAGACTGTGTTAAACTGTAATTAAAACTGGAATGCTAAATACTGTTTACTTTTGAAGTCAAATTATTTTGTGATACAAAAGTAAATATGAAAGGAGAGAAACTATGTTAGGAATGGGGCTGGAAAACCTTTGACTAACAATCATGGATGTGTTCCTACACCTGTATTACAATTTTGCAAAGCTTGATCTAAGACAAGAGATAACAGTTTATTTTTAAGTGGATAAGGCCACCACGTTCCCTAAGAAACATTTCACTTGCATTTTACCCTATTGAAGAATATATATTGCAACTCCTGCACTTTTGATTTATGGTAAAGTAAGATCAAGAAAATCTGGGTGTTGTCCAGCAATGCTTTTACTTTATAGTAGAATTGACATACATTGAGTGGGGGTTTTTTAATAAACTTGAAAGGTATGCTACAATGAGAGTGATCGGAAGCTGTTTCTTCCAATTGCTTTTAAAGTATTAACTAGTTCAGTGACAAGATTTCTAAAATACAATATCATGGGCAGTCCAATAAATACTTTGGTATTATTTTTGTCACACAATTTCGTAGAAAAGTCAGTAGATTTAAACACTAGATTACAGTGTTTTCCTGTGGGTTTTGATTCCAAAAACTCTGAATAAAAGCTGCTTGTAGCAATTGCCTGCAAAACTAATTTCTTCTGATTTTTAATTTCTACTGATGCCTTCTATTCTGTAATCTATGAAGCCTACAGTTGAAAGTATTCTTTGATGAATTTTGTGAAACAAGTTACAGTGCCACTAGGGGACAGCAGAAGATAATAATTTTTGAAGCATACTGATGCTCACTTTTTTCCCCAACTGTTTTTCCAAACATAATGTCTAAGTTGTATGGCATGAAAAAAGCGTATAGGGATATTTTTCTTCCAGTCATGATTGCATTGGTGAGACAAGACACCAAAAGGTCTGTTTTAGCTTTTTATACATGCATAGATATCTTCAATAGTGGATGTACCTATATCCTGGCAAGTCTCCGTAATTAACTTTTTTCTTTCCTAGTACTACATTCATCCTTCCACTTAATGTTTAATTTTTTTTTTGCTTCAGAAGCTACTATTAAATACTGCTGCTTGAGTTTTTCTGTCATGAGTCTTTTTTTAAAGACGCGGACACTGGAATGTTAAACAGAATAAGTCTTTTTGCTCCGCAGTTTTTATCTGTGGTATGTCCAGAGCTATATACAAGGTACAGGTCTGACTGACTCAGACCTCTGTTGGTATGTAATTCAGCCTAGCTGGTTAGGTTTCTTAGATGCTTACACTGACTTGGGAAAGTAATTGTAATTTTGTTATTGTCATTAAACATAGTGTGCATACAGGCATGCAAATTCTGTCTAGCTCTGTGTATGCTTTTTTCCTGTTAGTAAATTATATTTCTGAAAACAAATGGAATAATAAAACTCCATCTTCCCAAAGCACAATATTCTATTACCTACCAATCTGTACTGTCTGGTATGATGATTAGACCCAAAGAGGTATGAATTAGGACTTCTAAGAAGAGTGTGTTTCTTGATGCGTTGTGAATACTGGAGAACACACACACCTGTCAAATTATGGACAGGTGAAAGAGGCAGGTCGTAGAATGATCCTACTCTGTCATGCAGTATAAGCTTTGAAGCTCATTGATGCTCGTTGGGGCTCTCCTTAAGTAAATGCACGTTATATGTGCGAAAGTGAGACTAATAAGTCTTTAGAGTAAATATGTGGCAATAAAGCATTTAAAAATGTGAGTGACTTAATAGTAACTTTTTCAATGGTGGAAGCTTGATTTTTATTTTTTTTTTTAATAGGGAAAAATATTTCAGGGGTATTTGTCTTGGGTCCTGAATAAACAGGACAGCTAAAGATGACAACTCCTTGTTTTGATTATTTCTCTATTTTTATTTTAAGACCCACTGAAGCACTGTTGTTTAAAAATAAATGCCTTATTAAGACCATCTCATATTATATTGCAGTCATCATCCTAACTCAAGTTAAATAAAAATAGCTGCCAGTGGAGGTCACAAGACATTGTTGACACCACATTTAACTTGGAATTCACATTATTAAATTCTCTAAAATTAAACTCTGTATCCTAGCTACATTCTTGACAGTGGCTTCTGATGCTGCAGTTGTACTGACTGGCACAGTGTTATCCGGTAGAATTCTCTTCCTGATGGAATGGTACGAATGTTCCTGTACACTGAACAATTAAGTGCCAAGGTTATTACCTGCTGACGCGAAGCTATGCTGTGAGCTGGAGGAACAAAATAAATAAGTACATGTATTTTAACTCAGCAGAGTGGACACAGCTGCTGTGGGAAATGTATTACTTCCAGTGTAGGCTGGAGGAGCCAACAACCTCCCGAGGCCTTTTGAATTCAATTTATTCTAAGTGTAGCTTGATAAGGTTGGTGAACCACTGCCTGTTCTTATCCATTATTTCTGGTGACCAAGACTGGCAAAGAGGAACACTGCCCCAGTATGTCTGAATGAGGGGGATTGTGGTTTTGTGGTACGAGTAAAACCCAATTGGTTCTCTGGACTTGCCAATAGGTATAATTGGGTTACTTTCCAGACAGGAAAAGGATATTTAAGTGATCAGCAGAAAAGAAAAAATAAGAGGAAGCAATCTCTGACTTCAGAACAAAAATTACTGATAATTTTTGGGGGATGCTGAACTATGGTCTATGCAATGAGAAATAGAAGTGAACAAAACATTAGAAGTGAGCTCCAGCAAAACCAAAAAATGAAGCCAGTTCACATTTTGTTTAAATGCTCTGTGGGATGTCAGACTGTTCACAACTCATGGGAAGAAGCTCTTCTCTCTGGGTGAACTGAGGACTCAGGGGTGAACACTGGCTGGCTGCTGTGTTGCTCAGCTGTAAATAGTCAAGACACTTTTTAGTTGCTTGTATTTTTGTTGGGTTGCTTTGGTAGGACTTGCTGTAGATGGTACAGCATGGTTTCAGGTCGCAGTGCACACAGATATCTTTTTAAAGATTTGTTGTTCTAAAGAGAAATATATATTACAAAAAGAGGCCACTGATCATGTAGATGGGATAGAAATTCCGATATGCTTTTATTCTCTGTGCTCATTTGTTGTTTTAAAAACCAGAATAATGAATCACTATATTATAATAGAAACCCGGCAGTGCAGAAGTTATGATAAATGGTAGATAAAACTCTTGTTCCTGGGCGTGAAAAACAATGTTTTCTTGGTTTGAAGCTTAGATTTCACCAGTCCTCATCATGTCAGAAGGCCCAGAAGGTGGTATGATTAGAAATGAAGTTTTGCCTGAATTGAGCCTGATATTGGAGACCCAAAACTGTGACTTTGGTTAAGAAATATGTTTAGAAATAGTAGCTTATATAGTCAAATTTAATGGTTGAATTTTAAAACAAAATATCAATTATTGTCTTTTAGTAGAAGCCCTTAGGGGTAGATATGGTATTAGTTTCTCTTTGTTAAAGGGTAGTGTGTGGATGAACAGATTTATTTGTTATGTGTATCAGATTGAAATAGATCTGCTCAGAATAAAACTGTCAATTCTGATATGTTTTGGATATATTTTTATAGATGTCTTATGTTGTTCCTTTACACAAAAAAGTGCAACACAGACTAATCAATTGCTTTATTAAGACCATCAGTTAAATGCCTTTTCCTTCACTACTGTAGTTATTTTGTAAAAAAATTGAGAACAGTTAAAAAATTAAATATAAATTACATGCTAGAAATAGTAGAACTTGACTCTAATTTTTTTCCTAATCCATCTTATACTGAGCATGATTGTTAGGTGATTAGCTAATAATTCACTGCCATTTCTTTCAATCTTTGCAGGGACAAAATCTTTGCTCTAGAAACGGGAGTCTGTGCTGCTTTGTGTATTTTGCTCACCAGTTTTTCCACATGATGAGATCATCTTATTCTTGATTCTTTATGGAAACTAAAATTATGTGCAAAAATTTAAAGAACATTAGTTTTGCAAAGTCAAGTGGTCTAGATTATTTCTGTTCTGAGAAGGGTGTGAATGGTGTGTAGTGAATAAGTGATTGCCTTACGTGGTGAATAACTTGGCTTCACAGCGGAAGTAACTATTCAATAGTTTTGTATTTATAGTTTTGCACCTGTGTGTGATGAACAAAGGGTCTGTCAGAAGAAGAGTGAAAGCACATAATTAGAGTGTATCATAATGCACATACAAAGTCAGGCACATTTATTGGGATTGGTTTTGCAGCTATTCCAAATGCTTAATTTATTGACCTTAATGTTTTGAGTAGAGCAGTCTCTTGCTTGCTTCTGATAAATCTCTAGCAGATTTGATCTGGGTGAGGAAGAGACAGTTGAGCAGTTGATCTGGCTTCCCTGGTGCCCAATTTCCTTTCTCTGAAAGGATTTACTGTGGAGAGTTTCTGCAATGCTAAACTATCTGAAAGCGGCTTGTTGGCTTGGAATGCAGTTCTTTTGGGAATGGGCTTTGATTTAAGGTCACATGTTTTGCAGTGATACCTTACTTCCTTCTATGTCTTTTGACAGATGAGATGACAGTGTATGTTGATGCTATCCATGCTGGCCCAGTTAGGCTAAAATTAGATCTTTAATCAAGTCAACCTGGTAATGTCCCATTCATGTTACATATTAAAAAAAACCCCACAAAATACTTCTTTTTTTTAGTATGGTGGTAAATGTGTGATGTCCAAAGTATAACAAAAAATATACTTATGGTTCCTGCATGTTCATGTTGGTAAATATCTTCAAAAACCTTATCACCTCCTGTATATTGCATTTTCTGTAATGGGAAATACTCCAATTCCAGAAACTGTTATGCAAGTATCTTTTATATCTGCAACACTCTTCCGTCAAATTTTATGATTATATCATCGTCTCAGTTATCTCGTTTGCCAGTTTTTAAAATAGATTATTTTTTCTTGCCAAACAAAGCAGAAATACTGCCTTTAACTCTGGAAATTTGGCATCAGCTTATGTCTTCTGAAATACAAATGTTAGGGAAACATGTTGTAATACATCTGTTTGAGACAACCTGTATAACATTTCCTGTAAGGTCTGCAAATCCATGCACCTTATCCTTACAATTCCCTTTCCATAACTTTCTTCCTACTGGATATTTGCCTTACCGCAGAACATGGGTGCCTGATGACCATCAATGAGATGGTTCCCATTCCTATTTTATTCTATTATGACCACAGCTCGTATTTCACTGGCAATTAAAATGCAGTGCCTTTGACTGAGCTATATGTTACAATGGTCATGGCAAGGATGTAGAAGTACTCTGAACGTAGTTAGAACAAGCTTAACTCCAGCTGCATGGCAAGGTGGAATTTATTAACAACCACAGTATGTTTTCATTTATTGCCTTTGTGATAATGGTAATATTGTTTGCTTTAATAGTGTTGCCCAGGGGTATATGCAGCCATTGACTGCATCTGATCAAGGGTGAATCAAGATAGGTTAAGATAAGACAACAATTGAGTGTCTATTTGACCTGCATGAAAACCACTTTTTTCTCATCCTGTTTTCACTGGACTGTTGCCATTCTACTTTTTCATGCTTGATATCAGCAGTTGTTTCAGGGTGATTTTTAGCAGA
This sequence comes from Dasyornis broadbenti, assembly GCA_013397935.1. Taxonomy (NCBI): domain Eukaryota; kingdom Metazoa; phylum Chordata; class Aves; order Passeriformes; family Dasyornithidae; genus Dasyornis; species Dasyornis broadbenti. The sequence continues at coordinate 842,281 of VZRN01001710.1, forward strand.
AATTTAAGATAGATTCTATCATGGTGAGTAAACTCTTAATTTTCATGTAGGGGTTTTTTTTTTTTTTTTAAATCGAGTGAATCTATTTGGCAGCACTTTGTGTTTCTTTGCAATGGAAATGATGTTCTTAACATTTTAAAGCCATTTTTTCTCTTCTTGTAAGTAGCCAGTACCACATTCTCCTAAGTAATTTGTCCCACTTCCTTGTCTGCTTTTAGTGCTTGCCCTTGATTGTAGGCATCTTTCTTTTTTTTCATCTGCAGTCTCTGTAAATATAACCCTTTGCTTTATAAAAGCACTAATGATGATTTTCACAGCTTCCTTGCTTGTAAGTCATGATTGAGGTGCAGAGAAGTTACTTGCCTTTTTCAGAAGTATTGAAGTCAGTAGATCTCAGAAAATAAAGCAGATATGAACTAGAAGTCAATTTTTTCCCCCCCCCAAAGACTTTCTGCAAGTAAGATGCAATTTTCCATAGACCTGGAATAAATTGTGTCTTGCACCCTAAGAGACTGTTAATACCACAATGCAAAGATGACTCCTTTCTCTGGTTTCTTGGTCACCTTGAGGAGATGACAAGATATCATCAATTACTACACAGCCCAAGAAAGTTCGATTACTTTGAGGTTTTTAATTTACTTTTCTTCAGCAGAGTCGAAGTGCATACTTAGCGAATAATAAATCGCCAGAGTGAATTAGCATTTTAGGACAGATGTTTGGTTTTGGTGATGATGGACAACTTGAAGGCTGCAGTCAGCAAGGATGTGGAGAACTCCTAATGTCATCTCATCTGCAGAAATTGTCCTCCTGCTGAAGAATTACAGTAACTAAGGTTGTTTCTTCACTGCTTTATCATCTATGAAGGTTTAAAGGTTTTATCTGTCTGCTGAAAATAATTACAGAGATGTTCTTTTGTTTGCTTTAGTGGAGAATTTTATTCCTATAGGATACTGGGGGATGTTCTTTTCTCCTATGTTTTAGGCATTGTAATGGAAGCAAATTTTGAGCAGTTGTGAGTGTTTCGGTTATTGTTTATGCCGGTTTTTAATAGCTTGTGCTTTCCTAAGTTTGCCAATATGGAATCTTTTAGTATGATAGATGCAGAGAGAACACTTTTGAAAACTTAAATTTTCCACTGAAGCCTCTCTTTTTGAGATTATCTTAAACACCATATTTTTCTGATTAGCACATGATGAGGTTGTTCTTTTCTGTTTTGAGACATAAGATAATACTCTGCCCAACTAAAACTCCTTTTTTACAGGCTGCATTTGTCTTTCTTTAACTAAATGTCCAATGGGACACTGAAGAGATACAAACCTTCCCAGATGGTATTTAAGATAGTTTGGCTTTTGGCTTTATCAATGCTGTGATGTTTTCATTTTCATGTTTAGCTCTGAAGAACAGTGTTATTATTAAACTGCTTGTTTTAATTAATTAAACCACAATTGCAATATAAAATGGGCAAAGTCTGTTCCTCCTTAACTTCAAATATGTTTAAACTGTTGACATTTAAAAGAAAATGTTTCCACAATATGTAAGGAAAAGCATTGCACTGCATCAGTAGTTACCAGATGTCTTATAGTCTCTTTCAATTTCTGAAGGCATAGGTCTGAGAAATATTTCTATGTTGCTTTTTTTTCTTAATAGGTGGCAAAAGATGAGAAAGCATAAATGCTTGAAAACTTGTTTCTTCTTTGTCTGTATTTTCAAGTGATTGTTTCTTAGCTATAATACTATTTTGCCTACATAAAAACTTTGCAAGACTTAATGTAAACATTGAAACAATTGTTGTCCATAGTTACATACCAGATATAATACTTGGGGTGTTTTTGTGACTTACCTATGGAATGTAGCTTTAGGATTTTTGCTTTCTGAAAAGATAACTGGCTCAGCATATAATGAGTTTAGCACTAATAATATGAGATCACCTTTTAAGGGTCAGAATGAAGATTTATCTGATCCTGCATCCTGTTTTCAGAGTTTCCTCATGGATACTGGAAAGATACAAAAGCAAAACAAGTGTAGAATGATTTTTCCTGTACTGTATCATTGCAGATTTTGGTTTTGTGGCTTGTGGAGATTATATTTGCATTCTCTGGCCCTTGATGAGTATTTTGTCTATGTGATTTCTATGCCGCTGGCCTTTTGCAGTGTTTTGCACACTGAATAAAAAAGAGATATGATAAAGAAACAATTTAATAATGCCAAGTTAGGCACTCTAGGGTAAGAAATATCACAGGCAACAAAATGATACAAATCACTTAATGCCTTTGGCTAACTTTAAGGAATTTGAAAAAAAATCATGGTTTGTACGGGTTTATAGAGTACAATCAAGACCTCTCTTGACAAATGATGAAGATTGTTAAGAGGTTTAACAGACATTCTTTCCAGATATCAGATCATTCACAGAGGTCTTGTTGGAATCCTTTCCTTTTGTATCACCTCCTTTGAAGAGAAGAGAGAACTGTGTGTTAATCTGTACTCTAAATTGGTGAGACTGGTATTGGCAGCAATATTATCTCTGTCTTCCTGTCTGGGAGATAAAAGAGAATATTTTCATCCTTCTTTCCAACGGTGCTCTGAGATCTCAGGTTCTTTTGATGAATAATTGGCTGTCTTGGTAGTATGATCATCAGTTTTTACAAGAAAATGCAAAGTCCTCTAAGGTTCAGTGACTTTCCAGGATTTCATTGCTTGTTCAGGTAGTGGCAGTGTCCAACAGGCACCCACCTTGCAGAGAAATCATTTGGAATTTGGTTGGATTGAAATATACAGAACTTTCTTAAAAGGTGCACTTGGTCTGTGTAAGCAAGTTATTCCCAACTTAAATTATTGTATAAAGGGTACAAACATTCATGGGATGTTTGGTCAGCAGTGAGAACATACTGTTGGTGAAGATAATAAATTGCCTTAAGCCAAACATGTGTATTGATTTAGAACTCTTTTTTTAGAAAGATTGTACAAGCTGATATTTCTGTATTAAGAATATTTTAGGACTACTAAGGAAATGGATTAAAATCAAGTCAGTATAGTTTTTGTACAGTACCAAAGTGTTCTTATCAATCCATGTATAGTCAGTAAACTTACATGATGTTGGCGTGTAACAGAGATTCTCTTTTTTTGTTAATTTTATTTCCATGTAAGATTTCAAAATCTAAAATGTAAAGGTTAAAATTTCACGATGAAAGCATTTACTAGATATTTGTAAATTATCTTTAGAAGTGAGTCTCCAAACCCATCATACATAGCATTGGGGAAAAAAAAAATCCCAAGCATCCAAGAGCATTTTGTTGTGATTTTTCAAATTCGTCAAATGAAAGCAGAAAGCTGTAATAAAAGCTGTCAGACTGTTTTAACTGCAGATTTTGTTGCTACTTGCATTGCTTACTGTGCTGTGACAGATAGTGTTTATAGTTTTCAAACAATTCTGCAGTACTGTTTTTGCCAAGTGATAACTGTTTATCCTTGGAGAAATGTGGGCTCCCTGTGTTCCACTTGAAATGATTTTTATCAGTTAATGGTATGATTCTTGTTTGGTGTGCTGCCTGAGAACATCCTTCTGTGCTCCCTGGCTTCTGTAAAGAATGGAGTTTAAAGCTGCTCTACAGAGTAACTTACCAGTCTTGTTTCGCTTTGTCCTACACATCGCTCTCATCAGTTGGTTATGAGTTGAATTCTGTCCAATTCTGGCATGTTTCTGAACTCAGTTGGAAATTATTTTTTTTTTTTTTTGTGGTAATGAAGGACTGTACAATATTCTATCAATCAGTACTCTTAAGAACTATTTGTAAATTTAAATGGGAAAACAGTGTATGTGCTACAGTATATACAGACTTAGTGCCTACAAGCTCATCGTTACCCACTCCTTCAGTAGAACTTAAACCCATTGAGTTGTTTGTTTACTAATGCTGTTGGGTACTTTTTTCTACATGAATGTCCTGCAGTCGCTAAATTTGCCAAAAGCAGGAACTGATACTTTCTTGCACAAAAAGAAAATGATCAAGAAGATGCTTTAAGAATACATTAGCTGATTTTTTAATGCCATTGCTAACCATGTATCTTGAGTAATTACAATCTCATCTATATTTGATACAGCTGTTAGGTGCACTGAAAAGTGAATGCTTGGTATGTTCTTATGGGACCAGTCTGATTGTGTCTTTTCTTTTGCACTTGGAAACTGCTTCTGTTAATGAAAGAGCTCCTGTTTTTATGCTTTTCTTTCAGTGATGTCTCTGTGACCTGTTTGCCTTTATTGAACATGTAAGGAGGAGTTGTTATCTGTCACCAAGGCATTTACCCTTTCATAACCTTTCCCTTTGGCTTGCAGGATGTGCAAAGAGAATTAGTTTTTACCAAGTATTTAGACCTTGCTATTGGTAAAGGGTGAATGCAAGTAGCTGGACTTTCTAGTCCTATAATCAAACTACACTTTGATCAAGTGCCATTTGTCTCTTATATTTCAAATCGAGGGAAGAAAAGATTCACTGATCTGAATCCTTGTCTTTGCCCCACATGTTTAGAATTCTAGGCATAGTTTTGAAATCAGCTCAAGTGGGGGTATTGGCAAGTCAGTTAACTGGTTTGTCTCTTCTTTTCCCTTTGTTAAGTGAGAATTTTTATCTGTTCTTTGGACTGCTTATAAGGAATCAAACGTAAATTCTCATTGGTTACTGAGAACATCAGCCAAAAGTGTAATTTTTTCATGTTTGCTTGAAATCTCTTTTTCTCCTCTTCTGATCAGGTACAAAGAAGGTGGTGAAGCTTTGTTAGTATTGCTTCCTTCAGAAGAAAAAGGCATGGTGGAACAGCTGGCACAGAGAAAAGTACCTATCAGTGAAATCAAGTAAGTGGCTAATGACCTGTCTGTTATTCAGCCTTCTTTCTGCAAGAGTAATGTGTGATGAGTCTATGACAACCTTGATAAAGTGCTTTAATTGCCTGGAGCTGGACAAATCAGAGAAATGAATTAGTTTTGGTAGTCTTGTAGAAGGAAGAGACCTTGAAAGGTTACCTATTTTATTGCTGTTCCCAAAGGCAGGATGAGCTGCACAAATCATTCTTATCAGATGCCGATTAATATATTCACAATTTCCCAGAGAGACCTCATCTATACTCAGCAGTTTCTACCATTAACATTTTTCTTCAAGTGTCTGATAAGACTTGTAATTTAAATGAAATATTTCTTTTGTCTTGTGCCAAGACTATATGGAAAAATTATGTATTCTCTTACTCTTTGCAGCTACTTTTTATGTAATTGAACATTATAATGCTCTCTTTCTCTTTTGTGGATTAAACAATTACAATTTCTTTAATCTGTCCCTGTCTGTTTTTATCGCTGTTGTCTTTTTTGTTTCTCTTATCTGTTTTACCTTCAGTTCTAGACTGTTTCTCCGATTTGTCATGACCTTTCTGAATCAGTTAGTTGAAAGACAGGAAGTAAAAGGTGGTCATTTTACATACTAAAAGGGAGTGTTCCAAGGGAAACCTGTAAAGAGCTATGCTATCTGTACAGATAGAGCTGACTTTGAAGGAGTTGCAGAAGCATATAACAATACCAGGTAAAAACAGAAGAGCACATTTCCATTTTCTGTTAAATGCAGAGTAATGGATATGTAGGAAACACAAAAACCCTAACTGTAAAAATATTAGAAAAAAAGACCACCCGTAAAAGAATTGATGGTAGTTTCTTATTTAGCACATTTAGGTAGGAAGGTTACTGTTCTTTGAGTCTATCAGTCTGATGTTGCATTAGTAGAGAAAAGCAAATGTGAAGGAAATACGGAAGAAGAATTGAAAGCAAGCCAGAAAAAGTGGTATGAGCCTGACTCCATTTTGAACACTTATATAGTTCAGGTCACACCATACCAAAAACTGTACAGTAGAGATTGAAGAAATCAGAGAAGGATGACAAGGTAGAAAATGGAAGTTTCTTGTATGAGTGGATATGAGCAAAGCTAGGACTGTTTTACTTTGAAAAGCTGTGACATGTGAAGATACAGATATCTAAGCAAAGAAGATAATTAACTATGCAGAAATTGTCTCTAGAACAATTGTTTTTGAGAAGAAATCAAATTAGAATGAAACTTACGTGGTTATTTACACCTCATTGCTTAAATCTTCAGGTTTGCTCAAAATTTACAAGTTGACATTTCTTCAGAGAATAGAAACAATGCATGTAGCACTTGTTGGATTTAATGTTTAGTTTTATTTTTTCAAATATTTTCATTGTATAGGATATGCCATTTCAAAGGCTCTTTTGAACTGTACTTGTGACTGCTGTTTCTATGTAACAAACCGAGTACACAGCAGCTGGTGAAATTAATCCACCTTTTCTGGTCAAACACATGTATCATCCATGTAGGATGTGCATGAACTTCAAACATAAACAATTTTTGCTAAAACAGCAAAAATGACAAACCCAAACTTAATGATAAACCCAAACAAAACTCCACCAACTGAATGTGGATAATATCAGTAAAGAAACTGAAGTCTGATATTATCTTTTCTGTTAAGCATCATAGTACTTTAAAAGGATCTATTGTATAACCAATGCAGCAAATTGTCTCTTCTTCCAAACTTCATATTTCTCCTTCTTAAAATGATAGTTATTCAAGTATTTTATCTTATTTTTATATTCAATAAATAAATGTCTGATCTCATGCACATTATAAATATTTCCCCGTTCTTTGTCAGCTAAGCTTTTAACTTCTTAAAGAATGGTGTTAATTGTTTGAACAGCTTATCAAAGGAAGGGGTAAAAAAGCCTCTTTAGCCTGTATTTGTCCATGCAAATAAAAATCTATGTTTTTGTACCAGGATAATAATCCAATTTTAATAGGGCAAATATTTCACGCCCAATAAATGCATACTATATTTATAATCCAAGTTAGGTGCCTCTCTGGAGAGACATTCATGGCTGTATCTCTTAACATTGTAGATAATCTGATGTTATTTTAATTGAAAACTCTGCTTTTTTTTTTAACACCACTCCGAAAATTCATTCTTGTACCAAGCCACTAGGACATCTGTATAATAAATATATTTAAGTAATATTCTTAATTGGAATCATTATTAGAAAGGTCAGTGCGTTTGATTGATAATATATTTTGACAGCCTGCCCCAAGATCCAGTTTTTCAATCTGCAAAACAGACTTTAATAGAAATTGTGACATCATTATGAAGGGGAATGCTTTCACTTGGAATTGTCTACCTAGTGTGTTAAGATTTAAAAGGTGTAATATTGTAAGAGGCTAAAAGAGGCTAACTAAAAATTCTTAAAATGTTATTCTTGTGGATTGCAAGCCAGTTTAATTCTAGAAATTTTTAACTACAGATTTTCTCGTGCTATTTACTTCTAGCCAGTTTCTCAATTAATATAACCCTGGTGTGTTTTGTTGGTTTATAAATTGTTTCAAGAAGTTGCGTCAACCCGTGGATCATATTCCAGGTCTTCTGTTGAAGTCTTCTCCTGTCATTTGTGCTTATTCACCTAATTATACATTGTCAAGAATTCCTACTTGGGAATTAGAAGATAATGAGCATTGCTCCCTGCCAACAGAGTTTAACTGTTCAAGTTTCTGAAATTCCCTTTGAAAGCTTTTAAAAAAAGCTTGTTTCTAAAACATTGCTGTCAATTTAAGTGTTTGTTTTTCTGTTTTGTTAACCTTTTGTTTGGTGTAGTGGTCATAAGAACTCTGTTACTTTCCTTATTTTGTATTTTTTATTTGCAAACTGTTCTTAATGTTCCTTTATTTCATTTAGACAGACATTTTAAAATGGTTCCATAATCTGAAAGTAGAGAGAGGAAGAACTTTTCTATTTTCTGGGATACCTAGGATTCAAAAGACTAGGGTTTAGGCTCTTTTCTTAATTTTTAGTTTTAAAACTAAGCTCCCTATAGAGGTTGACAGTAAACCAGCCCTTTCTAATCAGCACAGGCTGCCAATTTACAGGTTGTGCTTTTAACAGTACATGACTTCTTCATTGTTCCAACAGAGCAAGAGAAACTGCAAAATATGCAGTAATAAATACTGTATCTTAGAGCATTCAAATACATCAAAAAGGTACTCTGAAACTATTAAATAATATGTACATTTTTGTAAGGAGTCTGTAATCTCCAAGTTTTCCATGCAGGCTGTAAACTGAAATTATTTTTGATAATATTTTGAGGTTACTTTGTTGCATCCAACTTTATTGGGTAAAAAGATCAGAGCTGCTTCATCAGGTGTTACCATAACAGACTTTGTGTCTAGAAAATTTTACCAAAGGAAGTGCAAGTTTGTAGATACCCATGATGTAATATCGCTTTCTTTAATATTATGACCAAAAAATGGTGTTTTTTTTGAAGAAAGCAGCAATATAACAACAACAAAACTTTTTTTTTTTTCTTCTTTCTTTTTCTTTCTCTCAGTGGATAATACTTGGATATGCATTCCTCATGTTGGTAGTGTTAATAAAGGGAGTCTGTTAAAACTCACTGCCTCCCAGTGTCCGTAGTTACCGTAAGACAATACATTGGTGTCACTAATCAGTGTGGTTATGCCCTTGAGTGTGATCTGCTGGTGTGAGCCTTCCTTAGGGCCCAGCCCTCTCCTCCCTCCAGCCTTCACATTGTCTAGTGTAATTGTAGGGACCCACATTCTGGACTGAGAGAACAGTACAAAACCTGCTGCTGCTGCTTGGAACCTGAGTGGAATATGGAAACTGTTTTGCTTCATCAGGACAGCAGTGTCTTTGAGGTGGTTGTTGATCTTTTTTGCTTAAATTCTTCTTTGGAGAGGTGTGGGGAAAAGTCAATGTCTAGTTAAAACAGTGCTTGTATCCTAGTATTAAAAGTCAATGTCTAGTTAAAACAGTGCTTGTATCCTAGTATTAAAACTAGGAAAAATGAGAGGAAATCAAACTTTGTATCAGCCAGGAAATTTGGAGATTGCTGTCTGATCAGTTCATAAGGCCAAGCAAACTGGTTTCATTTTTACATCATGTCACAGTCAAGTGTGGCCATTTATGCAACTGGTAGGCAAAAGTGCAGTTTCAGAAAGTTGTACTGCTCCTTAAAGGTAAGATATGTGATCAGAGTGTAAGAAGTAACCAGCCTACTTAAAAGGGCAGACAGTGCTATAAAATCCCCTTCTAGCCTTTGCATAGTTGGTTTTAGGTCACTGGTTCTTAGCCATTTAGTTAAGCTTATAAATTACGGTAATTCATTTAAGTGTTTAGCTTTTAGGTCTGTCTCTCCTAATAGTCACATGTATACAATTTATTGTAAAGAGTTTTATTTGTTCAGAAAGAAATAACATACAAACTCATTAAAGCCAAAACACAATTTAACAATGCCCAGCTTTCTCATTTTTTGAGTGCTAGCATGAGAGCAAGATGATAGTGGGTGACTGTCACGATACAGTGTTGGAGAAGAGAGAATCCAGTACTACTCCTCTTTTTTTGATACTCAGTGTTGCAAATTTGCTCATTCCTTAACAAACACATAAGCTCAAAATGTGCCTGGGGTACCATGTTCTTAGTTGACATTGCTTAGATTTATACCACATTATCTAGCCATGTTTTTAACTGTGAAGTATCTTGGGGTTTTTTGTCCTTTTCTTGCAAATTTCAATCAAATTACTCAAAATTTATATGCAGTCTACAAAATGTTGCTGTATTTTGTCTAGGATTGTTGTCTGTTATGCTCAGAGCCTCAGTGACATATAGTCTCTTTTAAATAATGAATCATATTCCTACAATAATCAAGTAATAGAAAATAATGAGTAATAGCATGTCCGGGTGAGAATTGGAACTTGGTAAGCATTTTGAGTTTGACAGTGGCAGCAGGGAGTAGTTGGCAGTCTCAGCTACTCTTTGAGTACTGCTCCAAGGCCATTTTTCCATTACTTAAAGATTTCACATAGACCATGTTACTCTATTTTATGAGAATGTGCAACTGCCAGATGCTTTCCTGACACCAGATACGACATCTGCTGTTTCTTTCCCCTTCTTAAAGCCTGCTAATGTTGCTATGTAGGATAATCAAGCTGATGAATAATATTTTGCTTCTGACTAAGCTATGTTAGCTGTTGTGTATTTGCTTGTTTTCTTTAGGTCCTTACAAATTGTTTTTCTTGGTATTAAGAAAAAGTTAATTGTTTAACTTCCTTTTTGTCCCCTTTGAATATGAGCACTGTATTTACCTGGCCTGTCTGATAGGATTTTTTTCCCTTCATCTAAGAGGAGTTCTTAAGATTAGATACAGCTATGACTCCAAGTGCTTTTACTTTCTCTAGCTGCTATGGAGCAGATTTCTTTTGACCCAGCTGATTTGTCTGAGTACTTGGTCTCCCATGATTGGTGATTGTGGTGTGGCTTGCACTCTGCTATAGCTGTTGTTAGCTGACTGATTGCAGCTGCCACTTTGAGTGACGACAAGGGAGAAAGGCACAAAGTCACTGGCTCATTTAAGGGCTTTGAGGTCATCTCTTAATAGCTTTCCCATAACTTAGCAGCAATCCAACACTTTTCTGGACTGTCTTACTACTGGTGTTCATACTGATTTTTTTATAACTCATGCTGTCCTTTCTTTACTTTTTGTATCATTATATTTCAAAGATTAGTTACTCAGTTTGTCCCCCACTCAATTTTTCATGCTTCTTTTTTTCTTTCTTATATCTTTACATTTTCAGAGCCAATTATGTGCTGTCTGGAAACTGGAACTCAAATTTTTTGATCTTTCACTAAAACTGTAGCTAAATAGTGCTTATGTACACTGTAGTTTTCCCCTGGCTGTATCTGAACAGAGTGAAGAAATTGAAATCATAAGGGAATGAGGTTTGATATGTTTTCATATTTAGTAAGAATAACCTCCTACCATGTTTACTAGGTTGTGTGATACGCTAGGGTGGCAGTAGCAGCTCAGAAGTAGATCAGAAGAGATCTGGGTGAATAAGCCTGGGATAATGTAGGTATCACTGGAACAAGTTTAAAAATTCAGAATCTGGGAGAGGACCTGTATATCTTTTTAATAGGTTTAATGGCATTTTCTATAGTACTGTCAATATTCTTTATTTACTTGAGAAGCTCTTAAATCTGTTTAATCTCAATGTCCTTTATTATTGCTCACCTGGCTACTCTTTATAAGAAGCACTTACATTTCAGTATTCCTGGCACAATGAATCTTATTTAAGCTATTAAAAACGCTGACAATTTCCTTATGAAGACTTCTATTTCAGTATAAAGTAGTACTGTAATTCATAGTGCTGTTTCTGTATTTTTGCAGTATTTTTATAAAATCAAAAGGTTCTTTTCTGCTGATTTCTGCTTTGCTTTGGAATAAGTTTCACTACCTTCTGTGAAAACTGTCTGAATAAAACAGCTGCTATTTGCCTTTTCTGCATTATTTGTTTGAGGAGTGTAATCTTCATCCTTAATACGGTTCCATTCTGTGCTGTTTCAGTGGTGCTCTGTGCATAATAAAACAATGCAAAATACCTGAAGATACTCCTGAGAACCTAGTAGGTGCTTATTTTGGTATGTTCTAATAATTAAAGCTTATTTTCTTTCTTTTTTTTTTTTTGTAAATTAGAATTAATCCTGAAAAACTTACAGACATCCAAAAGAGGATGCAAGCTTTCTTAGCTCAAGATCAGGAGTTAAAAGAAAAAGCTCAAAGGGTAAGTCATTTGCTACTCTATAATGCTTGGGGCATGCTAGTTGAATAGGACTGCTGTTTGACCAGCTCATACATGCCCTAGAAGGAGTGTTTGGAACTGATAAACCACCAGAGATAATTAAGCACTTGGAAAATCTCCTGTATTGGAAGAGAAACATAAATTAGATAGAACCAGAGTCTTCTGAGTGATGCCCAGTGACAGGAGAGGAGGCAATAGGCAGAAATTTCTATACAAAAAACTCAATGTAAACACATAAAAAGCCTTTATTATGAGGGTGGTTGAATACTAGAACAGACTGCACATATAAGCTGTGCAGTCTCCAAATGCTGGTTACCAAAAACTGGGTTCCTTCCTGAGCAGCCTGCCCTAGAGGGTCTCCAAAGGTTCTTCTCAACTCCTCTGTGAGTTTCTTGGAAAGGTGATATAGAAAATTTCAAAATAATACTATTAATAAAAAAGGTTACTTAAAAGTAGTAGATCACATTACTTGACTTAAAAAGTTAGAAATATGAAACCATGTGGACCTCACGTGCCCACTTTGATCGATTTTTATTGTAATATATCCTGAATATATATGACAATTTGTCCTCTCTCAGGGTAATCCAATGCATTGAATAAAACATTTTAAATGTTGTTTGGATTTAAATGAGCAGGAAAACAGCTTAGAAAAGCTCTTCCAGGTAAGATGGAGATTATATGAATGGATTTATGTATGGGATTTCTTTTCTGTGCTGGTTAATGCTGGGAGACTTCATGGTCAGTATGTGAATTTCACCAAGTTTTTATCAGGTCTGGGGAAGGTAGGGAAACTTCAAATAACTAAGTAGGTTCCTGGACGAGAATGAACTTGGATGGAAAAGACACTTTCCATGAAAGGTGGCCTGTGAAACATTTCTGGAAATTGTGCTGCCTCTTGCTATCACTAACACATTTGCTGACCTTTCCCTGGTTTTATAATATTTTTAGGCCATGAACTCTTTGGAGTAGAGCTTACTACTTTTTTTATTGAAGTACTGTAACATTGGTTTTCTGAGGCTGGTTGATTTGTTGGTTTGTTTTTTAACGGTATATATCATTAGCCTGTGAATTCTGTAGTTGTATCGAGTCTCTTCAAAACCAAACAAAATCAAAAACTCAAATTGAGATGCAGGGAAACAGTTGGAAGGATGGATAATAAGCAAATCTTTCACGTAATTTTTTCTTATATATGTAGGTCAGATTAAATGAGTATGACTAAAGGCCGAATGGTGAGAAATCCAGAAATGCCAAAGCCTGAGAAATACATGATTGCTGAGATTCTGGATTAGTGTTCATAACTTCATTTGTATGAACTAGTGTGCGGATTAATGACACTTGAAGGTATACTGGTAAACCTGAGTGGTAGGGTAAAATGAAAAGAGGATTGTGAAAGCTTAGAGAAACCAAGAGTTCTAACCTTTCTGTTGAACTGGGACGTAAAATGAGTCAAGCTGAAACATTTAAAATGCTTGGGATTCATCTCATCTAGCTTTAGATGTCCTCTGTGAGTTAGTCTGCCTGAGCTTTCATTTATAGCTGATAGAGTGGAATAAGCACTTCTACAATGCCTCCTGACATAGATACCTTAAAAACCCTTTGGGATGGATGGATGAATGGTGGTTTCTTTGTGCTGCAGGGATAGCCTGTGTGATGTGACCTAGCTTGGATGCCTGCAGTAGGGACACTTGGTGAGTCAGAGGAATGCCATTCTTACTTTCCTAAACAAAAAGATTTAAATCAAAGTGCCTGGGGAAGTCAGTGGGAGCTTTGTGAATAAAATGTCTAAGGCAGTGTTCCAAGGGAATGCTTTTGAAAACTATTTTTGGCATTTAGGTATTCCAGGTTTTTGTAGTGCATCAAGCATTACTTGTAGCACTGTGGAATGTCGGTGTAAGCTTCATCCTGGCACTGCACAAGCCAGAGGCACTGGTGACGTGTCACGATCACCTCCAACTGGTACGGGAAGTTGCAGTGACACCAGTTCATGTCAAGTGACAGAGCAGCTGGTTGGGGGAGGCTGAGAGTGGGAGGAATCCAGCATCATCTTACTTGGAATGGAAACACCAACAAACCTCTGTTTTTGGCTTTGGCTTGTTAAGATCTCTTAAAAGATGGGGAAGGGTCGTTCTCAATTGAGCAAAAGAAAATAATGACAGAGTCTCAAAATAGCACAAGAATAAAATCAAACATGGGCTGTCTGTCAATGTTACAGATAAAAACTTAAATTCATTTTGAAAAATTTTGATTGCCATATAAGTAGCCTCTCAAGCCATTTTTATTGCAGTTTTTCATTTGTGGATAGCAGAGCAGTGTTGTTTTTGCAGGCAAGATGTAAATACATTCACTTTTTGAAAAACTTGAAGTATGGACAAGTAGTTTATCACAGATGTGTCCCTCCTTAAAAAGGTTTAAATATGAATGTTCAGACATACTGTGCAAGTAGTAGTCTTACATATCTGTGTGAATAAAACAGTAAAATTAATGCAAATGAAATCCTGACCTTGAATCCTTATCTGAAATGCTGGATTTCTCAGAGGCATAGGTGTTATGTTGTCTAGCCTGCCTGTTGCAAACTGCCACATTCTTGACATTTGTAGTGTAAGAAATAAATTCCCTACCTGAATGGATCAGATAGCAGTGAAACAGCACAGCTATGCACAAAAGTTCAGATAGGATGGTATTCTACCATCATATGTTGAGGGCCTGAGGTCTAAGTTACTGTGTCCTCTAAGCTTGTTGATTAACTTCAAGGTGCTTTTACTTTGTTTGAGAAAATAAAGTTCTTGATTACTAATTGCTTCAACAAACTTCATGGTTCATTTGGTAGGACACGGTTCCCCTGCTATTGCTTGGAAAGACAGTTTGGATCAGATTGGGGCTACTTTGAAACCTTTACAGTTCTTCTTGTGGAAGAACTGATGCTGCCTTTTGGCATTTCTTGTAATTTTAATATTTAATATCTCAGTTCCCCAAGTTCTGGAAAACAGTTTAAAAAAATAATCTATTTTTCTTGCTAGTTTGAATGTTACTGTGGCATTGAAGTGATGTCTGTCCATTAAATTCTTCATCGCACCCACAGGGATGTGCAGGGTATTACAGCCTGAGATTCCAGTCACACTCTCTTACTTTTGAATTTTGTCAAAACAGCACATCAATTGAATTGTGTGCATTTTAATTCTTAAAACAGTTATCCAAGAAATAGATAAATAAATCTAAATTGAAAGGTAGTAAATTCATAGAGCATGGTACTTTTTCCTTATGTATATCCAGTAATTGTATAATAATCTCCAGTAATGATTTTGGGGACCTGTAGCTACTATTGTAGTAGAACTGTAATATGTTTATGATGCTCAACCAAAACATTTTCTGTAGTAGTATAAGCTAATACATATCATATTGTTGCAATGTTCAGTTATTTTAAAAAAGCCTTGAAAGTGATATCAAACAGCAAATATGGCAGGGGATAACAACAATTGATAAAAGAGCAGGGAAAATGTTCAAGCTGACTAAACTTGTTCTCGTTCAGCTCCAGTGTGTGTGCTCAGACTGACCAAGTCTTAGGAGAACTAAATAAAAGCCAGCTGAGATGACAGGATTTTATACAGAGATTGAAGTGAACACACTGAAATCAAATAAAAAAATCAAAGCTAATAGCTTGATTTCTCTTCTTGTAAAGTGGAACAACTCTTCTATGCATTTGTTTGGTGTTTCGTTTTTAGTTGTTGTAGGGCTTGGTAAGTGTGCAAAAAGTGTGTTCTTTCTGCCCTTTATAGTTTGTTAATTTCTAGACCATATGTACCAAATACGTCCTAGTAAGGTAAGTGGATGGCCTTGTAAGTTATCCAACAGATAGAATGAGATTTCAACCCTGTAGCAAGTAGTGACTCGTGTAGATCTCCAAATCTGCAAATCTCAGATTCACAGGAAGAATATTTTTTTTTAACCTGCTTGTTTCCATCTGTCAGTGCAATGAAAAAAGAGGCTTTCATTGATTTTTGTCACTTGCTAGACAACGATAGATTAATGAGAGCTGTCAAATCTGAAGTCTTTTCCTAAACATTCTAATTACCTTTGTAAAATGATTAATAATTTAATGTGAGCAAAGAAGTGTTTTATTTTGCATCCCAGTCTTGGTAGCAGGTGAATGAGTTGAGCTCACACTTTCCACAGCTAAAATTAATTGAAAGATATAATCAGGAAGGAAACTTTACCCAAGAAAACCTTTAGCATTTGGAAAAATAAGCATATGAAAATTTACTTTTATAGCAAAGTAATGGGCAGCTTGAAAAGAATATCTCTTAGCTTTACATATCTTACAATTAATAGCTTTTATTTCTGTTTACTGAGGATAAAAGAGTGAGTGTATAACTTTGCTGAATTTACTGTTTTATCTTTTATTTCACCTTTGGAAGTGATTTTTCTCTTTAATCCCTGTAAGACATCAGTGCTCCTGACTATTGGGTCTTTACTTCTCTATCTGAAGGTAACAAGGAACAGATTTTTATTTTTTAAATTTCACATGAATTATTAATATGGTAGTTTTCTCCAACAGATGCCTGTACATAGCAGAACAAGGGTGTGGTTATAGAATGCTTGAATGTAACTCCTTGAGCATAATTTGCTGTTATTAGTGTTTGGTGGTTTAAGCCTCATGGTAGGAGTTTTGGCATGTGTTAGAAATTAGGTTATGAACAACAGAGATCCAAGGATCTTTTCTGATACTTGAAATATTCCAGTATTTATTCTGTAGCTGATAGATATAAATAGACAATGTAAAAGAAGCATGAGAAGAATTAAGGATTAAGAATCTTTCCTTTTGGGAAGGGTAGAAGGAAAATGCAGTACAAGATTAAGTTATTCTGTTATGCAGTGCTTCCAGTTTTCTTGGTAAAAGTCTGGGATTAATTGATACTTCAGCCTTGGACTGGTCTTGGTAGATGTTGTATAGTGAATCTGTCTCCGTCTGCTGAGTTGCATTCATTGACTGTGTGCGTGTGGTGAGCTGATGGTAGATGCAAGATAATATGAATCATCTTAGACCACAGTGAAAGGCAGCTATATTGAGTTGAGTAACTTCCTGCTGGTTGCTAAGATTAAGTCAGGACACTTCAGACTGATAGCAACAAAGTCTATTATAAGTTCCACATAATTCAGATATGAGAATAGAATAACAACATTCAGAAAGAAACAGAAGAAAAAGTCAAATTGAATCAGTGATATTTCCTTCTGACTAATTTGGCGTATTTTCTTTCTAGGGAAATATAACATGACATACTGTTGGGAAATACAGCCAATTCAGCCAATGTGAATGTAATGATACATTTGAGTACTTGAAGTTGCATCTCTTCTATAGTAGTGATAAATTTTGTCTGATGATGTTCTGAAAAGAATTTCAGTCTAAAATCTATGTTAGACCACCTAATAGTCAAATTCTATTTTGTGTTTAGAGCAACAATATAATGTTTGTTTCTTGTATTGGTAATTGAATGGTGTCTTTTTTTGTTGAATACTCTTATTTTTCTTTCAGTGTTTTGTATCCTACTTGCGTTCGGTTTACTTAATGAAGAACAAGGAAGTATTTGATGTTTTCAAATTGCCTCTAGCAGAATATGCCCTGTAAGTATGCTCAATTTAAAACATGGAAACTGTATAGTGAGAAGTTTTGCAATGTATGATAGCTTTAAATAGCTGTTTTGATTGTGTTAACACACGTTCTGGACAGTCATCTAGTGTGTTTAGCTTCATATTCGTGCTAAGCTTTTGCATATGTTCAAGGGCATTCGAAATGGAAATTATGTGTAAAAATGATATATTGCTTTACAGAGAAATAACTTAGAGCAGAAGGTGCATTTGCTATATACAGCAGAAGACATGATTTCTGAAGTAAAATGATGGAGAATAATGTTTTGGTGTTTCCCCCCCAACCCCCCCCTCCAGATTTGCCCTTCAGCCTCATAGCTAAATACCAGCCTGTAAAGTGTATTATTTAAAAATTAATTGGAGTATCCAAAGATGATGTATTGCAGTCTCATTTTGAGTGTGATTGCAAAATTTCTTCTTGCCCATACATTACTTTTCAGAAGATTCAGTGGATTTGGTAAAGATGAAGCATCTGCACTAGACTGAATAGTGTCTATTTTGCTATGTCTATTTTTGTGCATATATGTGAATCAGTCCACATTTTGTATGGGAGGGAAATTAATTTTGACAGGTTGACTTTACAGATGACAGACCCCTGAAATTGTTTTAAGACATGAAGTTTTTGAAATCTTACAGACATAGGGTAGTCGTAAGGGAACAGGAAAGTGTTCAAAGGTACATAATAAATTAATTTGATATGTGTGGAATATCAAGCAGAGAAGACTAACTTGTCAGCACACGGCATAATGAACTAAAATGTGACACATTACTAGACTCTGGAACACCTGGTTTTCCTGTGCTGTGCTGCCATTAACATGATTATGGTTTTTAAGATGCATAAGCGTATTATAAAAGATACTTTTTAACTTCATGGACTGAGACATTCTGAAAAAAATTTTCACTGCATGCAGTGCCTGCCCCTTCTGCTGTGTGATTTGTCGGCATCTTCAAAATCTGTTGTAGGTCTTACTGTGCTGTGAATTTAAGGAATAGTGGCAGAAGATTAGGGCTAAGGTGGATAACCACACAAATTCATCCAGTGTAAGAAACCAACTGGCAGATGGTGGTAATGCTGAATTTTCAGAATCCCAGTGCCTCTTTCTGGATTTCAGGATGGTGTGCCATCTAGTATCTGTAGACTGAATAGTCTACAGTTCTGTTCTTCTCAGGTCTCTGTGCCCGGATTTGGTCCTTCATCAAAATAATTTTGAGTCCCACCTTTGGAAAGCTACTAATGTCATTCCTGTAATAAAATGCAAGAAACCAGTCAGTTGTTTGGAGAGAGTGGGAGGGGTTTAGTCAAGGCTGTGAAATATGTGGAAATGTAATCAAAAAGTCAGAAGATAATAAATCTGGGAGATCATTTAGAGATTCTGTTCTAGTTCGTTGGCGCTCTTCTTCCCTGCTCTCCAGACTTCTAGTCTACCTAAATATGCACCCTGCAGTTCCCTAGCTTTCATTTCAGTGCACAGCCACTGATACATGGATCAGTCATCTTCATTTATGTAAAAGTCCCTCAAAGTCTGATGTGTTTGAATTTTGCATCCAGAAGCAACCTTGGTTTACATTCTGCACGCAGACTTAGAGCAAAACCTGAAATGAGAATCCTTTCTTCCCTTTACCTTCTTGTGTGCATTTTCTGAAAAGTACTTCAGCCTTTCTGTGGGGATTTACTGCTAGCTTGATAGATGTTACTCCACTAAAAATCCTGCAGAGAAAATAGGCTGCTTAATGCCCCTGTCAGGTTTGCATTGCAGGCTGTTGCCCACATTCCCTATTGCTCTCCTGCTTGGCATGTCTGTGCACTGAGATTCTCTTAAGCTCTGTTGATTGAGTCTGCAGAAAAGCAAGTGTTTTTCATTTTTATATGTTATAGAAGATTATATATATATTATATATAGAAAACAAAACATACAAAAGTATATGTGCATGTCTATATGAGCATATAGCCTCATACACACATAACCTATTCTAGCTTTTGATCACCTTTAAGCTGTGGTACATTACTATTCTCTCCAGTATCCTCTCATTATAAATTTTTATCAAGAAGAATTTGCTAGAGGAAGACTTGCGTAGGCCTTGTGTTAAAACAGGCAGCCTTTAAGTATGATGAAGGAGAAGCTCAGTGCTTGCATTAAAAAGAGAAATTTGTCTTTTGATTGCAAAGGACAGCTTTGAAAACATAAGAAAATGTAAACAAACAACAAGGTGAAAAGGAATAATTACTTAGTCTAGTCTCCTGGAGAGGAGGCAGTGTTTTGAAATACTTTCCTTCTCAGGCACTTTATTTTGCTAACTGCTAACACATATATACACACTGTTCTCCAAGGGCAGATCTGAACAGGTGAGTGTGCTGGATGGACAGGTTAGTCACAGTTCTAAAGTGCTGCCAGGGAGGGTAATTTCCTGTGTGACTGTTGTCATGTCTTTCAGGAGAAATGCAGCATATTTTTCTTTGTATCTCCCTATATTGGTACATAGAGAATAAATAAAACAAGCTGAAGCCAAATAATTGGGAAAATGTCTGATACACACGCCTTAGGATCCAGGTAGTTTTACAAGTATTGCTTGCAGATCAGTGTTAGAAAGCAGTAGGTAGCTGCAGATGCTGTCAGGACTGAAGTGGGTGATAGCAGAATACATGATCCTTTTGTCCACATCTGTCTGTCCTTTCAGTGACCAGGGAAAGCATCCACTGCACTCTCATTCCCACCCCTGGCCTGACCCTTACTGCATGGTCAGGGCAGAAGGTTTCATTTGTTACCTTGCTCTGGCTGCTGTGTGTGAGTGCAGGGCTGTCTGTCTCGTCCTCAGGCAATGCCCATTGCAGGCTTTGCACATCTGGTCATCCCTTTGTTGGTTCTTGGCCCTCCTTCTTGCTGCCCTTATGCTTACTTTTCTACATGGTGGTCTCCTAACTAAGGATGACTCCTAATTACTTTTCGCCTGTTGTTTCCAGTCTTCGTGCGCCTGTAACCAGACTTACTATTTCTCATGCTGTTACTTAGTTAATCTCGGTCTCATATGTAAATAAGGTATTATGTAGCTCATACAGACCCCAGCATTCCCTGCAGTCACCTGTAGAGTTTGGGTATTTCTCACTGAACTCCTCCTCAGCCACATGGAGATCCAGCTGTCTCTTTCTGAGCTTCTGTAACTTCTTCTGTAAACTTTTGCCTTACAGCATTTTGGATAAGCTGCAGTCTCCTCTTTCAAAGTCCAGGGTCATTATTCTCTTAGTCATCATCCTCATTTCGTCTAGGATCTTGAGCTGTCTTTTCTCATTTGCCAGCCAAGCCTGCTATTGACCTTCGCTCACCTTAGAAGTGAATGTGCTTGCATATGTATGAGTAGCAGTTCCAGTAGAGTGCCTCTCAGAGTTGGCTAAGCCCGCTAATTTGGAGAGAGGGTTTTAATGCACTCTAGAAAACCTTGTTGCTTGTACTCTGCTGTGTTGCCCTCTGAGCAAGTGTCAGGGTGGGCCAGGTACCCAGGAGCGCCAGGATTTGGAGCTGCAATGTGGAGGTTCCATTTCCTTTTGTATGGAAGACTGTCTCTTGGTCTTCTAAATTATTAGATTGCAGCCATTACATCCGCTTTGTTCTCCTTCTCTTTGGTCCTGACCCATAAACTCTTGAATAGCTTGGCCTTCCTTATTATTAGTAGAGTACCAGGCATTTGAGCTCCTTGATGTAGAGGAATAAAGCTGGCTGGTAAAGTAAATAGCACAGCAAACCAATTTCTCTGTTCATTTTGGTTCTTAATCAGACCATCTGGAAAGCCTGTTAGTTCAGATTTGTGTCATTTCTGTTGATGTGATTTCTCCTGTTTTCAAGCGGTTGCTCATCCCATCTTCTGAAAACATTTTAAATGTTAAATGTGGATGTAGCATATATTGCAAGGCAAGTAGTATATATTTCTTCTCTTGAAATAGCTTCTGGGAGTATTTAACCTTTTTCAACCTATTTTAAGTCTTTGTCTGAACCTGTTCTACAGTAAAAGTAATCTCTGTGCTGTGTTTTTATGTGTTCAAAACATTCTGAAGTAGTTCACTAATGGAATATGTCTATATTTAGTAAATGTAGTAAGTTGATATTAGACTGAGTCAGTAATTTGTGTAAAATTGTTGTGCAGCAGTTCAGATGTGACCTCAGATTCTTTACAGCTGGCTCATATTTTAAAAAGGCCTAGCAGTCTTCTGGGTGCAGATTAGGAACATTGTCACACTTAAAAATGTAAAGATTTTACTGATTCTACATCTCTAGTTTGATTTATTTTTTGCAAGGACAGATTTTGCTTTGAAATGTCTGAGATTGGTTCTTTCTAAAGATCTCAGAGATGTCCAGCTTTTTTCTCATCCCAGTAAAGGCAAAGTAAAGTTACCATGTTAATGTAAACATACTCAAGGTCTTTGTATAAGAACAAATAACAAACCTTAGAAGAGGCAGTATTTTAAGTCTGTTACACCGTTCATTTAAATTAATTTAAAAATAAGTTTATTAATGTTTGCTCTTCCTTCTTCACAGGAAAACCAAGTGGAATTCTCCTTAAATCCATACAGTGTTATTTCTTTGCAGTTTACTCTTTTAACTTATTTTCTGAAAGTGTTTATGAACTTGCTACTAAATTAACACAGGTACTTGAGCATTATAGGTCATTTGTTTAGTTAACTTCTGTGCATTCCCTAATCAGTGTTAGGGAATGCTGATGTCTGGCCACCTTGGTTTTGGTTGATGAATAGAAATGTCAGCTGTACTTTGATTTACAGTAGCAAAATAATCCCTTGGTTTCAGTATTGCCTTTAGAAGCTGATTTCAGATGTCTTTCTAGAAGAGTTTTCTCTTAAGAAGTCATTGCATTTCACACCAAAATATGGAACAGGATTGTTACTTGGTTTGTCAGCTGAATTTATATTGCTGTTTAAAGGCTACCATAGTCTGAGGACTATATTATGGTGTTAGTGTGTTTTTAGTGTTGTCTGTTGGGTTTTATGAAATCTCACTAAAGAACTTACCTGCCTTTTGTCTGTCTTTATCAGAAAACCTTGCACCTTTCTTATTCCAGATGAGTGTGTGAAATGGTAGCACTAAAGTAAAAAAATAGCTGTAACTTCAGTCATAGTAGAGTTGTGGTCTGAGTGACATCTAATGAATTACTGAAAACTAATAATGCCCTTTCTGGTTTATGAAAAGAAAAGCTAGTTCGTATATTGAGTTGTTTTAGTATGACTGAACTATAGATTTGGCAAATTATTAAGAAATAGTTTCTAAAGAAACTGTAAAATCTTAAAATATGAGGAAGCTTTTAGCAGTGCTAGAATGTCCAGATTGTTTGTCCAGATTTTTCTCCATTTGGAATATATTATGAAAAAGAGAAAGTAATGAGCTAAAATACTGACATTTCTTTGAGAAGTTATGTAATTAAAAGTATTGGGGAATTGTTTGCACACACTTTGTCTAAGCTTATCTACTATTATTGTCTTACCAAATAAATTTGTCCTTCTCTATGTCTGAGCTCTGTGTTCTTTTGGTTCAGAAGTAATTTGAATTCTGATAGCACTGGTCTTTTTTGGTAGGCTTGCTAAGAAATGTAGAAAAATTTTGCAAGACTAACTGACAATTTTATTCTATTGTTAACGAAAGACATCAGTGCAAGTACAGCAGTCTGGCAAGTGGAATTTCATATTTGAATAAAAAAAAAAAAATCTGTGCTGAAGTCTTGTCTGTATTGTGGGCTGCTCTTTTTCTGTTTTTTAACTTTTGCTGTAGAGAGAATAGTTCTTCACCTTGTCAGACTCTTCTCTGTATGTGTGTTCCTGATCTTTGATGCTAGCTCTGAAAGTGTAGAAGAAAAGCTCTGATAAAATCACGGTTTTCAACCCTGTGTACCTTGTGCCTGTCTACTTGAGAAAGAGAAGTGAACACTGATTGTGTAGTTGCCATACAGTATTGCTGCTTGAAGTGCTTTGTCAACCCTTGACAGCAATACTTTATGTAGAATAATGTGAAATCTGGAAAAGCAAAAAAGTGTTTTTCTTGCAAAGGATTTGATTTTTGCAACCTCGATCCCCTTGCTGAAGAGATTGAATACAGCAATCTCTTGATTTGTGTTTACTGTGCCTGGTGTTAAGGTCCAATTCCAGGTTTGAATGGCTTCCAGCTGCTGCAGTGAAGCATTACATCTGCTGTTTGGTTATTTCCATTACAGTTAGTCAATAGGCCAAACTTCAACACATCATTTCATTGCAAAAGTAATTAGTGTTTGCTGTCAAACAGTAAAACAAGTTTAAGATCGCTAGTTGCTCCAATTTCAGTTCCCAACGGTGTTGAGTTACCCTCTCAGCAATGCACTGCCAGTAAATGTGTAAAATACACTGGATAAAAACTTCCTTTGATCCTTTTTCATAAAATTTTATTTCCTTTGTTATTGCTGTTAATTGCATGTAGAACAGTGCTGAATTATCAGAAACACTAAACCAAAAATTTTAAATTGAAAATAAACTTTATTTGTTGGAAGATTTGTTCCTTATCTTTACAGCATGGATTGCTTTTTGGGTTTGTGTCTACTTTTCAGTGTTTTAACCTGTGGCTGGTACCAAAAGCTGGTACCGAGTTTAACCACAGGTGTAGTTACATTTGGGATTTTTTCTTGTTTCTTGTTTAAACTGGACACTCCTTTTGACTACTCTGTCCCATTGGCTACCATTAAAAGTTCAAGGCTCTGCAGGGCCTATAGTGCACTTTTACTGCCCTGCAGTATCTTTTGGGTGCTTCATGGATTTTTTATAATGACGTTTCTGCCAGGTAGCATGGATTTGATTTTTCTCCTGTGCTATAACTCGGGCTCCTTTCAGAGGCTGTGTAGAGAGAAGAAGAAACGGCGCTAGTTGCTTGAAGAGCATTGGGAGGAGAGGTGGTGTATAGCTGTGCATGTTCTGAATTGAAAGAGGCTGGTCTTTTACAGGTGTAGGTGCCTGTGTATATATGTAGCCAGTGTAGTTGGTTAATCCTTTATTCCTTTGTTATGTGTATGCAAAAAGCACCAAGTACTACTTTCAGTTCTGTATCATGGGTTTTTAAATGTAGTTGTGGTCTCTGCATGTTCCTTGCACAGTACCAGTGTCCCCTCACATTTTTTTATTCACCTAATGAGAAGGCTCAGGAACTCTGAAAGAGTTGCTTTTTTAAAAACTTGGATTTGACTGTGTCAGGTGTAATAACAGTGGGCAGTTACAAAATTTACTGAAGTCAAATGGGCTGTTGGAGTCAGGGTATCTGTTTCCATGCAGTTCTCTCCAGTATTGTTGCTAGACATGATATTTGCTTTATCTACAATTTTTGTCCCTTCTTGTAATAAGTACTAGTATAACTTTGAATTGTCATGACAAACTGGCTAAAAGAATAGTTTTGCTGGCACTGTTAGTTACATAGGCCATGTAAAGGTAAAGCCTTGCTGTAGGGAGGTGGAAGCAGTGAAATTGCCTTTAAGGGAGAAATGTCCCCTAGCTTTTTCTGCAGTTAGTCATTCATCCATACTGTGTTTGTTCTCCTGATCTCTCAGTCACTGTGAGGTCAGGGGGGATAATGTTCTGGGTGTACTTCCAGTAGGGAAGGACACATCACAGTTCAGTCTTATCTCAGTCCTTGACATGAAATCCATGTATTTTCAATACCAAATTGCATTGGTATTTCTTCTGCCATGTTTTACTGTGAATCATAGATAATTAATTGGCTCTTATCTACAATTTTTTGGCTTCTTTGTTTGCTTTCCTTCCTGGGAGGCTTGTAACTGTTATTGAGAGTTCTCAGTTATTGCATTTTGCTTCCTCTTCCAATGTTCACTTGTATTTTGCATGCTAGATTTTTCTAAATGTATTGATCAAAATGTATCAGTATGAATGATCATAATTGAAATTGAATCACTTGAGCCGTCAGTGAGGGCTTCTAATTTAGTCAAATGTTGTGTATCTACCTTTAAAATTAATCTATTTGTTTAATTCCATGCTTTAGATCACTTGGTCTTGCGATGGCACCTCGTGTGAGATTTCTTCAAAGAGTTCGGAAACAGCTGTGTGGGAATGAGGCAGCCAATGGGACAGACCACTTGGAGGAGACAGAGCAAAACG
This sequence comes from Dasyornis broadbenti, assembly GCA_013397935.1. Taxonomy (NCBI): domain Eukaryota; kingdom Metazoa; phylum Chordata; class Aves; order Passeriformes; family Dasyornithidae; genus Dasyornis; species Dasyornis broadbenti. The sequence continues at coordinate 867,724 of VZRN01001710.1, forward strand.
AAAGTACCCTCGCCTCGGTAAATGAGGAAGGAGTGGAGAAACATGGAACTAATTTCAGTGGAAAAACATCTGTTAACAAAACAAAGGAAAAACAGAGAAGAAAAGAAACTGAGGAATGTTCTGCTTCCAGTGAAAGTGCTGAGGAGAATGGTGAGACTGAGGATGAATCAAAAGAGCTGTCAGAGGAGGATGAAAAAGAAGTTCATGTACCTAACAGGGTACCAAACTCAGACTCCATGCAGTTCTTTGAAAATGATGATGATGACGATGACGATACTGAAGGTCTTGATTTGCTGACAGTGAAACAGCGGGATGTTTTTGGTGTGGAAGCAAAAGATAATCCAGCACCGGTAAGTGCGCTTTATTGTAAGGCTCATGAATCTTAATCATTTTTTATTGGACTTACTCCAGGGAAGGAGGAGAGGAAAAGAGGAAATTCTGCTTGTAGCAGAATACTCACTTGAAGTCAGACGTGTTCTGCATATGTATCGGAAGTCATAAATACTCCCATAAGTGGTGTGACTTAGCTTTTATCATTTTATGCAGTTAGCATAAAGTAGTTTTACCTGCATAATGAATATCCTTGTACTTGCCTTAATTTGTGAATAATGTGACTGGAAAACCTGGGAAATTTTGACAGTTTTAATTCTTATCACTTCCTAATTTGCTTGTACCTCTCTAAATAACTGCCACTTTCAGTCATAATTTTGATCCTGAACTGCATTTTATAGCACTGGGAACCGAATTGCAGTACACGATGAGCCATTTCCCGACAGAAATCATAGCAAAATGAATTTTTACAAGAATGTAACCTTCAAACAAAGACTTTTACTTTCAATAGGACTGTTGCTATCAGGAATTAGGCCGGTATCAAAGAGAGAGGAAGTGCACATTTCTTGTAAAGCATGGTTGCATGGTTATAAAGGTTTATTGAAAGTATGCATGTAACTCTTTCATTTCCTTGGCAAGTAGCTTTATAATTTGGGTTTCTTTGTCCTTGGTGTTCTGAGAAATATTTCTTTCTTTTAATCTTTAAACACAGTGTTACAGTAGAGGTGGTTTGAAGTTGTTGTGGTTTTGTTTTATGGTGGTTGGTTTTTAGTTTTTTGGGTTTTTTTATAAGTTTTTAAAAATTTTAAAATTATTTCTGCAAAATAGGTTTGGTATGTGCATGTTGTGATTTTTTTTTTGTTTTGTTTTTTTTGTTTTTTTGTTTTGTTTTGTGTGTGTGTCCTTTGCTGTCTAGAAACTGTATTTCTGTAGTAAAAAGATACAAGCAAAATAACCTTGTGGTTTGGCAAGATGGGTTTCTGAACTTCAATGTATTCAAGGGGAGCCTCCTGTTAAGCAAAGTGTTTATTTTTCCAACTGGTATTTTAAATCTTTCTTTTTCTGGGCTGTTACTTAACAACCCAGGGTGCTTACCATGACCTTGAAGCTAATCAGCCCACTAATCAGCCCACTAGCTGCATTAATTAATGTGTCATCTTTCCTTTAGTTTTTAGTGAAGTGTATGAACTAGTTTTATCAGATATCTTTGTCAAAGATGAGCAGTTGCACAGTAATCTGACTGCTGCCTGCACTCTCCTCTCTACTGTGAGGAGGCTGACAGAGGTTGCACTCTTGTCTGAGAATTGTGGAAACAGAGTTAACTTTTTGTTCTTGTTATTCTGAGCCTGAGTGGTTCTGCCCAGGCATGGCCACTGCCTGGCAAGAGCTTGTATTTATTAATAAATTTCAGTTTCATGTAGAACAGAACTTTGTGTTTTAAAAACAAAGTGGAGTAAAAGATCTGTGCCTTGTTTAAAGAATTATCTTCTCACGTCTTTCTTATTGCTTCCACAATTTTGCATGCTGAAATACACAGACAATTTTGTGCTGTTTTTCTATGTTGGAAAGTTTTGTTTAGGAAATGGTAAAAGGCGAAAGTTTGAGGTAAAAGAATGAACAGAAGAAATTTTATGAAAAGTACGAATGATGTAGAAAGTAATTTGTAACCGTAGTGGGTAACCTTTTAAGAGTTTTCCAGCATTAAACATTTATAGGTTAGTTTATGAGCAGTGTGTATGCAGTTTTCCTGTTGCTGTGTGTTCCAGTGTCCTTCTAGGGGAGGACTCAGGAACCAGTTTGCTGCATTTCTAGCATGAGGCAGTGCATTAATTAATGGTATGAAATACTGCAGAGAGTCTAGGAGTATGACTGTGTACTCAGCAGCATCAGTTTAGGAGGGTTTTCTAAAAGTCTGTTCTGTGTGCTAGATAAGAGCCCTTTGCAAACACTGGTATGTGATCATCTAATTGTGAGTTTATGAATATGCCCACAAAGATTGAATTCAGTTTGTATTTGTGCTTTTTAATGTGTGTAATTGATTTTGCAATTTCACTATTCTTGCTTTAGGCTTCTCGTTGACAGCAAAGCAGTCCTGCTGTGATTGTTGAGCTCCAGGACATTTTTTGTAAATGGAAACATTAAGTTCAGTTTCAGTTTTTGAATAGCTGTTGTTAGAGACACCATTGCTTCCTCATCCTTTTCTCTACACAGAGTCCCTCCAATGGAAGGAGCAAGAGGAGGTGTTAGGCCAGCTCTGAGTATCCTCTGTGATGTTGTAATGCCCTGACATTGATTGCGAGTGAGGTTGCCTCATCCATCTTTGTACCAAGGGAAAGGAACTGATCAAAAAGAGCAGGGATTATTTAAACTGATGATGGAAGGGGATTTGCAGGATTTTCATAGAACAGTTTGTTTTTGATGAATGTACGTGGTACCCAATCTAACAGTGGGAGGTAGGTCATGGTGTACAGTGTGACACATCCAGTGTTAATCCTTCTAACTGTGTGACTTGTGGCTCATTTTCACTCTTTCCCTTTCTTGGTGTGTCTCCCTTGGCTGCATGTGTACTCTGTCTCTGTCACATTTTGTGACAACACATATGAAAGAAAAATCTGTTCTCTGCATTGCTGTATGAAAGGAGAAACCTTGGATAAGGTGAAAGACCTTGGCAGATACTACAATTTTGTTGTGAGCTTCCTAGCTCATTTTTTCAGGAGATAGTCACTGGCTGCTCTATTTATGAATTTTACTTAGATATGTCAGGATTTTTAGCTGGTGATATAACTCATGGGGCTTATTTAGGAGTACAATGTTCTTATGCATAAAAAGAAGGTCAGCTATATGCATAGAGCCATTAGCAGAAAGGCAGTATTTAGCTGTTGTGTTAACATTATGGAAATTATTCTTTTAAAGTACATTTAACAGTATTAGCAGTATTGATGTTGCAAAGATTGTAAGTACTCCCTGGTTACAAACTTTGTTTCTAATGCTAATTTTATGAAATTGCTTTTTGCATTTGGCAATTCAAAGGCTATAGTTGTTCAACTTTTATAGCATTATTTATTTTGAGAACTAATATTAAACCTGTAGTATTTTTTCTTGGTTTTGTTTATGCTTTAATTTTAGTCAGCTTGTCAAACATATCGCATACCAGCAGACTTTTGCTCTTGAATTTTCTGTTTTGGCATGGAAAATATTTCATTACTGAGTTCTTAGGATTGCTCTGGCTTCCTTCCTGCTCCCCCATGCCTTTTTTTTATGGACTCCTAAAACTTCTCAAGTGTATTTGCAGGCTGCTTGGAACACTGTAACAGGCAAAAGCATACAGGGGACTGCCTTGAATAGTACTTTCAGATTCCTTAGAGTTAATCTGGACTATTCAAGAGCCTGCTGTTTGAATATTGTGGCTATGGAACAAAATTATTTTATATGCCATGATTCTGTCTGAGCTACCTGGCTTGCCTTGCAATCCATTGTTATTACATACAACAAAATTTTCTTAACTTCTCAAACAGGGAAAACAAATACTGTAAACTGACATATTATGACCTAGATACGTACATATTGACAGAAGCAGGAAAGAAGAGACAAAGCTTAGTCTCCCTGACTACTGATGATGGATGAGTCGAAGAAGCAGAGAGTGGTAGCTCCTTGTAATGTGGACTTCGCACATTACATAGATCAAGGAAACATAATTTAATATACACCAAAATGAGGACATAGTCCCCTGGAATTTTCTTCTGTGATGTTGAGAAGAAAACCTGTTGCACTTCACAGAAATAAAAATTAATTTTCAGAGATTTAATTTGTCTAGATTGCTTCTCTTACATTGTCTTTTCTTTCTGAATGGGATTTCTTTCCTCCTGTTATATGTTAGAAGAGAGCTTTTTGCCACTCCTGTGTTTATATACTGCTTTTTTGGTGTGAAACATCTTCTCGTTCTTCTCATCACTTCTTCTTAGCTATTATTCTTATGCTTTCATATTAATATATTTTAAACAGTTGACTTTGTCTCCTTGAAGCTTTTCAGAGGATAGCAGATTACAAAATAACCAAAGGATAGAAGAAGCAAGGAAGCAAGCTGTCTGGCTCTGGTAGTGGCATTTCCCTGAGGGACAGCCCGCTTTGCTCCCGCTGTAGCGGTGTGTTGTGTCCAAGAGAAGAAAGCTGCTCCGGGCAGCCTGCTGGCTCTTAAGAGAGCATTATTCCTTGGAGACATGTTGCAAAGCTAGCAGTCTGGCAGAGAAAATAGAGAAGTTACTTACTTGTAAGTTAAATATAAGTCAATACTGTGATGCATTGCATACCATAAAATCTCCCTCCTAAAGAATGTAAGTCCTTTGGGTTCTCAGCCTAATAACAGAGTGCTTATATATTTCCAGTTGAATTACAGCAAGTAAGGATTTATATGAAGAATAAAATATTTGCATATGAGTGAAGTAGGCCTACATTAGATATTAGCTGAAATGCTTCAAGATTCCAGTGCTCTGAAAAATTATCAGCCATGAATGGAGATGAAACCTGCTGACAGTACCTCAAGCCTCTTTATGCATGGCAGTCATCACAGAATGCATTCTACAAAGTGAATGGAAAATTTTGAAGAAATCACATATTCTTTCAATGCAATTTCAGTCACTTCAGTACAACTAAAACTCGTTTTTTAAGGAGGCTTATGATGTCCAGTTTTACATTCTATGTAGTTTTTAAAAGTCTTGTTATTCAGGAGCGCTTCTGTGAGCTACAAAAAGCACCTGTGATCAAAACCATTTCCTTGTGTTCTTGGACAGCTTTTGCTTTTCGGATTTGCAGAAAAGTTCATTCTCCTAGCTCTACTATTTTTGAGTAGAACATTCATGGCTTGCTTGCTAGATTAAACTGTTCAACAGAGGCATTTCAGGCAGTCCCTTGTAAAAACCCATTACCTACATTAAATTCCAGATCCGTAGATCAGTCATTGTTTTAGTCTTTCTTCATTGCTTTCTCAGGTTAGCTGCTTTAGCACCCTTCTGTTGGCTCCACATACATCTTCAAATTTCTTCCCAAAGATTTCTATTTCAATTGAATTTTTACGAGCTTACTAAGAACTTCCGTAGTTTATGAAAAATTTGCTGTAAATATTTAGGTTTCTTGTATCTATAAGACTGCACTCCAGGTATTTGTGCTAATCCCTGTGGTGCTTAGGTTGATTAAAAAAATCTACAGTTAGAAGAAGACTACAGTTAGAAGTCTGAGTTACTGGTAAGCTGTGTAGTTGAAATAAGTGGCTGCTATAAATCTCTTGAAGGATATCTGTTCAGGATGATCAGAATCATGTTGAAAACCTGGATAAAAATTTGGGGGTTTTTGTGAATATTTATGTATTTTTTTATATATATCTGTTTGTGTCACAGATATTAGCTTTCTGTAGCATAGGCTATGGAGTACATAATTCTGATGTACTGAACTTTGCTTCTGTAGAAAATTTGTCATGTCAGGGGTACTTTTGAACCACTGTGAATGGTGGTACTTTTGATGCCTGCAATCCATCCTCTTGGCATTTGTTACTGTTGTAAATAGGAATTGGGTGTAGAAAGATGGTAGATGAGTAGGAAACCTACTTTGAACATTTTTATTAAAGATGTTTGAAAGGAGCCTTATTTGAGCCAGGAAAGGCTTCCCTGGGTCCAGTGGAGTTGTTCACAAGTCAGTGACTTTTCCAGCTGGCTGGAATGTACTGCTTGCCATCTAGAGCAAGGAGTGTTGACAAGTTAGTAGTCACTGTAGCACATGTCTGAACTAGCAGTACCACCTTTTTGTTTCAGTTCCTGAAGCCATGAGTTAAACCCCTTAATTCCATATGCCACTTGAAGCAGCCTCACAAGTTGCCTTCACTCTGTGGGACCTGCTGAAGTACCACATCATCTGCTGTCCTAAGGAGTGGAGGCTGTTTGGCAGCGTGTTTCAGTGGCTGACTTCACTGATGTACTTTGAAACGCATGTTTAACAATCTGAGTTTTGAACCTGGCCTGGAAGGGATGCTAAACAAGTTGTACCTCAAGATGGTACAAAACTGTGAGGAGCTGCTGATTCTCTCGAAGGCAGGGAGGCCCTGCAGAGAGACCTCAGCAAATCAGAGGACTGGGCAATCACCAACCATATAAAGTTTAACAAGGGAAATTGCTGGATTCTGCACCTGGGATGGGGCAATCCTGAATGTACAGAAAGACTGGGGAGTGAGAAGCTGGAAAGCAGTGCTATGGAAAGGGACCTGGAGGTCCTGGACTGGGACAGGCTCCCCAGGGTCCAGGGGTGCCCTGGCAACCAGGAGGGCC
>VZRN01001710.1:874583-926491 GCA_013397935.1 Dasyornis broadbenti
AGAGGAGACTGAGGGAAGACCTCATTGCAGTTCACTACTTCCTCATGAGGGGATGAGGAGGGGCAGGTACTGGTCCCTTCTCTGTGGTGACCCATGACAGAACCCAAGGGAATGGCCTGAAGTTTGTCAGGGGAGATTTAGGTTGATTATGAGGAGAAAGTTCTTCACCCAGAAGGTGGCTGAGCACTGGGACAGGCTCCCCAGGGAAGTGGTCACAGCACTAAGCCTGGCAGAGTTCAAGAAGTGTTTGGGCAATTCTCTCAGACGCATGGTGTGACTCTTGAGGATGGTACTGTGCAGGGCCAGGAGTTGGACACTGATCCTTGAGGGTCCCTTCCAACTCAGCAAATTCTGTAAACTTCCTGATCATCAATGAGTTGTGCTGTACAGAGTGCTCTGAGCTGACTGGACTATCACATACTCAGGTTTCAGCATCTGGTGCAAATTCAGGCTGAAATGAGGTGTGTGCTTTGTCTCGCAATTGAGTAGACCCAAAAGGAGAGAGATGCATGGTCTTGTATATCAAGAAATATTAGACTACCGTATGACTTGAAATAATTCACTAAAACCTTATTCATTTAATACTTCTAGTAGGTTACTCAAGCCTGCAATGATTCTCTTGGTTTTAATTGTTCTTTGTCGCTGATTTATAACGTTTTTTAATCTATTGCTTCAGTTTCATAGATGAGGGTGAATGAGCAAAATACTCTGCATTAAAACTGTCTAGTTTTAATCAATATTCTCTGAGTCTGCAGGATTTGTAAATTATTAAAACGTCACCATTTCCTTTAAAATCATTAGTCCCTGAATGGTTGCTGAGCAATGGTATTGGAAGTATTTATAACTATGACATAATTCTGGATAAGTGTTCTAAAAGTTGAATGCTAAAATTGTGAAATACTACTAGAAATTATACAATACTAATTTTTAAAGGAAATGCTGCTTTCTAAAATAGTAATAATGCAGACCAACTATCAAGTATGTATTTAGTTTTCCGACTGTCTGTCAACACACTTAAAATTATGAGAATTATTCTTTATTGTATAGTGTCTTTTCTGATACAGACATCTGTGCCTGTAAGCATTGCTTAACAAACTACCCATGCACATTTTAAACAATATTTTGAGGCACATTTCTAAATTTGTGTCTGAGCTATGTAATTTTGAGATGGAATAGTTTGATAATTTGAAAATAAAATTGGTGGGTTTAGTGGTGATACATCAGCTGTTAGCCAAAGTGTGTCCTGGGGTAATTAATTACAGTATGACTAACATTCTGCAGGTCATAATTTAGTGGCTATTTTAAACAGGAAAAATGTGTATGCTGTTTTGGAGTAGCAACCTGCTGACTGACCAGGAGCTAGGCCAGCGATCACAGGAAGTCTCCTTGGCTGGTTGCAGGGAGCAAATATTCCATGTTTCCATGAGACTGTGGTTTGTCCCAGCTGTGCGGAGTTGTACTGTTGGCATCCCAACTAGGATGGACCTTCTGCAGCCTGGTCTCTGCCTTCCCATCTTGGATAAAGCAACAGCTGCATCCTCTGGGGATAAAATTCTCTGAAAGGAGCATTACTTTGAATGAGTGAAAGGAAATTAAAGCAATCAAGGCTGCAGCCTCTAACTTTATTTCAGTAAAAAACAAATGAAGTATAAATGTCTTTAGGCCAGCCTGGTGAGGAAGTCTTAGAGGTCCTCTCATTCTTTATTACCACACTATTGCTATGATAACTTTCCACTTATTTCAATGCAGGGTGGTTTGTTCCTCTCCTTTGCCTGAGCTTCGTGTGTGTTTGTTCCTCTTGCAAAAAATCTTCATCTAGATGATGCTCACTGGATCAAGATAAACTGCTTTGCCTGCTCCTTATGGCCCATATGTTCTCTTTGGACCTCTGTGAAGTAACAGCGTTGTGCTTGAGAAGTGAGATGGCTGCCAAACATGCCTGAAGAAAATGGGGCACATTAGTAAATCCCTCAGAAAAGCATACAGGTGGGTGTCCTCGAGTGGGAGAGCTCATGGGAAAACAAAATGACACAGGTAGCTTTTTGAGGAGCTAAATGGCAGTATAATTTCCCTCAAATTTGTCCCCTATGTGACCAAGACCACAAAGCATTTTTTAAAACTGTCTTTCATGGTATTTTCCTGTGATAATATTGACTGTACTTCTTGCAGAGAGATTGTGCACGTAGGCCACTGGAGAAGAAAAGCCAATGTTGAGCCATGAAACCACTGGTATTGTGGTGTTTAAAATCAGTTTTACCTGCTAGCAGAGTAGAAGTGGAGTGTGTCCGAGGTACTTGTGCAATGCAGATCTTGTTATGAGTGCTGTGGGAAGGGAACACAAAATATCTATTTGAAACAGTAGCTAGTATTAACACTGTTCGTTTTAAACTGGAGTTCCCGGAAGTGCCTTTCTTGTTTCCATAATCTCCACACTGAGCAAAATTAATATTGGTTGATGTTTGTGTTGATTCTTACTTGAGTCAGAGTGGGAGAGTCACAAAACACCAGCTGTGGTGGCAGCTTTCCACCAGTTCGCAACAGAGACCACATCCTGCAGAGCATAAAATGGCAGGATGTGTTTCTGTCTCTATAGGTCTGTATGCATATACATGTAATGCATATACCTCTTACTTCTGGGAAAATTACTAGTTTTGCCGTCACTATTCCTCCCCTGTAAATACATGCAATTCTAGTCTGAGCTTTGTGTCTGTACTTCTGGGTGAGAGTCTTGCATTAGGCTACTTCAGATCTCTTTAGTGCAGAGCAGGGGTCTTTCTAGTGAGGTCACAAACGCCAGTGTTTGTCCTAAATTATGAGGTTTTTTTAAAGTGGAAAGCAATAGAAGAGCAAGCTGATAATATTAAAATGTATATTAGGAACTGCATTAAGCCTTTCCATCTGAGGCATGTTTGCATTAAGATTCACTGAATGCCAAAATGCACCTCAGCTGTAGCTGTTCACATGCTTGCAATGCAGTAGGCACATGTTCTGCTGAATTCTGTTATATTCCAACTGCAGGAGCTCACTGATGTGAGCTTGCGGAAATGGGTAATTTCTCAGTTTGTCTGTGTATTTTGAGACTAGCATGCTGACCTAGAATTACATCATCTCTGCAGAAGAACTCCCTGTGAACTGTTGCTGTCATTTCCTGTGATGTCTACATGGTATGAGATTGAACATGGGAAGAGGGCAACTTCCAAGGAGTTCCATGCAAGTTTACATGTCCTAGCTCATGGATGAGTACTGTATTGGGAAGACAGGTCTTCACTGTGTTTTCTCATGTCCCGTTTCTTGAACTTTTCACTTCAGGTTCAAATTTGAGACTCACTTGACCTGTAGATGGGAAGCATATTTGCAGAATAAAGTTTAAATTTTGAGTCATTGTTTTCATGGTGTTTTAATTGGCATTTGTGGAAGAATGTTGCAGTCTCAAATAAAATACTAGGGGTTTTTACTTTTTTTTTAACAGCTATGGGTTATAATAATTTGCTACTTTCTCTAGCTGTTGTGCCACTAGTTTCCCCATAAGTGTTGTCTGAAAAGTATAAATTGGTTCTTGTTCATCTGTTAATTTTTATGTTGGTCACATACAGATGAAACTTTAAAAAGAAATACACAATTGGGAATATATTTAGATGATGTGGGCTGTGTGCCTGAATGATGTGGTAACAGGAAAATAAGGACCAATAGCAGAAATCAAGAGGTGCTATCAATGATAGGCTGTGGCAAGTCAGTGAGCGTTGATGCAAAGTGTGTTCTGATCAGTGGATTAAAAAGAAGTACTCCAGCTTTAGGACACAAATTTGAGTGGGAGTTCCTAGCACATATATCTCTTACATCATTTTAGAAACAGTGTTTGAAGAAAGAAACACATTGTAAAGGAAAGATTTGTAAGTAGCTGTCACAGAAGCTATTGGGACTGAAGGGGATTGAAGGGAGAAAAGAGAATAAGGTGACAAATCAGACCTGAAAGTGAGTAGTTTTATATGAGTGTGACAAATTCATGATGCATCTTTGAACCTGACCCTTGGGGAGCCCATAGGATGCTGTCCACAAGTTCCTGTCTCTCCTAACATCTTGTTTCATAAAAACTTACACCACCTCTTTTGCACTGATTTTTGAATATATGTTAGTGTGTTGCTCACTACCACAGTTTTGAATATTGAGTATTCTGCTAATACGGGGTTTCTTTTTCTACAGCTTTTTAGTCCTACTGTAGTTGCATTTTATAGATGTAAAGGGAAGTGGTCATCTGGTCTGACTACCCCGGGTATTATAACCATGTTGTGTTCAATCACTCCTGTATTGAATGCAAGAATTGAATTTTGTGTAAGTGAACCTTTCAAAAGGCATCCTTTTTAGATTTGGAGAAATGAAGAGATTCAAAATCTGCCCCACTACTACTTACTTTTTCCAGTGATTTAACTCATTTGTTCATGTTGTAGTGAAAAGGTGGGTATGGAATTGAAGAATAAAGGCGACAGGGGACATAATACGAGGACAACAGTGGAGAATAAAGACATTTCAGGAAATATTTCCTTGGCCTACAAGAGAGACTTTATTTTAGAGCAGAGAAGAATGTGAGAAGGAAATGTGATACTGTTATGGAGGAGGTGAATGACATGGTATAAATTGAAAATGCAGTGTGCAAATGCAAATTAAGGCAGCTTCTAGCTTATGGACAGTTTTGCTGAATGTTAGAAAAAGTGATGTGGAAGGCATCCCATAGTTCCTTAGGTGTGGAAAAGGATGGTGTGGGAGTTGAAGGTTGTATATTTTGACTGAGTGAACTTGAGTCAAATTCTGCTCCTTGTTGATTCAAGTATTACAATTATCTTAATAAGGCAAGCCTTAAAAGAGAAAAATTGTACCTCATCTGCACGTAGTTTTTCTCTGGTTGGTTGCAAGATCAGCATTTACTGTAAGCCAAGGAAATGTTATGTTTTCATTAACCAGTTTTGTTCTTGTGGCTCTACTTTCACAATCCCTTTTTAACATGGGTAATTTAGAACATAAATTACTTTGTCTTCTCTACATTTTCAAGAAATATTTTATTCTTTTTTGTACAGATGAATTTTTCAGTGGGTCATTGAAGATAATCAGTCTTGAAATTTCTCTGTAACTGCTAATCTTTTATGCTTGGAAAAAATAACATTCATATTTTATTTTTCCTTTGAACACTTTTTAAGCACTTACGAGCAATAATACTCTCCTAAAACATTTAATGATGTAGTGTAGAATAGCTGCTAGTGATTAAACCCAAAGTTATAATGGAATATTTACTGGATAAATCGAAAAGAGACTAACCAGTACATAATGGTATGAGAAACATGACGTTCTTCTAGTGCAAAAACATAAGAGAATTGGAATGTAATTTTAGCTTGAGTCTTTTATCAAGTCTGAGCATTTCATTGAAATGTAAGTGTTGGCATGTCATTTTCATTTTTTCCGTTAGTTAGTGGAATAGTAGTTAAAAGGTATTTCGAATGAAGCTCTTGTTACATGCTCAGCTTAATGGATCATGAGTGCTGTGGTGTCTGAAATGGATAGAGCTGTCCTGGCATCCACACTGTACTGGTGTTGGGATATGAGGTAATTGATGTAGTTGAAAACTGATCTCGCTGGTCCTGCTTCTGTGGGTCTTCAGCTAGATGAACTCCTTGCCTATGTGTTGGTTCAGGCGTCTTTGATTTCCTTTGCCTTGCAGTGTATATTCTCAGGTGTTGGAACTTCTGGAATGTGATGTCTACAGAGCCAGGCAATTACTCAGATATTTTCTTGAAGAAAGGATGTGAAGTACACTGGAAGAGATTCAATTTTACGTTATAATTTTCTGCCTGTGTGGACCTTAGAAGGGAATCTAGAAAAGGGCGTGTTTTCTGCTCATGCGAGGTGTTGGCTACCAAGCTGATGTAGCAAGTGGTGGGAGGCAGGAGCAGGATGGGCTGTGAGAGCTGTGCTGTAACGGGGCTGCAGTATTCCTCCTCTCCTGAAGAAGTGACTTTGCTACATAATTTCTGATGGGTTATATGGTAACTCTGAAGGTACTCACCCATTTAGATAAAGGGGCATTAATCGAAAGGAGTTGAGCATTTAAACTGGAGGAATAGGACTTGTACTGCTGCTTCCTCTTGCTCAAGTCTGAAGGTAATAAGGAAGCCAGGTGGAATTAAAAAAAAATAACAAAATCAGTTTTTCTGCACATATAAAGATTTTACAGCTGAAGAATTATTAGCTCTTCTTTTCAGTTATTCATCTGAGCAATGCAGTGCTTCTAAAAGACATACAACTAAATGTGTTCTCATTTTTGCAGCAGAAAGGCTCAAATCTACATTAAAGTATTTTAACCAAGATTAAAAACAAACTCATATGGATGCTCAGTACATATTTGGGAGATTAATGTCTATATTAACTACTCTAACTTTTAATCTGGGTTATTGATTTTATGGTTTAACCCCAGCTGGCGAATAAGCACCACGTAGCCATTTGCTCACTCTACCTTGGTGGACTAGGGGAGAGAACTATAAGAGTAAAAGTGAAAAAACCTCCTGTGTTGAGATGAAAGACAGTTTAATAGGTAAAGCAAAAGCTGTGCACGCAAGCAAAGCAAACCAAGGAATTCATTCACCACTTGCCATGGGGCAGGCAAGTGTTCGATCATCTCCAGGAGAGCAGAGCTCCATAACACATAGGAGTGGCTTGGGAGGACAAATGCCATCACTGCAGATGTCCCCTCTTCCTTCTTGGTCACTCAGCTTTATATGCTGAGCATCATGCCATGTGGTTTGGAATATCCCTTTGGTCACCTGGGGGCAGCTGTCCTGGCTTTTCCCCCTCCCAGCTCCTTGTGCACCCCCAACCCACTCACTGGTGGGGTGGGTGAGAGGCAGGAAAGGCCTTAACTCTGTGCAAACCTGCTTGACAGTAGCTAAAGCTTCCCTGTGTTACCAACACCGTTTCCAGCACAAATCCAAAAAAATAACCCCATACTAGCTACTGTGGAAAAAATTAATTCTACTCCAGTCAAAAGCGGTACACTAGGCTAAAAATGTTGCCACAAAATCAGTGAAGGAGTATTTGATTTCCAAAAACCACAACTACTAAATCTGTTTCAGGAGAGAACTAAAACATCGTATTCTTGCACTTTTCATCAATTCCCTTAGAATTTCATCTTCTTTGAAATGTGGTGGGCAAGCATTTGTGTTTCACACAAAAAGAGCCATATGTTGCTGAAAGCCGTAAATATATTTGCAAAGAGGTGCAAAGCTCTCCAGGCTGAGTACTGTCTTTACAGATGTCACTGGCGAGGGTTTACCATGAGAATGTTTAATGAGGTGGCTCAGCATAAGAACAAACCAGTTGTTAAGATAGGGGTGACAGGAAGTTTTTCACAAGTGTGGCTCTGTGTTTGAGTGTGATGATATTAATGTACAGGGACGTAAGTTCTTCAGTCATGAGAGATTATATAGCGATGAAGGACATTTAAGGTGATGGGAGAAAACCAGGTTATTTCTTAACTATAAAGCTGTAACTTGTTTGTTTTCCTCTATTTGGTTTGTTTACTCTGAGCAAACTCTGTGAGTTCAATTTCTGTGCTTTGTAAAAATAATTTTTTTTTGTTTACTCACAGGTTACTTAAAATTCATTGAGCAGTTCTGTGTACTTTAATGTCTGGTATTTGTGAGCTGGGTCTTTTCATTTGCAAAATGATGGAAAACTGTTGAAGGTGAAAGCTTAGGTCTCACGGTAATCTATATTGTGAGTCTGAACAGTGCATTCAGGCTTTTTAAATGTACCTTTTTTATTTACTATTTTTTTTCTTTTTATAACAAGGAAAAGCTCTAGATGTTATCTTTAGAGTTCTCTGAAACCTTTCTGTCCTGCCTAAATCCATGACATATAACTGAGAGTCACTGTCTTGAGACAGACTTCTTCTGTTCTCCTGTGTTCAGACAAGGAGCTGAAATCTATCCACAAGAGCAGTTTAGGGCTATCTATCATCTGCCTTTTCTAGCTATCCTTCCTGGGATCTTGCTAGAGTGTATACCTACTGCACTCACCCTGTTCAGAGGCTAAAAGGACTTGGTACAAAATAGAAATTCAATGTTTGTGCTGTGGTACTTGGGCCATCTGAATGTCAAACTCTGATGAAATTGCATTGTTCTCCTGTTTCAACAGAATTACAAGGATAATACAGTTGAAATTTATAGTTGTCATTAAGGATAAGGTCAGCAAGTACATCAGAGATGAATTGGAATTGACCCTGTTTTCTTTTCACTTCAATTAATTTACCAATTTACTAAGCTACCAACCACTCAGGATTCAGTGCATGACATAAGTTGTGTTACAGGTTGGGGTTGTCTTAAACTTCTGTCTTATGTCCATAAAATATTTAACCCTCATATGATTCATATATGCAAAGTGTATATGTATACAATGTATAAAGGTACATTGTAGTCTAAAAGATAAAAATTGATGTATGTTTAATTGCACATGTATGTAATTCATGTATGTGTGTACATATATGAAAAACATGCTACCCAAATATTTGTCTACAGCCTCTTTCCTAAGAAACCTCACTGTTAAATTCCTGAATTCAGCACATTTTATATGGGGTTAATTTTGCTAATGCAAGTGGCAAGAGTCTGATGATTAAGATTTTAGTTTTTATGGTATTTCTTACAGTGTCAGCTAGGAGTATCAACTCTTAACGGGAGTTAACATGGAATTATTCCATGTTTTGTTTCATGATTGCCTGGAAGATTGCCCTGTTTTAGAAGGCAGTTATCAAAAGCTGCAGAGTCAGAGTATATCCCTCTCTCAGTCAGCTTTGCTTTTGAAGATATTTCACGTGATGGTTATAGAATAAACTTACTTTTGTACATAAGCTGTGCCTCATTTTGTGTTCCCTTCTCTCTTACTTCCTCTGTGTTGTTTTTCTTAGTGCTGACTCTGTCACAAATGCAGGAATTAGCTGACATGGGAGAGAGAATTTCTCATCAATCAGTTTTCTTTGTGCAGAAGGATAAATCTGTTGATCTTGCCAGTCTTGTATTTAGTCTGAATGTTGGATGTCAGATTTTCAGGAAAGAGAATGCGTTGATACCATATTGAGCTCGTTATTATATATAAGCAGGGCTGAATGTGAAGGTTTCCTTTCTTTCCGAGCAGTGGTAGGAGTTCCTGAACCACTCTTCAGGAATTACTGTAACATAAGCCATCCACTTTACCTTCAGGTGTAGATTAAGAAGTGGAGGATATGGCTATATGTAGTAGTGGGTAGCTAGATTTGAAGAAAACCAAGTCATCCCTTTTGGATTATTCAACCAGCATGATCTCCTTCAGTGTATGTGGTTTTGGTTAGTAGCTGGAACTTTTGCAGATGCCCACTGTGCACCAGGAGCAGCAGAAGTCACCCGTTGCTAAGCATTAGCTCTAATTACTCGCAGGGAGGGAAGGGGTTTGAGTTTTTTGATTTTGTTTTGTTGTAGGCAAATTTCAGAGAAGGCATTGCTCTGGATTTTGTTTTGTTCTAGGCAAATTTCAGAGAAGGCACTGCTCAACCAAAAGGCATATACAGTAATATAAGAAGAAGTATGTACGGCTAGTGTAAGAGAGAAGTCCAAAACACACTGATATGCAAACAGAAATGGGAACTTACCAGTGGCAATTAGAATTCTTTAGTTCTTTGGAGACATGAGCTAATTTAAAATGTGTGAATTGTTAATACTTCACCATTTTATTGTATTCCTTTCTTTGTGTTGGATATGCTAATGGAAGTTAAGTCAGTGAAAACCTCCTTCCTGTTTTATCAGAAAGCTGCTGCAGTTGTTAGACATTACTTTGTGAACATCTGTCACTTTTAATATTGAGTTGGCAAGCCCCCAAATTGTTAATGAATAAATGAATTCTAAGATCTGAATGGGCTGTGCTTATATTGGAAAGCTTTGGTGTCGAGCTGCATGCACAATGGACAGCACTTCTAAATGCTGGGTCTAGACTAATTAGGTCATTGTAATAGATGGGCTGTTGATGAAAGCACTTAAAACTTTAGGTGGAAGGATCTTCAAACAACAACAACAACAACAACAACAACAACAAAACCCTATCTAAGAACTCCCTCTTGAGCTTCAAATCGAGAAGTACTGCTAATCCCAGCTGTGTAGTCAGAATAATGTGGCAGCTGTCCCGGACCTGGATTTGACAGCTGACTGCTGTAGGCAGAGTGACAAGTTGCAAACAACTGTAGAGACAAATTTTGATAATGTCCTGGGTCAGAGGGAAGGTGCATAAAAAATTCTTTTTTAAAATGGTTATTCAGCATAGAATGAGGAAACACTGAGACAGCAGCAGCATCCTTTAGTCTCCACACAGATATTGGCAAACTGAGTGCATCAAAGTGCTACATTGAATAAGTGTGGTTTTTTGGGAGATGAACTGTTCAATTCTTGAAGTTACAAGAGGGGTTATTACTTTTCTCAATGTTTTAAAGGCATGGAGACACATGGGTTAAGGTGGATGAAATTTTTTGGGTAGACAAAGAGGTGAAAAAAGGTAACTGCTTGAGAAGGAGAGAAAATTTGCTTAAGGAAGTGTTAGAGACCTTTCTGCATGGCCTAGAGCAGGTCAGCAAATCCTTCTAGCTCTTTTGCAAAGTATTTAATGCATGTGCTAATGCTTGAATGGTTATTTCTCTTAAGTGCATTCATAGATAATTAGAGGGATGAAGCACCTCTCCTGTGAGGAAAGGCTGAGAGGATTGAGATTGCTCAGCTTGGTGCAGAGAAGGCATGGGGTGACCAAACTGTGGCCTTATAGTACCTAAAGGGAGCCTACAAGAAATCTGGAGAGTGACTATTTACAAGAGCATGTAGTGACAGGACAAGAAGGAATGGATTCAAACTTGAAGAGGGTAGGTTTAGACTAGATATTAGGAAAAAAAATCTTTACTGTGGGGATGGTTGGGACATTGGAACAGGTTTTCCAGAGAAGTTGTGGCTGCCCCATCCCTGGATGTGTTCAGGGCTGGGTTGAGTTGGGCTCTGAGCAACCTGGTCTAGTGAAAGGTGTCCGTGCCTGTGGCAAGAGCATTAGAACTAGATGATCCTTAAGGTCCCTTCCAAACGAAGTCATTCTGTGATTCTGTGAAAACCTCATGCTTGAGTTGCAGAATTGTAATATGGTTAGAAATGAAGAAAGAGAAGTCTGGAATGAAATATATAAAATGGATAGTAGGACAGAAAGCCAATGGCATCCTGGACTAGATCAGCAATGGTGTGGCCAGCAGGACCAGGGCAGTGACCGTGCCCCTGTACTCGGCACTGCTGAGGCCACACCTCGAATCCTGTGTTCAGTTCTGGGCCCCTCACCACAAGAAGGACCTGGAGGGGCTGGAGCGTGTCCAGAGAAGGGCAGCAGAGCTGGGGAAGGGTCTGGAGCACAAGTCCTATGAGGAGCAGCTGAGGGAGCTGGGGGTGTTTAGCCTGGAGGAAAGGAGGCTCAAGGGGACCTTCTCACTCTCTACAACTGCGTGAAGGGAGGGTGTAGCCAGGTGTGTGTTGGTCTCTTCTTGCAAGTGACAAGAGGAAATGGCCTCAAATTGCACCTGGGAAGGTTTTGATTAGATATTAGGAAAAATTTCTTCCTGGAAAGGGTTGTCAAGCACTAGAACAGGCTACTGAAGGAAATGGTGGAGTCACCATCCCCAGAGGTATTTAAAGGATGTCTAGATGTGGCACTTGGGAATGTGGTTTAGTGGTGGATCTGGTAGTACTGGGTTAATGGTGGTACTCGATGTTCAAGGTCTTTTCCAACCTAAATGATCCTGTCGTTCTATAAATCAGATTCATAAATCATCTCTCTGACACAGGCTGCAGTACTGCAACTTATTTCGCAAATAAAAATAATACCTTGGTCTTGGCAACTGGAATATTCTTCAGTTGGAAAACTAATTTGATCTTACATGTATGTTCAAATGGTGAGGCTTGCAGACGGCTGCATGTGTACTGACTTGTGCCAGAATCTTTAGCACTCAAGCAAAGTATGTTCATATGGGAGTAGCTTGAAATTTGAAAGCTTCTCTCTCTCTAAACAGTGTCAACTGCCCAAAAAGCATGACTCAGGACTTTCTTAGAAGGTGTTTATTCTTGGCGCATGAACTTGCATCTTAGCCTTTTTCATCTCATCTGACCTGTGCTCTGTGCTTTTGAAATAGAATTGATACTTGCATCTGCAACAGGAAAGTTTAAAGGTGATATCTAAAATACAATTATACTAAAAGTGTGATTATTCTCCTCAGGAGTGCTTCTCAATGGCTGTGGTAGCAGCCAGCTTGAAATAGCTATGGGTGCATTTCTTGTATTCACTTGAATGTGAAGATGTACTGCAAATAATCCAAAAGTTTTAAAGCACTTTGCTTGTCCAGATTTTTAGCAAGTAATTGGGTTTGTAGTTTTGTCATTTATGAAGACTCCATGAGTATACTTGTCTTGGCAATATGTCCCAGGAGATCCTTTATTACTTCTTGAATGACAGTCTAAGCGCTGCGCTCAGCCACCCCTAATGAGTGGGCTGAGAGTGACTGGGGAACGAAACTGTTACTGACAACCTGTTCCCTTTAGGTTTGTCTAGGGCAGTAAATAAAAGGTACATAATTTGCATAAGCCTATTAAGTGGTATTCTCAAGGGGAATAACAATAATTTCTAATGCTGTTTTCAGTGCTGACAGTTGATCCATTTACAAATTAGTTACTGGAAAGGATTGCAGTTAAAGGAAAAGGTGGAATGGTTTGTGGCTGTGCCCACAGCAGGATCAGGAAAGTGCAGAACATGTGAGTCCTTCTGTGAGCAGTGAGTGCCCAGTCTCATATGTTGTCTGAAGTCAGTGGTAAAACAAGTTATACCAGTACTGTTGTTTGAAGAGTAAGGTAATTTCAGAGATTTAAAATGCAGGTGGAAAGAGATTAATGAGCACAGTATAAATTCCATGTGACTATCTGTTCTAAGAGAAGAATATACAGATGCTTGTTTTTCTACTTGAAATGAGCCAAAATGAATCACAATGAAATTGAACATATGTTATTTGCACTGGCTTGTTTAAATCTGTTTCACAACAAACATTTATTGGAACCACTCAAATTTGTGTTGAGGAAAAAATGCCTTTGTGATCTGTGATGTTTCTTGGAGTGGCAGATTGAAAAAGTTCAGTACATCATTCTTGTAAAAAGCTTCTCTATGATATTTAAAAAGGGACTTGTAGAGTAACTTGATTTGGTAAAAGTGTATAAAAAGACAAAGGTAAATTTTTCTTTAAATCTTTATAGCATTGTTTTTAGTTTTTCATTTAGGTTTCCCCTATAAAAGTCCTCACATTGTGTTACCTTACTGTTCAAGAGGGTGACACAGTGGTATGGTTGGTCAAGGCTTCAGTGTGATTCTGTCTCCCAAAAATAAAAATGATTTGTTGATAAGCACAGTTACGAAATTAATGTATCAAAATCCTATCTCTTTGTTCTGAGATGGAAAATGAGTGTATCCTGCATAATGGGAATGCCAGTATGTGCTCCAAATATGGCTTTAATGTTTGTCTAGGACATCTCAGAAACAAATGTTCAAGTTTTGTTGTCTCTTTACAGAAGCATGTAAAAGGGTTTTTGGTACAAGTAGTTTTTAAAAATGTTGACTGGTGTAGAAAAGTGAGATCTAGAAAAGAAAAGAGACAAGATTTGTACTGTATTAAGCCCCTTCATTACTCTAAAAAATTATTTGTCATAGCTTAAAAAGCAGATTTTAATTTGCAGAATAGTCAGAGTGTTATTCAAAGTCAACACTGGATTGTGTTCCTAGGGTTTTAGGAATTATTTTATTAATGCTATGTAATTAAAATGACAAATGGAAAATTAGAACTCAGCATTTGGGGGTAGTTTTATTGATATATTCCTTGATATATTTTATGTGCTTATCCACCTTGCAAGTGTGCATAACTTCTTAGACTTTTGGCTATTTCTTGAAACTTAAATTAGTGAAAGCTTTCTTGGAAGATATTATGGAACGCTAGTAGTAGGTATTGACTTTGTGATAATGGTTCAAACTATAATTATCTTTGGTCTTTTCACACATTGGGAAATATTTGCGTAAGGGTCACTGAGATCTTTAGCAAGTACCATGTATATTTGTTGAGTACTTTCTGGTTTAAAAATGTGGTGCTTTTATGCCCAGAATTAATACATCAGGTTGTTGTTGCAGTAAGTTTTCAGTTCTGTGCCTGTAAAGCTGAAGGCTTTGATTAGATGTTTCAATGCAGTCAGTAGGATTGTAGTTTGTCATTTGAGACAGCCTTGGTTTCAGCGTGGAAATTCTTGCAGCAGGAGGAGCTCTAGACTCTGCCAGTGTGCCAGCCTAGCTAAGGTTTGCCTGCTGTCTTAAATGAAAGCATTGTTAGGATAAAGACTGTCATTCTTTTAAGCACTTGCTTGATCTCAACTGGAGTTCTCAGGGCTGCACAGTGTCAAGGTAAAATCTTTTAAAAAGTGAGTATTTTGAGAACAGTCAATTTGGTGGTCAAGCAGTCCCTGGAACAATGTCCCCCACTGCTGGATGTTTTCAAGAGGTGTCTGGACAGCGTGCTAGATAATCTCATGTTGTCTCCCTTTCCCATTAGAGGTTGGACCAGATGATCTTTTGAGGCCCTTCCTGATTCAGTTTTGATGTGATTATGTGGTAGATTGATAATACTCCCGATGGACAGGTGTGTACACTGAGGAGTATCAGGAGCATTCAAAATTTAGTCAGGGCTCCCAGGCATCTGCTGTTCAGTGCAATGACTTCAGGTTGCAGCACAGCCATCGCTGCTGGATGCCTCACATGCTTGACAGTCAGCTTCTGATTTCTGGTCTGGCACTTCAGGGTAAAGCAGTACACTTTGATAAGCCAAAAACCGTATGGTTATACTTTGTGAAAATTCTTGAGCTGGTGATTGAACTGCTTGATGAATTATTGTGGCATGAACATGACAGGCAGCACAGCCAACCTCAAATTGTCCTAAGCTGAGACACCACTGTCCCGAGTCATTAGGGGTCTGATAAGAAGAAGTTAGGAAGCCTGACACACAAGCATGCTCTGGAGTTGCTTAATCCTTCACCTTGTCTATTGCAGTGATACAGGCAAAAAGCAAAGATTACTGCTGTTTTCAGAAGGGTTTGGGGGGGTAGGTTCTTTTTTTCTTGACTTAGTACCCAGTTTCAAGTAGAAATTCAAACTAGTACAGACAACTGTGCATGCTGGTTTAGATGCAGATGCAAATACTGGAGTTGAGATTGTAGAGTTTTGATTATTCAGGCTGTCCTTTTTCTTGTGGCTTAATACTGTGCTGTCCTCAGGAGACTGGGGGGAGATGGTGAGTATATTTAAAGAAAAAAAAAAAGGATGAAAGAAAAAAGTCTCCCCAAAGCGTTCAGAATTGTTGGGCTGCCCTTAAAATAGAGTAGAAAATGTTGTCTTTTTAAATGCTTTTCATTATGAAAACATAAAAAAAAATTACTTCTGCTCTTTCAAAGAGGTTAAGGAAGGATAGGAGTAGTTAAATTTCAAAATTGTTTTGAAGCTGGTTGATTAAAAGGATGTGTATGGTAAATGTTGACACTTTTAAAATGAGTCTTCGTACCTGTACATGCTGTGTTCTTTTGTGATATAGTGCTTTGAAATATTTTTATGCAAATGAATTTTTTAAGAAAGGGGGATTTTTCTTTTGATTTCCTGAGATTGTATGGATTTCAGCACCAAGCTGGAATGATGTGCTTATTCTGTACAGCACATAGCGACGCATATGACTGTAGAAGGATGGTTGGAAAAACTTGAAGTACTCATGATCAAATCTGTGAGGTTAATTTAGCCTACTCATTAACTTGAAGGAATGGTATATCATTAAAATATGGGGCTGAAGACATTTTTCGTTCTTCTCATGGTGAATCTTCCCTTTGTTGATCTTAAACGGTGTTAACTTAGTCTGCTTTGACTTGCTTTACTCCACAGAACAGTTAGAACAAAGCATTTTCCTATATCAGTGGTGTGTTGAGTCTGTAGAACACTTACCTGTCCCTGTGTTGAGTCAACAAACTTAAGAACCAAGTCAAGAGCCTTATACTGTGCTTAACGTTGAAGGCAAATTGTGCTTTTTAAGTGCTGCTGTATTTGTGCTGAGGAGTTTCTCAAGTGGTACTTCAGTGTTTTAGAGAGATACTTAGGACTAGTATGTAGGATCGCACAGGTTTGATTGTGTTTTCAGAGCATCTAGTGAAATCTCTGTTCCTATAAATGATGCCTTTATTTTAATATAATTTAAATTATATAGCTGGGGTGGGTCCTTAGAGAAATTCCCAGACTATCAAGCTCATTGCAGACCAAGAACTACCATCTTGAAATGCTATTCTCATTTTTAAAACTTCTCCTCTCCTCAATAATGAGCCTAGAGACATGAATGGGATGGTTTATTTAAATTGCATTTAGCTGTATGTATTTAAGAAGTAGCAGAAAAAAACATTTGTGTAAATGAAAGCAAATACTAGTTTGCATCCCCTGAACCTGTGTCATTGTAAGCAAGTTGCTGCCTGAGTAGTATAGTACGTGTTTAATTTGTGACTTTTTCCACTCATAAATTATGAAAGCTTAGCTGATACTAAATTAAATGGTTGGAAGTTTAACAGTACAAAGTGAAACTTAAAACTATATGTGATGTTTTTTTAATTAGATGAAAATGTGATTTTATTATGAGAAAATTGTTTTGAATAGAAGTTACTGATATTTAAAATGTCTGTAAGCTGAAAGAAAAACTGTGGGCCTTCTGGTACACATACTTGGTTTTTCCTCTTAAGTCTGGAGCTGTTAATGAATTTAAAAGAAAAATGGGTTCTTAATCTTCTTCTTGTTGTATATTTTGTCAAGAGGAGATGATTAGTACTGAAATACATACATGTGCATTATACATATATATATAATATTATATATATATATATATAATGAAAGCTAATCTTTCTGTTGGTCAAGACCTGATGTGTAGCTCCAGTGTTTTATTCAGCTCGCAGGTTGGCTGCATACTTTGTGTTTTGCTTTCAGAGAAGCAGCAGCAGAAAACCTGCCATTCCTATTCCGAAGCCTTACATCAATCATTCGGTGATTATCCTCTCGGTTTAAAATGGGAGTGAGCATTGGCTTTAGTACTGAGGTGTCAAAGCTGCCCTCATCTTGTGTGTGGAATGAGACTTACCTGGCTGATTTCTACCTTGTATTTCTCTGCAGATACAGTTTGTGTGTCTCCTCCAGGGACGCACTGTGGGATTTCTAGGTCCCCCCATCACGTGTGCAAGCCAAGTCTCTTGAGATGGTGTGGCACAGGGGGGAGAGAGAGTGATACGAGTCCAGTGTGCTGTGGGACCTGGTGGGGAGCCAGCCCAGTCCTCTCACAAAGTGCTTTGGCCTCTTGAGTGTCCATTGTGCAAGAAGCATCAGTTGCTGTGTATTTCTGTTGGTCTCATTCACTGGGAAAGAAGTCTGCTGAGAAGTCTGAACTAATGCCTTTTGTTTTCAATAGTGACCATCACTGATAAAGACAGTTTTCAATCTCTGCAAGATTATTAAGTACTGCTGTGTGTTTCATTAATGAGTGACTTCTGCAGAAGTAGGTATTGTGTAGGTTAGAGAGATACTGATTGAGTAAATAGATTCCAGAGGCCAGTGCTTGTCTGGCTGTTCTCCATTACAAGATGCTCATGTGCAATCAGATGGAGCTTAAAAATATTTAATGTGAATTACTTTTTTCTGACTATGTGACACATTTTATATAGGCGAAATATAAATGGAAGAGTAGGAGTTTGACAAGGCACACTGTGCCTATAAAAAACACATCAGGAATGTCAATAACCTGAAATGCTCTCTTCTCTTTGTATTAAAAAATGTCATCCTTAGGCATCCGGTCCTTAAGAATATTTTTGAGCATTAATGCTTGCTCTCTACCTATTCCAAGATTACTTTGATTTCTTGGGAATTATCTACTATGTCAGGAACCTGCTTAATTGAGATCTAATAAGGGCATGTCCTAATATAGTTTGTTTAATTCTAGATATATCACTATCAACCTTTCTGGTGGGGCACCCCAGTATCACTGATTTGTTTCATTGATCACAGAATCATTAGGGTGGGAAGGGACCTCTGGAGATCATCTAGTCCAACCCCTGTGCCAAGGCAGGGTCATCTAGTGCAGGTTACACAGGAACACATCCAGGTGGGTTTGGAATGTCTCCATGACCTCCCTCAGCAGCCTGTTGATGTAGGAATAAATTCCATCTCTAATGTATTGTCTTTGGTTCTCCAAAATCCTCCGATCCTGTTTTATTTGCTATCCACTGTTAGATGCTTCAGCAGTCCTAATTCATGTACATGGGGTGGATTTTTGTGATGAGCCAAGTGGTTACGGATTAGTTTCATAGGAACTAGTGTTGTGGTTGGAAGAATAAACTTTGTCAGCTGGTTGCAAGGCTTTTTTTGGTGTGTGCATGAATTTGGCTAGCGAATACTATGTGATGCTTTCAGTGGTCTCCAGCCCTTAAATGATTGTTTCCGCTAAAATATAGATCAGTGTGTTAACACTTTCTCCTGTATGTGACAGCACGTAGGTGGGCTGTGTTCTGCAAAAGACTATACCAAGCTGGCACTGTGAGGGGACAAGTGGGGACGTATGAACTGGCAAGACATTAAAAATCTGTGAAATCTGTTGTCTTCTTTCTTCCTGATAAAGTGGAAGAACAGAATAATCTGTGTCTGCGGCTGCAGAGGCAAGTAAAGTAATGCAGTAAGTGTGGATCTGCAGAGTGAACCCCATGTTTACACCACACACATGTGGGATTTTATCCTGGGGCTGATCCAGTCCATTCCTGCCCACAGGCAGTCAGAGCACGTAAGGTGCACTCCCAAGAGCATCTGAAAGTCCTGGTTCCTCCAAACTGAACCCATTTCATGTGCTCTGAAACTTCTCTAGTGTGCCCACCAAAACATAATAGATAGGAATGATCAGACACACTCTGTAATGCTTATGGTCTTTTTTTTTTTGCTTTAGTTTAAGGCATACCTTTTTAGTGCATATTTTTTTGGTTTTTGTCCTCTCTACTTTTTACTTACTATCACTGATGTTTATTCAGTGCAAAATGCCAGTAATCTAGCATATCAATTTCCTTCTTTCTTAGCAGAGTATGAATTAGATGAGTATGTGTGTATGGATACCCACAAATATGTATGCACGTACTTAGGTGAAACTTGTATGTCAGTAGTCTGCAGTTACAGTCTCTAACCAGGAGAGTCCTGGCAGTGATGAAGGAGGGCATTCAGGATGGAGGGATGTCCCAGTATCAGTGCATGACTGTGTACACTTGGTAATGTCTTTCTTACACTGAAACCAACTCTGAATGTTGTCCTCTTCAGCTCTCTGTTGTAACCGCGTTCCCCAGGACCAGGTTGTCTTCATTTCCCTGCAAATGAAGGAGTGCACTGTGCTTAGGCCTTGGGGGAATTTCTTCATTAGTCCTTGCCTTATGAGGTTACTTCAAACAGTGGGATATAGTGGCTTTTAAGTGTACTGTTCTCTCTTACAAGGTCAGTGTCTTTTCATTGCATGTTTCTGCAGTTAGTAATGTAGTTCTCATTTTTGATACTGAGATGCTTCTGTAATGTGACTTCTACTTTAAAGGAGACAAGGATTTATAATTGTTTGCTCTAATTTGCTTATGAATCTTCAAATGTATAAGTTGAATACCCAAAGCTCCTATTAGATATTCAGTTGAATTTCTGTTCTTCAAAGCTCTTAAAACAAAAGACTGGGATCACAAATGAAAAATGATTTCACAGTATGCCCAGGGCCAATCAGTGCATCCAGAAGTGGGTCTTACAATGTACAGTTAACCTTGGAGACTCCACACCAGTGTATTTCATGGAATTTAAGCATCAATGGCAATATGAAATGATGATACTTCTCCAGCTGTGTTTGTGACTTTCCAGGAGTCGAGCTGACACTGGTGTTATCAGCCAAACAGGGATCATCTGGAAGGTTGGCCAGTAATGCGATTCTGATAGTTTAAGCAGTTGGTGTTCAGTATCTTACTTGAGGATTTGTTAGGATCAAATAAAACTATCAAGTCGGGTCAAGCATTTGATGCTTTACTCAGGACTATTTGTCATTGCTGGTGATAGGAAAAAAAACAGGTAAAGTTTCTGCTGCCTGTAGTTCAGACAGCACAACAATTGCAGCAATAAGAATTTGGAGAATTCTTTAAGGTCTTCTTAGCGCTAAATTCTGCCACAGGTTTTCCAGGGAAGATAGAGTAGGTAATGCCACTTCTCTACTCCTTGAAATATAGGTACGTCACTGAAAGGAGGGGAGAAATTAAATCTCTGGTTCTGGACAGTGACAGAAAATTTTACATGTTATTAGCTATCTGTTGCGGTTTAGAAAATAGCATAGTTTGAATTTAATAGTTCTACAAATTAAATTTACTGTACAAAAAGGTATATTTCTAGAATACAGCTAGAAGGCAAGAAGATTCTAGTATCAGATCTGTGTTGAAACAATATTGGTTTTGTCAAGTCTTCATATCCTTATCTGTTTTCCCGAATGTAACTATTATTTCTACTCTGCAGGGTCACACTGAATCCTCTGTCACCTTATTCATCACTTTACAGTCCTTCAAAGTTTTTTCCTTCATGTCGGTTCGTCTCTTAACTCCTTCCTGTGTTTTGGTTGAAGTTCATGGACTTGCAGCGTGTTTCTTATGAGCTGTTGAAAACTAAAATAGTTTCATCATTTTGGAATTTTTTTTTCAGAGTATGGTCTTGGAATAGACTTGGCTTTCAGGATTCAGGTTTCTACGTTTGCATATCGAAGCAACATCATCTCTTTTTTTTATTTTTCTTCTTTTTTTTTCCCCTCCTTTTCTTCCCCATCTTTTTTTCTCACAGTTCCATTTTAGGACAGGCCTAGGCTTTTTGCTTGGATTGTTGTTTGGGAAACCATATTTTTATTTCTCTAGTGATTAAAAATGTCTTGTGCTTAACAACAGAATTATTTTTTATTTTAAATGTAATTTATATCTATCTGTTCCTGTACAGGCTTTATTTTTAAATCTAAGTAACTTAAACTTCTTATTTACTCTTGATATTTTAGGGGCATGTTGTTTGATACTATGTTGTGTGAATGAGAGTTTTTTAGAGGATTTATATTATATTACACCCTCTTATCACTATTGGTCTGTTTAATATGTAGCATTTGTTTATGGTTGCTCTGTACTTAAGTTGCTCCATACTTCTGATTATCTGTGTTGCTTTATTCTGTCTCTTGCCAAGTGTCCATGTCTCTGAGGCAAGATGATCGGAGCAGATGTAGTTATTGGAATGCAGTGGATTATGAATAAAGATACTGGTTAGTTTTCTGTTTTGTTCTTGATTTATTTTCCTTTTTGATTGCACTTAAGTGGTTGGGTCATGTTTGAAAAATTATGCACAGTAATTTGAGATCTTTAAGTGTGTGATATAGGTGAATTTCATTAGTGTGTGAATAGTGCTATATAGACATTTTTCTGCATTAATTTGTGTTTTCTGTAATTCAGTACATCATTCTGTTATCAAGTTCAGTATCACTGTGACTCCTCTCAGTAAGTTTGTTGTTGACAGATTTTTCTAACCCAGTTATTCACCCTTCAGAATTTCTTGGGAATGTGTGGAGCATTATAAATCCTAGCTGAAATTCTTGGAAGTTTCTGTTAACAACCTTCCCACTTTGTGAAAAGTATCTTTCACTCTTATATAAGTTAACACTTCATCAGTGCATAAGGGGGTCTGCTCTCTTATTCTGCAGTTTTTCATCCTTTAATGGTTTTTCCTGGTCTTTCCAGGCTGCAGCTGCTTCTCTGATCTTTTTCCTCATCAAATATAGTTTGCATAGTCTTTATGCAAAAGTGAGTAATTTGAATTCTGAACAGTAGTGCCAGGACTAATATTTCAGTTGCCAGAGTGATGATGGGGGTAGTGGGCAGCTGAGCTGCGAGCCAGTGGGATGCAGATACTGATTCCTCTTAGGGAAGCAGCTGCAAGAGGGTGCTCGACTGTGTCAGGAAGAGCCAGGCTGTATGGAGCCTCTTGGTAGGAATTCGCTGAGCAAGATTGGAGGCAAGTATTCCTGCCTGGAGGCAGATAGTCCTTGGTAATGTCTTTATGAAGGGCTAGAAATGAGCATTAACCTGTCAGGCAGGTTCAGCTCCTCACCTGGCACCATTTTCCACTTTTTTGTTCTTCTCTACTACAAACAAGCTGGTAGGACTTCATTTTGTCAGCATTTCCTTCTTCCCTCCAACTGTTCAGATTTTCATACCTTTCAACAGATGATTTTTGGCCTTTTCTCTCTTACATTATGCTTAGGGAGTCTCAAATCACACAGTGGCAGCTGCTGGTGTTATTTCAGGAGGTTCATTCATAGGCTACTCTTGCTGTCGGTTGCTTGTGCCGCCTACAGGCCTTTTAGGCTGTGCTTAAGGAATGTGTAACGTCCTCTGCAGTCCTGCTCTTAAGCTTGCAGTAGCACCTCTGTGCTATCTTCAGTATAGCTAGATGACTCGTGGCTAAATTATACCAGTGTCTCTTCAACTTAAGTAGTGATTTTCCATGTGATGTTGTATCAAAAGCTTTATTGAACAGAAGGATTTTATGCATTTCTGTTCTTAAAACAATGTCTTTGATAACTAAAGAGTATGGGTTTAGCCTGGCATCTTTGGTCAACCCATGCTGAATCTTGTCCTGTTTTGTATTTTTATGTCTTTTGTTTCTATTTCCACCAAATGTTGTTTCAGATCCTTTCATCCCACAGAGTCACCTGGTGATAGCTGCTCTATTGTCCCTGGGCTCTGTTTGTGACTGTGCTGTATTGTTCTGAAAGCACATTCTGATATTCTGTAATCCTTTCTTCTTCCTGCATAACGACTCCACTACTGTTGTTTTTACTGTATGTGCAGTCCTAGGAATCAGTTTGATTTCAGTCCTATTAGCCGACTTGCATGATGATATTTTCTCACTTAGATCCCTGTTTCTGCTACTTGTAGTGTTGCCAGTAAGTTGTTTTGTAATGGTTATTTATTCAGGAAACTCTATAATCCTACAGGTTTGGTTTTGCTGAGATACATATTCTTGACTATTTCACACTTGCTGGTAAACCGATTTTTCTAATGAAGCTGATCTGTCCTCCAGCTGGTCTCCCGTTGCTTATTTTCTCAGCCAGACCTTTCAGGGCTTGAATTTTTCATGTTCAAAGTATCCAAGGGAGTAGGTGCTGGAACTTGTGACACTAATAGTCCACATCTGGGAAGTGTAGGTCCAGAGGGACTCATTCTTTGAGAGAATGAAATGCCATCCTCAGGGACCTCAGGCCATATTTAACTCTGTGGGTTGTATTTTCAATTCACAAAAAACTGGTTTCCTACAGTGCGAACAGATAGTTTTTAATTCTGTTTTTACTTGGGTCTTTCTTTAGCATGTTTTAACAGGAGTATGCCTTGCTTTTTGTGTGAGCTTTCTGTAGCACCTGGGAAACAGAAAATGAGATTTTTTCAGGTCTGTTTCATATCAGACATTATTGGCCACTAGTGGCCAAGGATGGCAATAAAAACCCCAAATCATCAGAAAAACATTAAGTAGGAAAATTATAATACCTTAGTTCTCGTAATAAAGAAATAAATATTTATTTCACATAGCCATCAAATAGCATAATATGCTTAATCTCAAACTCTGTAGGAATTTTGGGCTGGTTTTGTTTATTACTTACTTATTGAAAATTTTTTCTGATTCCATACATCTATTTTCTGTCTTTGAATTTTACTTTGCTCTCCTGAAAATTGTTCTTTTTAGTAGTTTAATAATGGGAAACTAAGTTTTATTAAAAACTGTGCTAATAATAATTTTTTTTACTTCAGTGTTCTATCTTTTGTTCAAGGTTTCTTTTTTTGTATTATATCTGAATACCTGTGATAGTTACATTAAAATGGTCCAAAACTGGAAACGTTTCTCAGACTATGCAAATAAAACCATGGGAAAGTGATCATTGTAGTTGCTATAAACAAGCAAGCATCTTTGTCATTGGCTGTACACATGGATGCAAATCTGCTTTTAACGGATCATGGATCTCTGTGTTGCAAATGAATGAAGAAATGCCTACCTTTCTTTTTATCTCCTCTGGTGTATCTCCTTATACTCTGTATTCCTGTCTCAACTGATGTGCCTTTAACCTTTTGTTGCCTCTTACATTTATTTGTCTGTTTATTTACCTCCAGCTTAGCTTTTTTTTTTTTTTTTTAAAATAATAACCTCCCTGTATATAATATATAAAACTGGAAAGTCTCTCAGTAAAGACTACTTTACAGTTTAGGTCTTTACTACTGTGTTGCTTTTGAAAAAAGAGGATTCTTTCCTTATCTTTCTTCTCTTCTTGCCACATTTCCTGCCTATGGAAGTTGGTTTGGTATCTACTGAACTAATGCTGTGATTCAAAACACAGTTCTGCTGCTCTGTGGTGCTTCGTCTTAACTTTGCTCCTTTTCTGATTGGACTTTATGAAATTGATTTTATTTCCTTATTTTTCATCACTCCTATCACTTTGTACCTTTTTCCTGTTTCACTGGGGTTAAAGAATTGCTTAAAAGAATTTTAAAAGTGATGAGTCTAAGAAACAATAACACTATAAATAGTATATATAGAAGTAGCAAACAAGCAAATGCATGAAATGTTTTGGGGTAAACTGATTTTTAGAGAATGAAAAGAAATTTCAAAAGATGCTTGTTTGGATTAATGCTCTTCAGGTTTTTTTTTTTGTTTTGTTTTGTTTTCAGATGGCTTTTATTCTCAGAACTTGCTATTTGTATGCTGTGCGTTTTATTCACTGTGTTATGTAACCTCCATTTGCTGAAATTTGCATTTCTGCCTTCATGAATATATTATTTTTCAGAAACATTTTGGGTCAATGAAAAACTTTATTAAAATTTCTATTTATTTAGGAAATACATTGCTGGAGGCTTCAAAAGAAACAATATCCTAGGATTTTTAAGCTTTGGTATTTCTGAAGTATTTTTTGCTTTAACAGAAATTTATGGAGAAGGGGAATTATGAGATATAACATTTGCAGTCAGAATAAAAGTAGCTTTACAGATAAAATTTGAAAGAAATCGAAGGTATTAGAGTAAATAGCCCCACTATCTCATCTTTCATTAAATGATGCACAGGCAAAGACAGTAATGGATTTTTAAGCATAAAGCTTGCCTCAGTCAGAGGTTAGCAGTTTGTATTTGAAAAAAGAGACTAATATAAAGGCTTAACACTTGCAGTTTCCTTTTTAACTGCTTATTGGAACAACTGATCAATGCTTTTGATGAGATTTATTGCTTGCTTTCATCTGTCTTAGCCATGTATTTCACTAATATAGAGTGATATTTTAGCAGAGTGATTTGGTAATGGCTCAACAATAAGGCAGTGTCTGATCTGGACATAAAGGTTCAGCGTTTGATGTTGTCTTCTTATACAGCACAGCATCCAGGACACAGCTAATGAGGACTTGTAAACTGTCAGGAAGGTTGGGACACAAAGGAGATGTGCTGCTTTACAGAGTTGCTCACCCAGTGGCACAGTAAATGAGAATTTTCTCTCTAGACTGCAGCTACTGCCAAATAACAGTGGAGAAACTGTGGGTGATGAGCACTTACTCTAATTGCAAACTGACAAAGAGGAAGCAACAGGATAAAAATAAACACCTCATATTTCACTGTGCCTTCCACTACTGTAGCATTGGAGATTTTTGTATCTTAAGAGCAAAGGGACTCTTCCATCCATATCTACTTTGGGCTGTGTCCAGTAGGATCTAGTGAAACATTTCTTCTCCAAAATACATTTAAGTTACTGTTTCGGAGTTTTGTTCGGTGAACGAACACTAATCCTCGGTGTTTATGGAATGAGGCAAACTGAACACTAAGTAGCTTTGGAAGAAGTGAAGAGGCAAGATAATGAAAACAATAGTTCGTCTTGAATTCTTTAGATTCTTTAGATTTGTAGTTCCTCTTCTACAATGTAGTGTGAAAGACTTGCATTAGAAGGCAAGGGGGCACTAATTACTGTTTCCTTTACTAACTAAAAAAATTATGATCCACATGATTTGTGGATGTTAATAATGTACATTTTAAATGCTCTGTGCGCAGTCCTGATTAAATGCAATCTGTATTTTGTTTAGAATATAAAATCTCTAAGTAAAGACTGGGACTTTGTTGCACTAGGCACTTAACATACTGCATACATACTGTATCAGAGCTGCTGGTTTAAGGTGAGGAAACAGGTGGGCACAAAAGACAGATGGAGAAACACAAGGTGATGGAGACAATTATGGGAGTTGTAATAAGCTGCAGTTGCCGTTTACCATCTGCCCAGCTACAGAGAAAAATTTTGTAATACCGTTTTTTGTTGTAGTGCACTATTTTTTCATTCTGCCTTACGGCTGTAGCAATCCATGTCCCTATACAGTTATATACCTGAGCAGTATTGGTTGGTAAACATTACTATTATTGTTGTTGTTGTTGTTGTTGTTGTTGTTGTTGTTGTTGTGATAGAGAAATGCTACTCAGCTCTCATCTGTGTTCAACACCCTGATTTTTGGGTGCTTGGGATTTTACTGGAATTACAGTTGGATATCAGTGCATGTTGATCTTTAATAATAATCAAATAATATTTTTTCCAATCTTGCAATGAAGTATTAGGGACCTAAACAAGAGCACTTTTCTCTTATATGTGGTGTTGCCAACTTTTGCCTGAATTGGAGAATTCACATGAATTTGTTTTAAATCTCTCCAGTGTTTGGTTTTTCTTGTCTAAATCGTCCTCTAAGCCCTCGTGGGCTAACTTGACTCAATTCACCTAAGGAATGTTTGATTTTGAGTCTGAAAGGTACAAAACCAGCAAGGAATCAAGATAGTTGTGTGGAAAGACTGATGCTGGTGGGTTCTGCTGTTTGATATACAACTCATGTTGCAGTCCATCATCACATCACCTTTTTGTGGTGAGGATACACTAGCAGAGGGTGTGTAAAGAGTATTAAGGTTTAAAGGGAAGAGAGTGTTTAAGAAAGAGCTGGTGCATTTTGAGGGAGTCCAAGTGAAAATTGATAGAGCACACCTTGAAGAGTGTGAGGATAATTACAAGTTTATCTTGAGTAGGCCAGTCATCCAAGGTTATTCCTGTGGTGGAGAAGGGAGGCAATGCTTTAGATTATACATAAAGAAGAAGGCTTTTACAATGAATGTGGTAAAACACTCAAATATGTTGCCCAGAGCATACTGTCCTTCCAGAATTTTAACATCCTTGTGATGATTTTTGTAAATCACATACCAGAAAACAAACTCATGGTGGCTCCTTTGAAAAATGGAGTGCTACAATTTTGCAAGTGAAGGACTTAATTGCTCAAAATTTCAAAAAGATAAAAAAATTGGGTCTGTCTGGACCACAGTCCTTGCAAGTGAGCAGTCCATGAAAATATAAGCAAGTAAAGCCTGACTAAGCAAATGTTCATGGAAAATGAGTTTATTTGTTCTGTGGGAAGTGTATTTGTATTTTCTATTTGAATGTTCAAAGTCAAGATGTTTTTTATGGGATGTATCTCCTGCCACTTTCATTAATTTTTTTTCCCTGGAGGGAGAGAGATACTTCTCTCTTTGTTTAGAATGTGATTTACTGGGTGATTTTTTTTAAAAAATAAAAGTATGACTTTTTTGTTGCATGTATTTTATAATAAGCAATGAGAGTGCAAATTACCAGAAGACAAATTTCATTAAAGCAGTGTAAATAAATAAGCACATGGATTCTAATATTAATAATCTGTTTTGCATAAGTTTGTATTAAATGTAGGTATAAAATTTATTGAGAAGAAATACTTGCTGTTGCACTGGCTCTGTGTAATAGATAGTTTTGATTACTAAACATTCCAGTTTTATCCTAGTTAATGTATCGATCACTTTGCACTGATGGCCCATGGCTGACTCATTATTTTTCCCCTAACTCTGCTAAATACTGAAACCTACTGATGTTCGAAACAGCAAAATAGATAAATAAGATAATAAATTCTGGCAGTTATCTTCCGCAGACTGCTAAACTGATAGAAAATGTAGTATGGTTACGTCCTTGGAAGAAGTTGGCTGTTTCAATGTAGTGTGAACTTACCATGCTCCTTGTCTTCTCCTGATTATTGACCGTCAAATACCCTGAGCAGCTTTTTTTCCCTTATAAGCAAATCAATCAAATATCCTTACTGTAAGAAAAGCTTCACATTAGACAAAGCATAAGAGAGAGTTCCACACTAGACTGAAACGGATGACATTTGATCCATATGGTCTCATACTCTGCCTGTCTGTGTTAGCCTAAACCTGGATATGCTTTTTTATGTTTTTTCCTCAGAGCAGTTGAAAATTGTAGATAAAAAGTATCTTACCCACATTTCTGTAAATGGCTACAGGAATAAAATCTATTGAATGCATGATAAAAAGTTACTGCAACATAAAAAGCTGTAGTGTTCAAGCATGGAATCACTGTAGAAAGTGCTTGTAAAAGCATTTCAGATTTTTTCCCCTTCAGAGCATGAGTAAGTCACAGTATTTTCTCTCTTCAGAGAAAAATCAAAGCAATTAAATGCAGCAGTACAATGGGATAACATCCATTTCTGTAGATTCAGTAGGAAAAACTACTTGCACATATATATATGTGTATATATATATATATGAACTTTCATAATCTTGGAAATCAACCTGTGCATGAAATGCTGTAAAATACTTGCTTTGGAGAAAAGGGATCAAAATTGCTCTTTTATGTCTTTATTTGTTTCCGTGTTGGATTACTGCTTTGAATAGGAAAAGATCACTAGCAATGTGAAGTACATGGGTATCTTCCCACTCAGTAGTGTTTCTTATGTAGAATCATTTCTGCTGAAAGGTTTTAAGAGGATGTTTTTGTTTAATCTAGAATGAGATGTGTCAGTGTGAATGCACATGTTTAAAATCCAGTTTCCACATTGGCAGCCAATCTGCTGTTGTTTTTGGTTTTCTTGCTTTTCCTAACTTTTGCTGTGCTGTTAAAACTCTCCACCTGCCTTGACATTCTGGGTGAGTGAAGTGGTATTTAGGTTCCTTCTAGCTGTGATCTCTGGGTGGCTCTTGGCACAATGTGAAAGCACTTGCAATCAAAGTAGGAAATACTTCTCACCATCCTAGAAATCTTGACTTTCAGACAGATTCTTCTTAACTGAACAAATGTCATCTGCCACACATGGCCCATGCATTCTCTGAAACTTCTTCAGAAGCTATTATTTTTTGAAAGAGACAAGTGTTTCCCTTATTTTTTAAGCTAGCTATTTAAATTTATTTTTCGTGGAGACCTGTCAGTAACTTCCCCTTATTTTTTTAAGTAGTGGTGACAGATTCATAGTCCTAAACCTATTTTTTTCTTCCTTTTCTCTCATCCATTTCCATTTCCTTTTTTTCAAACTCGTGATTTTTTGCTACACCAGTTTGCTTGAAGTAGTGTGTGTGCTCCAGGTGAGCAAAGTGAGCTTTTCCATCTTGCTGGAGTGAGAATGAGCATAGGGCAGACTGGGGTGGGGTTCATGATTTTATTGCAGAGGCCCAGTTGTGCTAATGTAAGCTGCTGTGTCCCCACTATATTGCTGGCTTCAGGCTGTTTCCTGTGGTGTGTCTGGTGGCTCCAGCTTCCTTCTTCACTTAAGGCAACGTAGCAATTTGTGTGTGTGCCCTGGAGCTTAGCTAAGGCTTGAGTGGGATAATTCGGTGGTAGAGAAGTGAAGTCCAGCCAAGAGTTGTCTGTCAACAGAGATTTCTTAATTCAGACAAATTTCTCAGGAGACTATGTTCTGTGAATTGCAAGTATGGGAATTAAGCCTGAAAATGAGCAACTTGCAGCTTATTTGTCAGCGCGTATAAAAATGCTTCAGGAATGCAAATGTGTTGTTTAGTTTGTATTATTTAAATTGGATTGGACCAGCTCTTGACCTCGGTACACAGTGAGTCTTGCAACAGACTTCCCAACAATTCACTGTGCTCTCAGTGGGAAGGCTAAAGACATCTCTTTGGATGGCAGAAATATCTTCCATCGCCAGTTGTTAAACCTTTTCTTGTGAATGGTCTGGCGCTTAGAGCTCAAGTTATACTGCCGTACCTATTCTCTTTTGTTGTGCTTTCAAGCGGCTTTCCTGCAGTGCTGGCCTTGGTGTTACAATGAGGAAGAGACAGGGATGACTGATCAGTGCTACATGTCTTCCCTTGGGTGGGTTCAGAGCATTCTTTGCTAGACTCAGGGATGCATTTCCATTGACTTTGGTTTGTGAAACTTCATTATTAAATTTTTATGGATTTTCAGTTAGCACAAGAGATGTCCAGATCTAAGCTATATATTTTGGTGAATAGCTAACAAGACATTTGTTCATGTGTTATCCCTGTAGACTTATTTTTCTGTGTATGCAGATACAAAATCCACATTTATTCAAAACTACTACAGTTAAATTTAAAGGGAGAAGAGTGTGTAATGTTATACGAAGTTAATTTATGATGATGAAATAACTATAACAAGTAGATCATGTTAATTTCTTAATGTCTCTAAAGTCCAGTGTGTTCTTCTAGAAATAATTAGTAATTTGATTTCAGCATGACTTTCTTCCAAGGTTCTTTAAAATATGAATATTATGGCTCAGATAGGATAACCAGAACATAAGTTTTCCCAAAAGCTGATAGCAAAGTTGTAAATGCAGCTCAGGAGGAGAGATTCGGTTTATAATTAATTGACTGACGTAAACTTCAAGACATTGAGTATTATTAATGACAGATGTTTGTTCCACTTCCAGAACACCTGTCATAAATTAATTGATCTTGACTTGACCTGAGAAACTAGGGGGGCACACAGAGCAGGAACCATGGGCCTGACTGGGTAGAATCAGTAGCACCCCGGTAATTTGTCTTTCAGCACAGGTCATTGTAGTCACTGTAGCAGTTCTAATCCTTGACCTCTCTTAGCTCTCCTTGACCATTTTTTGAACTTCAGCTATTACTTTTTACCATGGGTTCTGTTAAATGTTCCACAGAAACTTAAACTAGTTAGTCCTCTTATAATGCCTTTGTCTAAAGAGTCATGAAAAATTTTTATTGCAAATGTGCCTTTGGCATTCGTGTGCTGTAAGATGTTTCTTATTCCAATTTCCATTTCATTTTCATCTTCCATCATTCCTCCAAAACTTGCTTTTCTTCTTTGCATCCTTTTGAGTTCAGTCTGAGGGCTTGTTGTGGTCTGGAGTAGCCTGATTTCCTTGCCCTTCGCTGTGTCTTGTAAATGTTGCTGTTTCCACTTCTAAATCATCTGTTACTTCCAGGAAGAAAGATTTATTTTTAAAAAAATAAAAAAATAAATAAATAAATCACACAACTGATAGAAGATCTTGTATGTTAATGGGGACTACCTGATCTTTTAATGCCTGAATTGTGGGAAAAATTACTTATTTATTTATTTTCTTCTAAATAGTTGGACAGTTTTCATGCTCTGTTTGGTGAAAGCTGAGCTGCCTTTGCCCTTCTAGTCTTAGTGCCAGCTTTCTGCCATTTCTCAATCTTTGGAGCAGCAGCTTTTCTCAGAGTTGGGAAAGGACCAGTGCTAGTGAAGGGCAGCTGTGGAGAGGTGTAAAAGAACTGCAGCACCACTTTTGGCAGCATTTTAAGTCTGTATTGAATACATGGGAAAAGCAGTTAAAATACTTAACCTTTTTTAAAGAGGAAAAATAATAGATGTGAAATATTTTTTCTACTTGTTATTGTGGCTTCTGCATCAGCCTTTAGTTGTGAAGAACTTCTGGCTTTTCAGATTATCTTTGATTGACGTTTGGTTGTGAGAAACCAGCTATGTTCTTCTCAGGTCTCTTGGCAGCAGTGAGCAACTCCCTCAGCTGATCTCCCATTTCTTCCTCCGCTGCCATGGTGTTTTCCTCATGTGTGCGGTGCTGCTGCCCAGCCGAGCCTCCCGTTTGCTGGGTGTCTGGGGTTGTGGAGGAGGCGCTGGTGCGCTTGGGTGCTGTACTCGTCGTTTGGGAGCTAAATTCAACCAAGTCTCATCTCAGAGATAAACCTTCTCAGACCACCAGCTAGCGTTAGCTCTTCCTTCTCTCTGAAGTAGTGCCGTGTCCAGATGGAGACAGAGGAATGGCTTCACTTGTGTCTGCTCCTGTGCACAGAAAGGAGCATCACCTTCGGAGGCTCTGAAGGGGAAGGGGAGGAGAATGTGCCATCTGTGTCAATCAGAAGAGGAAATAAAGCTCTCTTAAAGGCAGTGGTGCTTATCACGCTAATTACTGCTGAAAAATGCTCACTGCTCAAATGAACAAAACTCAGTTTGGGGTATTTTTTCAAAACATCTGCAGTCTTCACTATTTGAGGTCACAGCCTGTGGAGAATATTGTTGTGGGTGGCAATTAAATGGGCATAGGTTGTGGTTTTAGCTTTTGCAAAAGGAGGGAGAGTGGGAGTTCAGATAAATATATTTCTCTTTGCAAAGTAATGTTTTTGTTACTTTCTGATGACAGTTCAGGAGAATGTAGCAAACAAAATGTTTTGAGAAGCTTCAGCCTTCGCTCCGCCGTGTTCCTAGGGGCCAGGCCTGTGGCTTTTCAGGGAGAAAGGGATCGTCACGCTCATCACACACAGTGAAATATATTCAGCCTTAAAGAAAAAGAGCAGGAAAGTTTGGTCTTCTCATCCCACCTTTTGATTTAAGATTCTTCTGCAGACTATTTTTAAGCCAAAATTTTAACTATGTTTTGACAT
Organism: Dasyornis broadbenti; assembly: GCA_013397935.1. Taxonomy (NCBI): domain Eukaryota; kingdom Metazoa; phylum Chordata; class Aves; order Passeriformes; family Dasyornithidae; genus Dasyornis; species Dasyornis broadbenti. The sequence continues at coordinate 907,505 of VZRN01001710.1, forward strand.
TTATTTAAGCCTTGGCTGCCTTAATGATTATGCAGAAAGTTATTTTTTTTCCTCTTTTTCCTTGGAATAGCTGTGTCCTAACTCCAAGAAAATAGTCACATTAAATGCAACGATCTTTATTTAACTAAAAAGCCCGCAAATTAATCAGTTCATTAAATGTCAGCTTAGCATTGCCTTCTGGCTCTATCATCCAGTGATTACATTTCTCTGAATTTTTCAATTTAACTGTCTTGCAGTAATATATTAAGTACAGCCTGTAAGAGAAGGAGCAATTTTCAGCAAAACTGTAAATTTATAAGGTCCGGAACATAGTATGTGCTCAGCCACCTCAGGACTTAAGGATTCTTTTCATCTTTAAGGGAAGTGCCGCCTTCCCTTTCCCTTCCTACTCGTCTCCCCTCACTCCCATTTTGAGTGTGGGCCTTTCATGTGGAATATTAATGGGGGATGAATGAGCAAAATCTTTCACCTGCTGAAAACTGAGAAAATATTTCAACATCGTCTTTGTTGGAGATCAATAACAGAACAAAAGTTGCAAAGAAGGTGCAGGTTTTCTTAGCTCCTCAGCTGCACCTTAATGTGGTATGAGGTTTGGGTTGGGTTTGGTTCTGTTTGATTTAGGGGTTCTTTTAGAAGGGACTGACAAAAACCACCTAGGTTTGAAGTAATTTGTAATTTGGGCCAATATCAAATACATGATCATGGTCTCCTAATTTGCCAAGTAGTGCTGGAAATAGCATCCTCATGTTAGCCTTTTCTTGCACACAAAGATGGAAGCTCTGGAATAGGGAGGATAAATAGCAGTCAACAAAATAATTTTGCTTGTTAACTGAGGTTGCATTGACTTCTCTTGGCTATAGGTGTGCTGGAGAATGTGTCGGTTACTTTGTGTTTCTGTTGGATTTTGTGAAAAGAAGATTTTGTTGTAATGGTGCATACAGTGTAATGGCAGGGAGGAGTGGAATTGAAGGCATTTTGTGTCTTGATCTGGCACTGCAGTTACTAGTGGGATTAATCATCTTTGTATACTTCTTTGATATTTACAGTCTGAGGTAGTCTGAGTTATTAGCATATCTTGACTTGTACACGTTTCTTGGAAATATATTTTTCTACCAATCCAGATCGCCAAAATTAACAAAACTGTTAATATGTTTGGGTTTGAATTACAGTATTCTGGAATGTCTTTATCTTCATTTAGTCATGTATACTTGATTATGACTTAATTTAGTTTTTGCCTAAAATATGTGAATAGTTCTGTGTTCTCTATTACAACTCACTTAAAAAAGCTGCATGAGAAACGGCAGCCTTATGTTGCTAAAGGCATAATGCTTTAGAAAGGGACGTTGTTGCAGCTTATGCTCCCAGATAATGGACATTTTCAGCCCAATGCAATAGCTATACTGAAAAGTTCTGTGTTCCAGTGCATTAAATAGAGACTTCTTTCAGAGTGAGATATTATCTAATTATTTTAACTCACAAATTTCTTCAGTAGTGGATTTGTTCAAATCAGATCTTAAAATAATAAACGTAGGGGTTTTTCTTTTTTGGCCTTATTGTTTGTGTAATAGTATTATACTTAAAGATTTGGAAAAGGAGCTGCAGTGGTTTTTGCAGATGAATGACAAAAACTGTTTGTTGGCATGTACAGATAGAGTTGTGTTTACAATTACATAATTTATAGTCTGTGAATCAAATGTTTGTTTTGTGGGCTGGGGGAGCTTGTCTCTTCACCAAAGCATTTCCTGTTCTGTGGAGGAGTAAGAAATACATAATATAAAAATAAAAACAAAGAAAGCAGAGGAAGAGGGTAAGATAGGGAAGGAAAAAAGCATGAAAAATTGATTGTGCAATGCTGCTCATTCATGGTTCCTTCTGGTATTCTGGGATTTTATATCAGGGTAAAACATTAAGATTCTATTATTCAGTATAGGACATGAAAGCATGAAAGTTTTCTCATGGATGTAGGGATGAAAATGCACTTTAAAAAATGTTTTCAGGATTGGGTTTAAATTTTGTAGCTGTTAAATGCTGCTGTGAGGATGCAGGAATTGTATTCCAGGATTTGGAATTGTACCCAGGCATTTTTAAAGTACCTGTAAAGAAACAAAAGGAAATGGTTAAAGCAGAATTAAACATCTTGAAATGAATGCGGAGGTATGGGAGTGTGTGGAATAAAAAAATTACTTTCTCTCATCTAAATTCATAGTTGGAAGTGCAGAGCTACTGATGGAATCCCCAATGTCCTGCAAATGTAGTTTTGTTGAAAATGTTGTTGTCTTTACCATTGTTTAAATGGTTACGATTTAAAGTCGTAATTGACAACATAAGTTCAGTAAATTACAGTAAATGTTGCTATTATCAACATTTTTCTTAATATTTGCCTTTCTTTTCTGACTTGTTAGAGAAACTTCAGCCTCTGTCTCTGTTTATCCTTTGCCAAAACTCCCATTTTTAACTCTTTGATACCAGCTGCTGAAATGAAGTCAGGTATCACATGGGGTATGCATTCGTTCCTAGAAAAGGCGTAACAATTCAGTAGGAAATTATTTTAGATTTTTTCAGTGTTTTAGAGGTATTCTAGAGAAATGCTGCTATGTGGCATCAGAAATGAGAGTAAGATTTATCACTGAAGAACCTTTTAATAAAGATAAGCTTGGCTCTTGTCTGTGGTTAGAGATAAATATTGGTCAGGGGCCCGTTTAGTGGTGCCAGTTTCTCCTTTTCTGCTGTCATACTCTATATACAAGAAAGAACAATCTTCTAAATAAATACCTTTTTTAAAATACAAGGAGTTGTAGCAAATTCCTGTCTAAACACAGTGCCAAGCTCATCATGTAAATATATTGCAGAATATTCCGGTTATTTTAGCAAGTGGCAAGGTTTTCTGATCCTACCTCCTGTTTTATTTTGAATACTGAAATTTTAATATTAAACTTCATTCTTTTCAACTTTCCTGGCTTAATTTAATCTTTTGTATAGTAGTATATTGTTTACTAAGAAATCTTTTCTCATCAAATTCTTGCACCCAAACACAAAACTCTAATGAAACTCAGATTCAGATACAATCTTTTGTGCTAGCAGTAATCAAAACCGTCATGTAAGAGTGTAGTTGCCATAGTACAGGTCTGTCTTTGCTGTAGTTTCTTTCATCTGTGTCTTTTTCTTTGATTCTGGCAGGCAGTTTTAACTGAAACACAATAGTGTGGTGACTGGCAGGGATAGAGTTAATCTTGATAATAGTGAGTGTGGTGCTGTGTTGTGCATTTGTGCTGGAAACTGTTGATAACACAGGGATGTTTTCATTGCTGCTGAGCAGGGCTTACACAAAGGCAAGGCTTTTCTGCTCCTCACCCCACCAGTGAGTGTGTTGGAAGTGCACAAGGATTTGGGAGGGGACACAGCTGGGACAACTGGCCCCAGCGGATCTAAGGGACATTCCAGACCATAAGGTGTCATGCTCAGCATGTACAGCTGGGGAAAGAGGAAGGAAAGGGTTGGGATGTTCGGAATGATGGTGTTTGTCTCTCCAAGTCACCATTAGATGTGTTGGAGCCCTGCCCTCCTGCTGATGGCTGAACACATGCCTGCCCATGGCAAGTGGTGAATGAATTCCTTGGTTTGCTTTGCCCAGCTTTTGCTTTAGCTATTAAATTGTTTTTATCTCAACCCAGGAGCTCTCTCACTTTTGCATTTCTTGATTTTTCGCCCTGACACAGGGAGTGAGTGAGTGGCTGCATGGTGGTTTGTTGCTGGCTGAGGTTAAGTCATGACATATGGTTAGCAATATTGAATAATGGTTATTGGAATGTTTTCTTACTTACTTTATTTTTGTTTCTCCTGTTGCTGTGATTTTTAAATTATTCATATCTATGCTGTTCTTTATGCTAAGACTGCTGTTTTTCTTTTGAATACCAACCTGGATCTTTCCTTCATAACTATTACTGTAAAATCCATATGCAGTTCTTGCTGTAAGTTTTTCTCTCCTTTAAAATGGTCTCTTTTTAAAATCAACATTATTTCACTAGGTTTAGAAAGGAAATAATTAATAGATGTAGTAAGAAATTTAGTTGTCTAGAATTTCCGTGTTCAAACTGTAATATTATGTAAAGAATTACCAACCAATAACTTCAGCTTCCTGCTTTTTCAGTATCTTGCTTGAAATCTTGCATGATACTAGTTGAAAAAAAACCAAACCACACACACACTAACACCCTGAAGAAAAAACACCCCACACCAACAAGAAACCCATCAATCCACCCTTTTCATTTAAGCCACCACTTGAAAAACTGAAGATCATGTTGATCTTCATACTTGATTAATGTGCTTTAAGAGTTCATAGAGAAGCAAATAGAACAACATGTAAGGAGAGCTGGTTTTTTTTGAGTATGCCTGCCTATTTCCAAATTTTCAGCACTGCTGTGGTAAAAGCTGTCCTCAGTGAGATATACAGATGCTATGCAAGTTGTTTGGATGACTTCTGCGCATTTAAGCTTCCTAATTTTTAACGTTTAATTAAAAAGTAAAAACGTAGAATTCTTTATCAAAGCAAAATTAGCTGCACTTGTATTACATGAAAAGTAGAACAACAACATGGGTTAACTAAAGAAACTTGTTTTCCTAGGAAAGATTGAGGGAGTTCTTTTGTGGAAGCAGCTTTGCCCTGCTGCTTCTCAGTGGCTTTGGCTTGTTCTGATGTTCACAACAACACAAAGTCGACTATTACTTGTGAGCAGTCAGCAGAAATGAGGAAGGACAGGACAGAAATAGCTGTCATTTTGGAGAAGTGAACTGGAAATTAAAATGAAGACCACTTAGCTGCCACCAATCATGAGGAAAAGCAACATCCATGCAGTCTCTCGTGGTCTGGTCCCTCCTAGGATTTTTGCCTCTCTGGTCTTGTATACTCAATAGAAATAAAGATAGCTGCTAGATAGCTGCTAGAGTCAAATTGTATTATCAAGAGGAAGCTTTTTGGTGTTCAGTGTTTTGTAGGTGCTTGAAGTAATACGGGTAGCACTGCAAAGTCTGACCGTTTTGCTTCTCTTGATGTTTTCTGTCTTATGTTTAGCAATTATGTGTAAAGAGTGAAATTTGTAACTCTCTGCTGCTTCTGTGGTGAGATTTTTTTCAGGAGGAGTGAAAACTTCTCTCTCCTTTAAATGTACCTCCACTGTAGGTAATCAAAGCCTTGTAGTCTGAGTTTGGGAGGTTTATGGGGTTGAGAGGTAATGCTTTATGGTTACGCTGCTTTAAATTAGTGATTGGAGGATAGATAGTATTCTGAAATTTCTGTGGTGCATGCTGGATGAAAACCATCTCTGTATGGTTTCCATGGCACGAAGAGGAACACAGTCCTTTCCTTTGTGTAAGGTTTGGTAGCTTCAGTCTGCACGCCTTCGTTGGGGAATGACATCCGAGTCTGAACGCAGTAACTTGGCAGAGGGATTCACCTGCTTGGTGATAGTGCAATTGTGATCATACTTGCTCCTGTTACGGGCAGTTTCTTGAAGAAATACAAAACAAGTCTATGAAATTGAGTCACACATTGGTTTTTGTTTCTCAGAGTCAGTTGCTGTTGAATTCTTGGTAAAATAATGTAATAACGTTGGGAGAGACTGGAAAATACTTCCAGGTACGGCACCATTCTTCCTAGGAATTGTAAGATACAAGCAGGAGGGAGAACAAAAGACCACAAACCCCTAGAAATGCAGTAATGCTTGTTTTAGCTAATGGGACTGGAGAATTGATTCTAACTTTTTTTTTCTACTGATATTTTACCCTGCCACAATAATGTAGTTCTGTCTTTAGACAGCTTTTGTAGTGAGTATTCTGTGCTTGCTTTCAAAGGTGTGTTGAGTTGAAATGAAAAAGAAAATTATAGTGAGAAACAAAGTAACTTTATATTGATGATGAGTGACAATCTGAAAGTCAAAGCACATGCAATTTGTCTTGGTTATCGTAGGAGACTGTAAGTGCTTTGATCCTGAGTTACTGAGGATTATGTGCTCAAGTCTATCTATTGACTTTAAAATTGTATTAATAATAAAAATTATTACATATAAGAATAGCAAAATTTACTGACAGTTGTGTTCCTGATGCCATGTGTTTTCAGAAAAATGTTCTAACTGAAAAATAGTAAATCTTATTTCTTAAACTTGCCAGTATCTTCATTTAGAAAACATTCTGGCATTGGTTCATCTTAAGAATATCAAATGTTCTAAGCCAGAAATCAAAAGCCCACTCCTTCTTGAGAAAAATAGAAAAGAACTTGTATATTAGCTGTATTGTTAGTGATTCTATATCAAAATGTTGGAATTTTCTGGCTTCTAAGAACTAGTTTTTATTGTTACTTATTAAATAATCCAGCAAGCCATCTGCCATGTACAAAAGGAAAAAGAAATTTAGGCTTTTGATTAGTAACAGTAGAAAATCCCCCAACCCTGCAGCTGATCCTACATTTTATGCAATTTTTATGAACTTGAGTGACTCTTAAATTCTAATGTTTCAGTGTTATATACCATTTTAAAGAGGTTGATTATTGCTCTGGTGTTGTTTGATCTAACTATTGCCACATCTTTATAGGAGGAAAAGTAAGATTTGAGGGCCTATTGTATTGGGCATAGGGCATGACGTACCTGCTGATGCGCAGCAGGTGGCCTCTTTTTATTGACAGGGAGGGGTGTGTGCACCAGCTGGTGCTTAAACTGCTGTTAGCAACTGGAGTTCAAACACAGAATTCCTTTGATATCTTAACAGCAATGTGGAAACCTGTGCCCGGATCACTCATGCTGTTTTGCTTGGATCAGTTGCTTATCTGATGGAATAATTCAGCTTTAGAAAGGGATTTACAGAGGTAAATAGCGACTGAGCTGGACTTGCCATGAGCTGCTCGGTGTGGAAGGCAGCTATGCCCTCTCAGCTGGCTTTAAAATGCCCAGGCCCATGGCTTGCTCTGGCCCTAGGAGCAGGGTCTGGTTGTCAGCAGAAAGCCTCCATTCACTTGTATTTGCTGATATGGTAGTGCTTCTGCCTGCAAAGCCTGGGACCCCAGGTTCCAGCTGTTCACTGGGCAGAGAGGAGTCATGGCTCCTGTTGCTTTTGTATTCTCTACAGAACTTAAGGTTAACAGATGGAAGGGATCTTCTGGCAGCTCCAGCAGCTGGTGGTGCCTGCTGCTGTGGTGAACACTTTGTAGAAAAGAAGAGATGAAGCCGTAGAGAATGTCAGCCTGCTGCTTGTCAGTTCTCAGCTATCTCCTAGTACAAAAGATGAAAATGGCAAATGAGTAAGCAGAATGGCTTAAACACAGGGAACCAAGGTTTGGCACTGAAGATTAGGGAAGCCTGAGGTCTGAGTTGTGTTGCATGTCATAAAATGGATGAATCAGACTCCTGCTAGATGGGAAATTGATGTTTCAATGTAGCAGTCCAAATGTGGGGTCAAAGCAAAGACAGGAAGTGGCAGTAGAAATTTGGTGAGTGGGTCACAGGGTGTCATGGGTCATGGAGGAAGCCATGAGCTGAGATGGATTTAAACAACCCATCCTTCATCAAGCCTGAAGCCACTTGGAGGGGCATCTGGCACAGGTATGTTCAATATAAAGCATCTGCCACTGAGGCAGGAAGTAGGGCAAGAGTCTCCTGGGATGTGAGGAATAGATCCTCTGAAACATGATACTGGAGACACATGGAGGGAGAGGGTTACGTGACAGAAGAGAGACACTTTAGGATTATATAGGGACTCCAGAAAAATGTGAGAGAGATTCCCAGGAGAGAACCAAAACATCATTTATGGGACCCCATGGTAGCCCAAGGACTCCATGGCTGACGTGCCTGACTCTTATCATGGATTATGTAGCCTTCCCCTTGGAATAGGGAGGCTATGTCAGAAATCACTGCCCTAACACACCAGAAGTCCCTTCTTCTACTGCTGAATACTGAAATCACGTAGTTTGGAAAATTGTGCCTATATCTGTGATGAAAATGTTTTGATACCTGAGCCCATCTGGTCTTAAGCTGTGTCAGTCAGTCAGGAGACTGTGTCTGAAGCTGAAGGAGCCTTGATAGCCATCAACTTTGAAGTGTGCTCAGTTTAGTAAAGCAATGAAAGCTAAACTACCAGCAGAGTGGGTTGACCCTGACTGGGTGCCTGGCACCCACCAAAGCCTCTCTGTCACTCCCTTCTACAGCTGGACAGGGGAGAGAAAATATAATGCAGGGTTCATGGGTTGAGATAGGGCCAGGAGAGATCACTCACTAAATATCATCATGGGCAAAATAGGCTCGAATTAGAGATAGTAATTGAATTTATTGCTAACAAAATCAGAGGAAGATAATGAGTAGTAAAACCAGACCTTAAAAACACCTTTTCCACACCCCTCCCTCCTCCTTGGCGCTACCACCTCCTCCACCAGTGACACAGGGAGGCAGGGAATGGGGGTTGTGGTCAGTTCATCACACGTTGTTCCTGCCACTGCTCTGGGAACGGAGTCCTTCTCTTGCTCCAGTGTGGGGTCCCTTCCATGAGAGACAATTCTCTGTGAACTTGTCCAATGTGAATTCATCCCGTGAACAACAGCCCTCCACGAACTTCTCCAGTGTGAGTCCATCCCACAAGCAACAGTTCTCTGCGGATTGCTGCAGTGTGGGTCATTCTTCCACGGGGTCAATCCTTCAAGGACAGGCTGCTGCAGCGTGAGTCCCCCCAAAGGGTCACAAGTCCTACCAGGAAACCTGCTCCAGTGTGGGCTCCTCTCTCCATGGGTCTGTGGATGCTCCTGCCAGGAGCGTGCTCCAGCACAGGCCTCCATGGGGTCACAGCCTCCTCTCAGGCAGCCACCTGCTCCAGTGTGGGTCTCCTCCACAGGCTGCAGGTGGATCTCTGCATCCCCGTGGATCTCCATGGGCTGCAGAGGCACAGCTGCCTCACCATGGGCTGCACCAGGGACTGCAGGGGAATCGCTGCTCTGGCACCTGGAGCACCTCCTACCCCTCCTTCTGCACTGACCTTGGCATCTGCAGAGCTGTTCCTCTCTCATTCTCACTCTGCTCTTCTCTGGCCGCAATAACATCTGTGCCATAATTATTTTTCTTCTTCTTAAGAATGTTATCACAGAGGCTTTACCATCATTTCTGATGAGCCCAGCCTTGGCCAGCAGAGGGTCCTTCTTGGAGCCAGCTGGCATTTGCTCTGTCGGACATGGGGGAAGCTTCTGGCAGCTTCTCACAGAAGCCACCCCTGTAGCCCCCCCGCTATCAAAAGCTGGCCTTGCAAACCCAATGCAGTGTCTTAATAAAAACCACAGTTTAATTATCTAGGGAGAGTGTAGTGTTTTATACTCATGCTCCCCTCTGTAGGTTTTTTAAGATTTTGATTCCATTGTTTAATGCTGCATATTATAAATCTGCCAGATTGACATGGTGATCTTACCCTATGCTTTTTGGGTCTATAGTGAGGGAATTTACCTTCCCATTTTTCACTTCTCCTCTGCTTGTTCTTTCTATTTGTTTGGAAATTTTGTACTATCCCATTTTTTCCCCATGAAAAAGCTTGAACTTGGCAGTATCAAACTCAGAGGAAGGGATGGGGGGGACAAAGTACAACTGGAAGTGTTGCCTATGTGTGCGTGTAAAGACAGCTCATTGGATATTTGTGCTCCTTAGCTAGGAAAACCTTTTTTAAACCAAGAAATGTAAACAGCTGAAATTCACAGTTAAACAAAATTAGCAAAATACTGGTCTACCAATTTGAAACTTGCAGAAACTTACTTTTTTAATATTAGCATATTATGCTGGTACTGATAGTATTGGCAGTGCAGAAATTAAAGGCTGTTTAAAAAAAAAAAAATTAAGAAAACCAAAAGCAGCTGGTGAAAGAAAATACTGTGATAGTCAATAGTGTTGTCCCACCACCTTGAAGCACATCTCCTTTTAAATTCTTTCTCTGGACAACTCCTGTTGTTGTACTAAGTAGTCCATATTTTGAGGTAAGGGTTTTATGCTAATACAGTTTCTCAAACAATTTGTGTTTGTAGAATAAGCAGCAGTAATGAGGGAGTAGTGCAGCTTTCTGAGCTGTTATGGGTGTACCTAACCCGTACTAGCTACAGAGTGCAGCAAAAATAGTTTGACAATACTGAGGACAAAAGTGCTGCTACAGTTACTATTTTCTCTAATAGATATGGTCATTACTTGATATCACAGCGCAGAAGCTGTCACAAACCATTTTTCCTGTTAGAAGGACTATAATTTTTCTCTTTTATAGTTCATATTTCAGTGCATTAGTGTGCTGACCATAATGACAGTGAATCAGAGTTAAATTTTTTTGCTTCCTTTTGCAGTGGATTTTGTATAGAACACGAAAACTGATTAAAATTACCAAAATAAAAAATGAAAGTGAGAAGTTCAGTTTTTCCTTTTTCTTTCTGGTTGTTTTGTCTGCTTTGTGTTATTTATTAGAAGTTTAGACAGTTTAGTGATTTTTTTTCAGGCACTTTTTCCTTAGTAGTGGAGAGATTGCAGTTATTATGGGATGATGAATGAGTTGTGGGTTTTCTCCTGTGGAGTCTTCAGGTATTCCTTCAGAATATTTTTTGCTAGAAAATACTTCCTGCAGTGTCAGTTACTGCTTAAAATGTCTTCTGTGTATTGTGCCATGGTAGATGCCTGAACACATTCAGCCTTGGTTCTTGAAAGGAGAGTTCTTGGAAGAAGAGCTGGGGGTCATGAATCTCCGCATTCTTTAGTTCCATGATGTTGCCACCAAATGAGTGCCTTGGTGAAACCTGTGTAGGCCATGTGTAGATTGTACAATTTCTGTGGACTCATTCATTGGTTTCTTTGGTGTCTTCACACTTTTTTTCACTACAATGTTTTTCTATGATGCCAACAACTTCTGTGATTTTTAAATGGTACTTAATGCTAAATTTAGTAGACATCTCTGGGCACTGATGTGCTTCAAGAGACAAAAGTTATGAAGTTGGAATATTCTTGCTTGGCCACTTGTGACATTGATTGACACACAAATAGCTCAAATTGCTGTACTGCAGTGCCTGGGGACAGTGTAATGACAGGTGAGATGAACTTGGTGCCTGGTCAGTTGTAGTTAATGGCTTCAAGTCAGTTATACTGTACTTCTGGTCTGCTGAGGCTTGCTAGCAGCATAAGCTGGTTAATCTAGTGTCCTTGTCCCAAAAAGGATAGTGAGACTTGAATGAGCCAGGTGTCCTGGTGCTGCCAGGATTTAAATTACGCTAAATTTTTGTCAGAGTAAATGATTCTGATGATACAGCCTGCTTAAAATGCTTTTATGAAAAGGTTTACTGGCTGATTTTTACTGGAAATTAGTCTTACTTGTGTTTTAGGAATTAAATTTTAACGCATTTAATTACTTTTAAGAAAGTTTGAAGCACATACTCTGTGTCTAGGAAAAAACCCTTAAGAAAACTTACTTTCTTTTATATAGACTGCATCAAAATCAAAGATGAAGAAAAAAACAACTAAGACCCAAGAAGCGAAAAAAATCTTGAAGAAGAAATTTAAAGTTAACACAAAAATAGTTTTTACTGAAGATGGAGAGGTAAGATCAATTAAAAGTAATTGTATTTTGGTGGGAACTGAAGTTCTAGTTTCTATGAAGTCAAAAATGTACTTTATTTCTGTATAAAAAATACGCTTTTCAAAAGTATGTGGGTTTTGTAATTGGCTTACATTTTGCAGAAGTGTTCAGCTTCCATTTAGAATTCAGTTCCATTGGGAAAAAGAGGAATGTTGAGCATTGACCTCTTTTCATCTTTGTATGTGTAAGATACTTGTATGAGAGCTGTAAGTGGATGTACAGAACTGTGTCTCTTTTCTGCCTATTATCTTCAATTTCAGGTGGAATCAAGAGCCTAGTTTTTTTTCCAGCAATGTAAAACAATTTTCCTGTAGCTATTTGCCAAAGCTCCCCAAAGTCTTGAGTTAATGTACTAGAATTAAAAGAAGTCCCTGGTTTTCTTCCCAACATTCACTCTTTCTAGATTAAAAGTTTTGTTAGGAAAGATAAGGAAGTACCAGATTTTGGCCTACTGGTGCTGAGGTAGCAGTGCTTGGAGATTTGCCAGTTATTTGATTGGTTCTTTTAATAGACTCTGGAAAAATGTATTGATTTTATACTGAAAGGAACTATTGTGGATGCTAGTCACTCTAGGGTTTCCCTGTGGAAATAACCTCACTGGCAAGTGTTCATGTTCCATGAACTTTTCTAACATTTGATTTCACAGCTTCAAATGGTATGTATGTTTTTTTTCCATTTCCAGCACTAAAATAAAAAGTAGAGTTTTTTTTTCTACTTTATGATAATTTTAGTAAGGCATAAACTGAAAGAGAGGTCACCTTTACAAGTATATAATTTGCTTTTGTGACTAAATAAATTAAAGCATTTTATATTGCAGGTGAAGGGAGTATAACCAAATACATAATTACTAACATTAAACAGAATGTAAAAGGTTTCAGAAGTTGCCCCATTAAAAACTACACTGTCAGATATTTTTAGATATTCAGAAGCTGTTTGCTCAAAATTTGTATGCAAATGTTTTATGTATCTATGCAATGAAGCAAAAAGGAGTAAGGATGGAGAAAAAAATTGTCACAGATTGTAGTTTGAAAAGCAATACAACAGAGAAGGGCTGACAATAAATGAAACACAAAATTTGCATCTATGGATGTTGTTCTTGCTTTTTTTTCTGAGCTGTGTAAAATCGTGCTTTGAAATTTTACTAGCATGTTCCACATGCTTCTCTTTGATAAAGTCCTCTAATAAAAATGTATCTTTCTAGAAACTACAGCTACCCAAACTCAGTTTTACAAAAGGATATGGAAACAGTGGGTTGGGTTTATCCGTACCTGTTAAAAAACATCCTGGGTGCATTAGGGAGTCCTAAATTTGTTCGGTTTTGCATTTGTACTGAAAGACATTCTGTATTTTCTGCCATGTAGTTTCTTTTTAAGAGTCAGTACTCTACCAATCCATAAGCAAGACTGATTTTGCAAAGACTTTCCCTTGAAGGAGTGTGCTCATACCATGAAGTATAAGCTACTAGGCTGTAAGATAGATGGTGATATTTTTTGGTGAACATGTAGTCGTTGTCTTGACTTTAGCGTTTCAGGTATTTAAGGGAAGCTGGATGTGTTCAGTATGTTGTCCATTAAACACTTCCAATGCAGTTTTAGTACAGTAATAAAAAACCCCTTCTATGTGTGTTCTCTTTGCTTCCCTCAAAACATGAACCTGCAGTCATGCTTTTTTTTTGTGTACTCTTTTATAAAGGCTTGTCTAATTTTTGTTTTGGTTAATGTGTTGGAACATTGATTGTTTACATGAAAGCTACTGTTTAGATTTACTTGTGGTTTTTGCCTGGTGATATGTTTTGGAGAGTCATTTCTTGAGAGTATTTTTTCCTCTCCAAATGACTAGCAGGATTAGAAATTACTTGTTGTAATCAGGAAAGAGAGCAAAGTAGGGGAAGAAGTTGAAGTGAATCCACTAAACAGTAATGTGATGTAATGGGGACACTACTTTCAAATAGTAATTTTTAACTCAGTGTGATGTTAAATAAGGTATCCAAGTTTCTGTGGTCCAGAAGTTTTGTTAATTTGTTTCCTTTGCAAATGACCTTTTTATTTATTCTGGAAAAATAATATGTTGGAATGTTTAGGACACCAAAAGTGTGATGTGGAAAAAATGATTCTAACCATTATTTTTCTTGCTGGCATCTCTAATTCAGTTAGTGCAGCAGTGGCCACCTGTGCAAAAATCCAATTTGATGCAAGCAGATGAGGAAGATGATGCCAGTGGTATCAACTTAGATAAAGCAAAGGAAATACTGCGTGAAGAAGACAAATTTGACAAAGAAGAATACAGGAAGAAAGTAAAGGAAAAACATAGGGTAAGTTGATTTCTACCTCAGTTACTGAAGTGCAGAAATATTGTGCTGTGGGTTGCTCAGTGAGGAAAAATACTTAAATACATTGTGAAGTAAGGGTAGTACAAGTTCATTTAAATTCTTCAATTTTTTTCAGGACTGCATTGCTCACAGGAAAACTTTTTTGATACAGGTAGCTGGATAGCACAAAGCCTTATTCAGTATTAAGTGTTGGTAACACAAAAGTGGAGTTTTATTTACAACTTTGAAATTTGTTGAGTTTAGTCGGAGTATCTTTTTTTTAAGCAGTGTTCAGTGGAAGGGTTTGTTTCACAAACCTTATTTGGCATATGTGCTCTAAGAAGTGCTGTAAGTGGAAGAATATCTCTGAAATGGCTTCAGAGTACCACTTGCTTAACATTTAATATTACACTTCAGCTAGGCCAGAGTGTTAACTCTGTGTTGGTGTTGTCAGGGCTATAAGAATTTTCTTGGTGAATTACTCAAATTACATAGTACGATTTTGGTTGTAACTTGAAAAGATTAGTATCTGCAGTCTGGCTTCTCTCTGGTGTTTAAAAACCTTTAAGTTGCAGACCAAAAGTTTTCAAACTGCTTCTGTATTATATGTCATGGTCCAAAGCAGGGTTTTCTGACCTTGCTGTGTACCTGTCATACAGCACACCGCTGCACAGCTGAGTTCAGGGGTCATTCTGTTAATCATTGTGGGATGGGTCTGCAATTCTCTGGGTAATAGTTACATGTAACATCCCCGGACTATGTGTTGTTAAAGGCCTGATTTATACTCAAAGCTTCAAATTTCAAAGTGTTACAAAGTGTAGTTTTATTGTCCTGTTCAGTAAATGCTGACTTTATTCAGTTTGACTTTTCACTTATTGTTAGTTAGTGCCAGATCTTGTAGTGTTTGTGAAGGTTTGTATTTGAACAAAATAATTTGGAAGGGACTTGTGAAAGCTTCAAATTGTGTTTTGGCTGTGAAGTATTCCAGCCAAAGTCAAAGCATATGTCACACAGATACTTAATTTGAAAGTCTACTCCTCTAGTCCTGTTGCAGTCATTTGACAAATATGAAAGATCTCACCTCTTCTTTAGCAAAGTGTTGCATTTGAAAGGAGCTGAAAAGAAATCATGTTTGCTGTACTCTAAGTGAAATCATAATCAAGTTTACAGAAAACAACGCTATCAGATTTCAAGGATGCAGCTTAATGGATGGGGAAGGAGAGATTGATCCTATGACTTTGCAATCAATCTGTTATTCACTAGCAAATTCATATACATTGAGTGGCAGTTTTCTAAGTTTGACATCAGACTTCAAAGATAAAACATTTCATTATTTGGGCTGTTAACACAGCTTCATTGTTACGGTGCTGAGGAGAACAAATGATGTTGGCTAGATTTTACCTGCATTGAAAAAAAAGTTATTTCATCTCTGGAGATACTATGAAAAGAGAATGGCTCTTTTCCAAACTGAGTAAGGCAAAATTAACAGACTGGCCACATCAGTGTCATGGGGTTTTTTTGTAATTGTGTAAAGTGTCATATGTGAAGTTTCTTGTAGCTTATGCATGAGTTTCACAATACACCTAACTATTATCTTCTGTGAAATGAAATAAAAGAAATAAATGATAGAATGTAAAAAAGAGGAAATAGATTAGAAAATAAAGACTTCTGTTTGATGTCCTGTGAAATGATTGTCTAGTATTTAGGGCTGCCATTCAGTCATTGCATGACTGACAAACATCTGACATAATTCAGATCTTTTATTTGAGACTATACAATTTGAGGTGAAAAATACTTCATATGTAAATTCTCTGTACGTGATGAAGTATTCAGTTACCTGATTGAAATTTAATTTTTGAAATAGTCTTTTAACAGTTTAGAATCCTAACATCCACATTTAAATGAGATGAATCCTAACATCCACATTTAAATGAGATGAAACTTGAAAGAAGGGGCAGGAAGGTGATAGGTTTTACCCTGGTAGAACCTCATTTGCCTTCCTGTTGTCTCACTAAGCTTGTGGTTAAAGGTGATCCTCTCCTCACTTCAGAAGGCATTCAGGATACCAATTCATTTCCTATATTAATTAATACAGGCTATAATAAGGAAAGGCTGACATACAGATTGATTCCCTTGCTCTTCCTTATTACTAAGTCATCCTTTATGTCTCAGATTCTTGACAGTCAACTGTTGCTGCTTAGGCAATAGCTGCAATAGTAATTAGAGGGAAAATATGCTGAGCCCTGCTCTTTTTTTCTCATCCAAGGAGAGACAAGCACATCTCCATTCTCTTGGGTTGTGTTAAGCTGGTCTAGTGACAGAAGATGCCTTCTTCCAGTGATTCATGAAGAAGCTATGTTGTTACTAGGTGGGGAAGATACTGATCAATTTTTTCCTTACCAGAAAATGTGTAATTTTTAACATTCACACTACCGGGGGACGTTCTGTGGCGTAATTGAGAAATCATAGCTAAGTGTCATAGATAAACATTATTTTAGCCATTGTTTTTCCACTAATGTGTTTTTGGAATTCATTGCATTGTTGATGGGACAAGTAATCAATCCTTCATTATCAAAAGAATGGCAGGGGAAAATTTGAACTGCCTCACAGTAAGCGTGAGTTACATTTTCACAGTGACTTCCCAATGGTATTTAAAAATTCTCCCACCTCATGAGGTTTCCCATCCCAAAAGATAACAATCACTCAGCAACAGATACTTGTTGAGTTTGAATTTTTGGCTTACATCTCAGTGATAGGAAGGAAGAAGAACTGTGCAAGTCCTTGTGCCATGACTGTACTGCAGAAGCCTGATCAGGTGCCTGGTCATTGTCTGAATTTTCTATTAAAAGTTTGGTTGTTTATGTAAGCTTGACAGGCAAGTGGTGTAAGTTATTTCTTACCCTCATTTGGAGTGGGAGGGTGAAACCTAAAGGATGAATATTCAAGTGTGTCACCAGTAAAGGATGTGAGAGCAATAAAAAGACTAGGAGGCCTTATTTTTGTGACTTCAGATTTTGTGTAAGTGTGGATGTCTTAGTGCCCTTTCTTACGTCATTGAAAGAGGAGCTTTTTAAAGTCACATATTTTAATCCCATCTTATATATCCCTTTGCTGGCATTCAGCAGAACCCTTTATACAAAGTCTTAAATCCATCACTTGTGACCGTCATTGCTTCTTCTAAAACCCTCCATCTTCACTACAAGCCAAAATACATCATGTCATAACATGAACTCTGTAGTCTGACCTGTCCTTTCTGCAGTAATGCTAATTATTTCAATCCCATCTTTGTTTAAATTTCCTTCTTGCAAGCAGGCTGCTGTAGGTCTTTGTCCATTTGATATATGTACCAATATCAGATGTGACAACTCTCTGTTTCTTGGTTTTCTACCTCATTTGCTGAATTCTCCTACAACTCTCTTTTTTCCTAGTTTTTTGAAAAAGCCAGGGCTAAATCTTTCCTCTCTACTTTTGCATCAGATTTTTTCAAGACCTTTGCTTAACATTTTCATCAATTTAACTTTCTTCTGTTCCTTCACTTCCATCAAGTTTCAAATGTATCTTGATTCATATTTCGTCCTCTTGTTTCCTCTTTCTCCTACTGCAGCTGATGCTTGGTGTAGTTTACTGGTGTGTGTGTTGGCAGGTTTTTTTTCTTTAAATCAATTTTTGAAACATGCTAAATCTATTAGTTATTACATAAATAGATTAGCAGACCACTAAAGACAAATGCATTTTCATTCTGTATAAATCAAATGTAGCAGTCTGATACATGATTAGGTACATGTAATCAGAAAATCCCCTCGATCTGAATGTGTGCTAATACCTGAAGTCTCTACATTGGCTTTGAAATGGTGGCTTACAATAACAAAACAATTTACAGAAGGCTATAAGAGCAGAAATTATTTCATCCAAGTTCTTTTATCTGGCAGGTCAGGTGGGTTCTGGTTTTGGTTTAGATAGTGAGTAGATGTAGAAAATGCAGTGTTTTTATAAAGCTTGTACTTTTATAATACATTTTCAATTGAGAATCCCTTTCTTATGGTTTCCTCAGTATAATCTTGACAATTAGAGGTCTCTGGGGGGAAAAAGTGAACTTCTAAAAATCAAAACTTCCCCAAAGCTTTTTTTTTTTTTAAGGGGAACATGGCATGTAAGCTTATTACGAACTTTCCTTGCAAAACTGTTTCTGATGAAGAGCAAAACTATACAGAAAGTATCCACAGGCCATTGCTTTTAAATCCATTTGTGAGTGTAATTTAAATGAGCACAGTTTCCTGTATGATCAGAAAAGTGTTTTGATGCATTCATGAGATGCTCAGATTAGATGAGCTGTGTGTTGCAGCGCCTTAAGGCTTGTGGCAGCTTGCAAAGCATCTACTCTATAATTAGGTTTCCTTCATGAGTCTCACATTTTATTATCCCCTCCTTCCTCTGCAAATATGGAAAAACTGAAAATCAGATGGATAAAAGTAACTAAAACTGAGGTATAATTGTGGTGTAATTAATGCTTACTGAAGTTTTAGCAAAGTAAATTTAGTAGTTGAGCACAAGGAACGGACAGTAACACTGATCAAGATGATGTGAAAAGAATTCTGCCTTAATGACTATTTAATGACAGCCATTTGAAATATGTGAAATGTTATAAACAATAAAGGGAGAAGAGAATAAACTATTCAGAACATGTTTTGGCACTCCATTTTTCAAGTTTTCAACGAAAATGCACTTGTTGTTAGGAGGAAAATAGTGGCAGAGAGGGATTCATCTCACTTCTTAATAACTTCTCTTTCCCTATACTAACTCAAGCTCAGAAAATGCCCATTGGTGCTGAAGGAAAAATGTATAGGAGCCTTATTTCTTACCTCTCTTTCCCACAAGTAAGATATGCTGTGAATTTTGAATGATCGATGTGAGAAGATGGCTAGAAGTATTTTTTTTAAATGTAATTTTATTTGGACTCTATTAGTAGCAAACAAGCTGAGACTGTCTTCAGGGGTCTGATACTGCAAGATGCAGTAGTTCTGTACCTTCCTGGAAGATGTTTAACAAATGTATTTATAAAGGCA
>VZRN01001710.1:926528-956838 GCA_013397935.1 Dasyornis broadbenti
ATGTCTTTCAGAAGGTACTGCACTGTACCATGAGTCTGTATTATAAATATAACATATATACTTTGTATTTTTGAGACTCCTTGCATGGTCTTCCAGTGATACTGATGTTGCTCAAAGGAATCTGGAGATATTTCGTGGCCCTTGTGCCACTGAAATGATCTTAATTTGTATCACTTGAGGTTTAGGGTTATATGCTGTCAAAGTTTTGTTTATGCTGTTCTTAATTCAGTAGAAAATACAGAACTATTTTAGAAACTGTACTGAAACAGAATACTTCTGTTTGGCTTGTCTCCTGTGCCCTAAATGCATTTGTTAGTGGCATAGTGCATAGTTTTAATGAGGAGGAAACACTGCGATGTTTCACCCTTTCTGTGTTTGCTCTCCCAAATATTATTACTTTATTAACTGTTTCCAAGGCTAAAACAGGAAATTCTTTGTACCAGACTTTATGTAAAGACTGTAATAAAATAAATAGCCTTCAATTTCATGAAGAAAATACTGAATTCTGATTAAAATTCATTGTTGAAAATGGAAGGTTGCAGACTGCTAAGGGAAGCCAAATCCCTTGGGTTTGAGCTCAGGCTGTTTCATCTGCAGGTGTGTTTGGTGAAACGTGCTGCTGTTGCAGGCTGCAGAAGGAGCCCCCTGCACAGGTATTCATAGAGGGGCACACACAGGACACGCTCTGTGGGTATCCACAGAGACAAGAGAGGCTGCACTCATAAACATGCACAGCACAGGCAACATGCACTTATTTCTTTTTGTTGGCTGATCAGGTATGATGTTTACCAGCAGAGCTAAGAAGATCTCACTTCTTTGATTGATCAGCACACTCACAAATCCATTAGATAGTAGAGTGGACCCCAAATATGTCTAATTTCATACCCACATCATAGGGCCTTTGTGTAGTCACTGACCTTGGGTTTTTCCATGTGCTGGTCTTTCTGCACAGTCTCATAGTGCCTTTCAAATATTCAATTTTAAGTTTGCTCTTTCCCATGAGGCTGATAAACATAGATAATCTGTTTTCTCTTGTTCTTACCAGTGACAAAGTTCTGTGTGAACCTTCCCAAGGCTGCGCTTTTGTGGTTCCTTTAGTGTTTATCTGTCATTGATTTATGAGTTCACACCTTTTGTTACTGCCTGCCTTACTGCTCATTAAAGTTAGTGTATTTCATATTCACTTTATTAGTTTTTCTGCTTCTTGTCTTTGTCTCAGTTGTAACAGGATATCATTAAAACCACATTTTTTCATTCAAGGTGTCCCTACCACCCATGTATCTCGTGTCACACTGCATTCCTTGGGGTGTGCTTCCTGGTGTAATGCTGTAACCTTATCTCTCTCTGACCTCTGATCCCTGCCACAATCCTCCCCATGTCTTGGCTGAACAACCCTGTGGTTGGCTGAGCCATGGCCCAGATGGGAAAGCTCTTGGGGAAGAGCACCCTATGACTTACTCCTTCCTTTGGCAGCCCCATTCCAAATGGAGCTCTAGGCTCCTCCTCCCTGCTTTTGCAAATGATTTCTGTTGATGATAGAGTAGTTATGATTTAAACATATTTGGTCTATATCTCTATAAAATAATTGTCAAAGTTGTGGTGTATGGTAATAAAGCATTGAATACCGTATACCATCCTCAAGAAATGGAAAAGACTCCCAAGAGATTTTTTTTATTTTATAAAATAAATACTATATAACAGAAGCCATTCAGTATGGTTGAAGATAAATGCTCCCATGAAAAACGGTATTTGTAGTTTGAAATCAATCATTTGTTTAATTCTGAAGAACGGTTGCATCATATTTCCAAGGAAATAATCTGAAGAGGTAAAAAATTGCAGTGCAGGATTATACCCTTTATTAAGTGAAGCACTTAAATAGTCCTGCAGTTTGAGGTGGAATTTGTCAGATTTCCATGTGTACAGTTGGTTTAATGTGGTGCTGGGTGAGAATGATAAAAGTCTCTCATGAGAAGAGTATGCCAGCGTAGGAACAAAATATAAAGGGAAGAAGGATACTGCTAAGAGGAGTGTTCAGCTGAACGACAAAAGTATAGATGGAGAGATGTGTAAAATAAATCAGAGAGTATTACTTTGTTACAAAGCCTATCTGAGCCCTTTCGTAGCTTTTGTGTGCTGGCAATGCTGCTCTTATTCTTCAGATTCAGATTCTTCAGAGCTATTAAGATAAGGGTAATGGACACTGAGAAGTAGGTTGAAAAGCATCCCATTTCAGCTTTAGCAGCAGCATCCATCTGGTCTCCCTGTGCTGCTAGTGGAGGCAAGGGCTTGCTTGTTTATCTTTTGCTTCAACAGCTGAATGGGCTACACTTACAGCTTGAAGTGTCCTTCAGTGTTTTCTAAGAGTCTTGCAGCAAAATCAGAGTTCTTGACCTCATCTTATTGATGTGAAAAATAAGAAAATGAGATCACAGATGACAAAATATTCTGAGTTGAAAGGGACCCACAAGGACTATTGAGTCCAATTCTGAAGTGAATGGCCCATATGGGGATTGAACCCACAACCTTAGTGTTACTAGCACCCGGTTCTAACCAAATGGTTTGTGTACACACCAATCAGATGAATGCCGGGAAAGTGCAGCTGTGATTGGAGGCTGAAGTAGTTCAGGCATAACCTTAAAGTAAGCTTTTACCAGCCCTAATGGCGTAACGGAGCTTCCATGCCAGGCTGCTTGACCTGCTGGAGGGTGTTAATGGAACAACTACCTAAAATGCTGACCTCTGTCTGTCATGGCTCTGTGAGGCAACCTTGCGTCTTCTGACAGGAGCTGCACCCTTTACTTGCTGAGGGCCCAGGTACTGCTGGGTGCCTGTGTCTGCATGAGCAGGCACAGATAGGTGTGGAGTTTTTCTGCCTTCTCTCAGACCCGGTGTTTGAGCTGGGTGTTGCCTTACTGGTGGCTGCATTAACACATCTCAAGAACCTGTGACCTCTACATATTACAAATTTTCCACTCTTAAATGGTATCATCCCTTCAAAACCTAAAGCAGCCATAAAATTGGATGAAGGACATCTTCATTGCTCTCTACTTTTCACTAGAGTATTAGCATGGTTTGCAATAAAACTTCCATTGATTTGTTGTTAAAATTTTAGTTCTCAGCTTTAAACATTACTTTTAAACAGTGTTAAGTAGCTTCATTCATGGTAGAATTGTGTTGAAAGTGTATTTTGAATTAGTGTTGCCTTTATGTCTCACTATGTGTTTGTGTACGTGTAGGTTCAGTCTCACCACTCTCACAGTAAAGAATTTCTTTGTAATATTTAATGTAAACCTACTCTCAGTTTAAAAGCTTTATCCCTTGTCCTGTCCACTATATGCCATTATAAAAAGTTCCTTTCCAGCCGACCTACTGGAAGGCCACAATTAGGTCTCCCCAGAGCCTTCTGTTCCCCAGGCTTGAAAGACCCCAACTCTCTCAGCCTGTGTTCATAGGAGAGGTGCTCTGTCCCTCTGATCATCTTCATTGCCCTCCTCTGGACTCGCTCCAGCAGGTCCATGTCCTCCCTGTGCTGGGACCCCAGATCTGGATGCAGCACTGCAGGTGGGGTCTCACCAGAGCAGAGCAGAGGGGCAGAATCCCTTCCCTGCACTGCTGCCCACGCTGCTTTGGATGCAGCCCAGGACACGTTTGGGTTTCTGGGCTGTGAGCGCACAATGACAGCTCATGTTCAGCCTCTCATCCACATACATGTCTTTAAACCAACTTAACAACTTTAGAAAAACTTTTCTATCCTTAAAACATACTCAGTATGTTCAGGTCTAAGTGGGAAAGGCATCGTTTTGAACTTCGCCCATTGGTTTCCTGTGTTGGTTTTGTTCCAAAAATGTCCTTTTAAGGGACATTTAGTTTCTGCTAGCTTCTGTTTTCTTATTTTTAATGAGAATGCCTTTTTTCCACTGCCTCTAAAACTTTCTCCAGTGCTTGTTTAATGTCTAAGATTGTCCCTGTGCTGTTTTTTGCATGCCTTTGATGCCTGCTCTTTCTGTGTTGCCTTAAATAGGTGATTACTAGGTGTTTCAGTTTCGTTGCCTATAAAGTAAATATCAGATTTACAGATGAGGCTTACATCATTATATTTATATCATTTGTTACTTGAAGAGATTATTTAGGAGGTTCCTAAAACCGAACATTGAGATTTTAAAACACCCCACAACAAAACAAACACAAAACAATAAAATAGCTTTTGCTTTTTTCCTAAAGGTATTAAGATTTGTTTATTTAGTAGTAACCAATTTTGTACTTAATTTCCAGAATTTTTTTTTTTTAAATAATATTTGAAGAAGTACTAATTAGTTGATGCAGCTTTATCTTTGAGTTAGGAATGTTGGTTTGCTTTGGTGGTTGCAGAAATGCTTGCATGTAGATGATTTGCTAGTCTCTGTAACGAGAAATATTAAGCTACATAGCAATATAAATGTAGCAATGGCCATGAACATGTAAACAGTTCAGACTTGGTGTGAAATCTTGGAGAAGACAGATGTGGGAAACATATTTATTAAATCAGTTTTCAGAGCACATTTTTGCTTTCAAATTTAGGTAGAAACCAGCTCGTGACTATGGTAATGCCAATATATGAGAGCTCCTATGAACTTTTGAACAACTCTCTGTGTGGTTTCTGCAGCACGACTAACTGACCCTAGCTATGTCCTACTAAAATAGCAAGACATAGTCAGATACCAAGAAATGGTATCACCTACTGGTATCAACCAACATGTAGTTGCAAGTGACAGCCAGATTTTTCCAGGCAATGGAGTGATTTGTTCCAGACCTTGGTCACCTGTAAAAATCAGTTGTGTGGTAGACCATTACCTCAGCTGTTAAATAGAATAGGTTGGTAGCTTCAAATTATGGCATCAGTATGCAAAGGAATAGTTATTAAAAGTCTAGTGTTAAAATGATGGATCAAAACCTCAGGGAGTTCTTGAGTATTTAAATGAAAAGACTTCAGAGGACTCAGATGAGCATGAAATTTTTACAGGAAATAGATTTGCCACGGGTTTTTTTAATGCTCTTGGAGGTACATATGCCATAATATGCATTAGTTGTTTTAAGTGAAACTTCTATTTGCCTTCAGGTAAGAGAATAGAAGAGGTAAGTGAAATATTAGGGTGAAAAAATTGCAGCATATCAGCAGCTAAAAGAATTTATTTATTGTAAATCTGATGTATGCATAGATTCTTTAAAAGGAAGAAGGCTTTTATTGTACAAATTTTTTACAAATTAAAAATCTAAAAGAAAAATTATTGTATGAAGCAAAGCTATTCATAATACATGGAAATAAATGCTGTACTTTTTTTATATTGCCATGGACAGTGTTTTTATATTGCTTTGGACAATGTAAAATGAATTCTTAAATGTAGAAAGAAGAGAGCCCAAGGAAGAGGGAATTTCCTTTGGGAGGGAAGAACTTTCAAAATTGCTGGACTTAATTATTTTATAACTAAAACCTTGGGGTTTAAGCTCTCTATTTATGTGTCTTTCACATATTCCTGACCTCACCAGCTAAATAGAGATGCTATCATTATTCTTTGTCTCAAGTTGAGAACAAGGAATGTAAATGTTAGAATATTTATTTAAGTGTGTTAGAGTTTTAAGAATTAAAACGAGTATGAGGTTTTGTTTTAAAATCCAGCAGTGAAATGAGGGGAAATGAAATGTGAAAAGAAGCCGGTGGCAGACTTCTTAGCCTCACAGTTAAGAACAGTGAATAGTTCTTCCATATATTAGACATGGCTTTATCTATGGTTTTGGCTCCTTTTAGGCAGAGCTGGTTCAGTTCTAGTGCAGAAAATGTAGAAGGTTTGTAAGACTTCTTTAAAGCTAAGTGACTTAGCCATAATGTATGATGATGACTAAAAATTTCCATCCCTTTGATTACTGAGGTTATAATCATTCTTATTAAGTAGATGTGTAAGTGGGGAGAAAAAAAGATAATTTGCAGTAAATTTTAAAAGCTGACCAAGAAGGTCTCTGAGACAGCTGTATAATACCATTAATGAAAAACCTACATGAAAGGAATATATTACTAGCCAGTGTGTGTTTGTGGAAAGTAGATATGTAGTGAATTGTATTTATATATTTTTATCAGAGCAGAATCTGGTTTTTAAATACATCTGTGGAATACACTGAAATTTCTACATGGCTTTTCACTTGAGTGTTCCAATCAGTAAATTAACATGGCACAAATTAAATGGACCAAAACCTCTGACAATGGCCGTAAGTTGAAACAAGAGATTCAGCACGGATGCATGGGGAACTTTTTCTGTGTGAGGCCAGTCAGGCTGTGGCACAGGCTGACCAGAGATGTTGAGCAGTCTCCAGCCTTGGCATTTTGACATGGCTGGGTGAGGCCCTCTGCAGCATGACCTCATCTCAGAGCTGACTGTTCTGTGAGCAGAATATTGGACCGGTGACCTCTTGATGTTCTTTCCAGTTGGAATGATCCTGTGATCAGAGGGTCACTGAGAATGCCCAGTGTTGTTTGGAGTGTATTAGTGTGAAACAGAAGAAGCAGACCTGATTAGGACTTTGGCTTCTGAAATGCACTCCTAACTCCAACTCAGTGCCTATGTACATGCACCCTCTGCAAAATCTGCTTTTGATTTTCGCTGACAAGGATCCAAACCCTCTCTCTCCCCGGCTTGGGAGAAAAAAAAAAGAAAAAGAGGTCTTGACAGCATCTCTGTTGATTGCTTCTCTCTTTGTGTTTTTCTCTTGTGCTCCTTTTTTCAGTCTCTGGACCTATTAACTTTAGAAGCTCCTTGTGTCTTTACCATTCTTTAGAGACTAAAGTATATTATGCTGTCTGGTGTACTCATCTTCAGTGTCCTTATGTCAATCTTGTGCTTTCATAGCTGTCTTCTCAGTGCTCTGTTAAAAATCCCTTGAGCAGGAACTTTGCTGCTATATTTGCTTAAGCCTGTAGCTGTAGTTAAATCTGACATTTCATACACCATAGAATTTTTCTATCCAAAATTTTCTAGACTGTCCAAGTCAAAAGCTGCTTTGTAATATCTGGTGTGTTACTTTCTAGCTGTGTTATCTTTCAGTTTTTCAGGGGTAAAGTTTGAATATTATCACAGTTAGCAGAAAAATGAGAGAGCCCCAGTAGTTAACCCAAAGAACAGAGAACGGGCAACTAAACAATTTAAAGTGGAGGAGGTGGAAAACTTAAGTAAATACTTAAAAAAGTATAAGTAAAAATTATCAGAAATTTCTACAAATTTGACTTGGGGGAGAAGGAATCATAACATGGATGATCCTGTTATGACCATGATGCATAGGTCTGCTTTGTGGGAGAAATTGCATGTGGACCAGACAATTCTTGGTCCTGGTGGCTTTTGTTATCCCATGTGATGCCCTTGTGGCCTTAAATGTAATAATTATTTTTTTTTGCTTTTTCATACTTTAACAAATCTGAGATAAGATAGCTGTGTTGTATCTGTCTATAGTGGTGGGGTTTTTTTTTGTTTCACAGCCTGCATTAAAGGCCCTGGCATGTAACTCTGAGTGTATTGAGGTGTTCGAATCAGGAAGATTTGGACATAGCATTGGGGAACTGTTTAGTTTTGATTTGGAGAGAAGAGGTTGACTTAGAAAGGGACTTTGGAAATAAGCTAGCATTTCTGTAGTTTAGGCAACAGGGAGAATAGAAAATGGCACGTACCTGACAAATGTCTCAAACCCCCTGAATTTAGACCCCGATTTTGAAAAACTTGGTGTCCGTGCTCTCCCTTTCCCGTATCTGGAGTCAGACACTGTTTTTCCAAAGAACTTTATGTGATACCTACCAATATGTTTTGGCAGTGTCATTGTGATGAAATGGCACCAGGACTGCTGAAGCTGTAGCTTTCTTCTTGCTCCCATGAGTGAGCTGGTATGTAACTGGTGTTCAGCCTTCTCTGTGCTGAAGTGCTGACCCTGAACTGGTGTTAATATCTCCTTTTATGTGGACTCAACTCTAAATGTGCTGATGCCAGGATGACCTATACTGCTCAGAGAAACTGAGTTGTATTTCAGAAACATTTTTATGCCTGCATAAAAGAGTTTCAATACCATTGTCATCAGTATCACTAAGACAAGAAGAGGGAGCTGTGTGCTTTTCTAGAGGATGTGCTCTCACCTGAATTTCTGTCCTTTTCTCATGAAATAAAGAATTTAAAGGATGTTCAATTGCAGGGACCTGACAGTCAAAATTAGAGATAATACTTCAGTTGGTGTAAGAATAAACAAAAGAAGCAGCAATAAATGTCATTTGAATTAAATATCTTGGGCACTTCTGTGTGCTGACAGATCTAGCAGGCAGCTTTGGATGAGTTTTATCACTGCATTTAACTCATTTTCCTGTAGCAGAATCTCTTTGGTGAAGAGAACTTTATTATGGTTTCCGAATTGATGCAATTACTAAGCAAATGCTTTTGCAAAGTGTTTGTTAGTAATGGAGATACGAAAGGAAGAAGATGTTTTAGCTTTCACTCCCCGGTTACTTTAGCAATTCTGAAGTTAGGAAAATTTTCGTTTTAGTTTGTTAAGTGGATTTGATGTCATTTTAAGTCACTGAGAAACAAGAAAAATGGCATCTGTTAGTGCCATTTTAACTACCTTATTTTAGTGACAAATACTAACTCTGTTAAATTACTTAGCTGCATTATTCCCTTAAGAGCAAGTCTTGATAAAGATAAAATAAGAGCTTGAATAGTTCTTGTAGTTTTGTGATTTCCTTTAAGAGCAAGAAGAATAAATAGTATCTCATTCAGCTCTTTCATCTATCATTTTCATCAGTAACATAAAGGGTGAACACCACCAGTCTAACACGTATGCATTAAAAATACCTAGATAGCTCAACATCAATCTTAAAATAGTAAAAGAAAATGAAGCAACACAGGAGTTTGCTTTAAAAATGTATGTCTTGTTTGTTTCAGGAGAAGAGGCTGAAAGAAAAAGCAGCAAGGAGAGAAGCCAGGAATAAGAACGCACAGGTAAGGGTTTTTGTTGTTTTGATCAAGCTACTGGTTGAGGGTTTGAAACAGTTTTTAAATGGTTTCATTCCTTTCTTTAATAAGCAGTGTTGTGATTACTGGCTCTTTAAAGGCATTTTCTGTTTGCTTGTCTTTTCTTACTTCCTTGCTCCAATGTGATTGTAATAACTTGATGTAGAAGGATACTGAGAAAGCATGAATATCTATGTTTGTGTGTGTATGCATACATAAAATGTATGGGAGCCTTCTGGAATTTCAGCCTCTTTATTTTGTGTATCAGGTGAGTTGCAATTTCAGCTGCAATGCTGATGCCATGTTTTTCTCTGAATACTTGGGTCATGTTTCTAATTTGCAGGCAGTGAGATTATTTTTTTGTGTGTCAAATCTCGCTTCAACCTTTTTCTGCTGAACTTTTTTTAAAATAGCAAGTATTTGCATTGAAGTTTATTCCTTGCCCTCATTACCACGAACAAAACCTTTGCTGTCCTTTTCTTCATATGTACATTACTAATTTCCTAGAAGCTGTTCTAGGTTTTCATGTTGCTTGGTTTGTGATAAACTGAGGTTTTTGGCTGCAGTGATTTTCTCTGCAGCTTTGAATATGGACATAGTGATGTGTGTCGTTTCTCACACTGCATCTTGTTTTGCCACACATGAATAGTTACAGTTTCTTCTTGGCAGTTGGCAAATATCATACTCCCTTGAGAAAATCGATAATGTTCTTTGTCCGATTTTTGCAAGCTGGCTGTGCTCTGAGAGGCTTAAGTATAGGATGATGCTTCATTGTGTAGCTCTGAAGTGGAAAGTAATTACAGTTTCAGATGAAAAGCCTAGTTATAGTGAGTTTTAAGTATGATTCTGCCTTCAAGGATGGCAAGCTATGAGAGCTGTTGGCATCATGACTCCTCAATCAAGCAATAGAAATTTTCTGCCTGTAATTGAATGTATAAAGATGCATGCTTTTTAATGCATTGAGCAAGCATTTTAGGAAAATTATGGAATGAATAATTAACAAACATCTTAATAAAGGGAGAAAACATTGATCAAATCAGGCTGTATCACATTCATAAATACTGCTTGTTAATTTTCCCTCTTTTTAAGGAATAAAATGTTATTCAGCAGCTGGAGAAAGAAATCCATTTCTTTCAAAATGATCTGCATGCTGATGTACATCTCCTATCCTGTTCTTGGCCAAGCAAATGAATCTCTCTGTCCTATTGGAAAGTGAATGAAGTTGATCCCTATTGAGGAATGATTTATCTGTGTGTTGGGTTGTATGTCCATGGTATGGTACGGGTTAAAGGTGGAGGCTTTGCCCCAAGCCCACAATTGTATGCACCTCTGCCTCTCTTCTGTGCAACACTTGCACTTGGAAAGCTGATTTACTAGTGCTGGTCTGGTATGAGATTGGCACATGCTCTCCTTGAGGGTACCAGCTGTGCAAACCTGCTCTTGTTTGACTTCATTTTATTCCTGAAGCGCTTGGCTCGCTCTCTGCAAGAAGGTGCAAGCCTCGGGAGCTGACATATCTCCTTGATGAAAGCCCTTGTTGGGCTTTTTCTGTTGTTTAGAGGCTCTTCTTGCCAGATCTCTGTGCAGCTGAGTCCTGTCATTTTCAGTGTGGCTCATTTCAGGAAAATGTTTCCTCTGGGAAAGGCTGCCAGCTTGGACCTGGGCCGTGCACGCCTGGAAGTGGAAGAGAGCGGTACACAGTAGATAAAGGTGCCAGTTTCTGTCGGCTGGGTGTCTGAGGAATTAATTAAGAACACTCCCTGCTTCACAGACTCTTAGAGATGCAGCCACAGTAAGCCCAAGCTCTCCATAGTCCGTGCAGGATATGACTCAAGCAGCTCTTACAGGATACCCAGGGGAATAAAGGAGGAGGAAACAGTAAAACACAGAAACTACTGGAACATAAACCAGTTTAGAAAATATATGCTCGATAAATCAGGAGTTCAAGAAGTGTTAACGTTTTCACTAGTGTTTTCATAATATGGCTTGTGACCCACTTACTCTGCCATACACTACTCCTTTGGCAATTAATATTTTCTTTAAAGAGAAGGCAATAAGGAGAGCCAAAAAAGTGGAAAAGGTATTTTTAGCCATGTTAATGCAGATTAGCAGCTGGAGAAAACGACTAGATCAACAATTATGAGTAGTCAGTCACTTCAAAGCAGCTGTGGTCATAATTTGTTTTCCACATCTATCTGCTTTATTCCCCTTGTTTGTTCTATTAGCTGTCTCCCTCAGGTTACAAACTCCTTGGGTTGCAAGGTATTTTTTGCTGTCTTTCACTTGTACACAGCCCACTGGGTCTGACATGACCTAAACAGAAATTTATTTTCCCATTTTTAGTATTAAATAATAATTGTTTGTGAATTTAGAGGCGGGGGTGGAGGGGAAGGAGGAAATCACAATAGAGAAGGACATCCTGCCTTGTCGTCTGGTGCTGCAGGAGCAATTGCAGGGAAGATTTTGCTCAGCCTTTGTTATGCTGGGACAGGCCAGGCTTGCTGCAACTGGAATTGGCTAACCAAATTCTGGCACGCTCTGCTGAGTGTGCCTGAGCAGGAGATTAGATGAGTAGGTAGCTGCAGTGTTATTGACTCCACCTTGGAAAAATCTCCATGCAATAAATAAACTGAGTAAGAAGTGAAGACTCTTAAAGGATGCTTTGGAGAAAGTATTTCTAGGGATTCATTACCATTAATTAAATTTTCATGCAAAAGGCTGTGAAAACAAATAAAAGAAATTTTTTTAATATATTCTTATTGAAGAAAACCAGGAAGTTTAGGGTTTTGATTTTTTTTTTTTATCATAAGATATTTAATTGTCTCCCATTTTGTGAGACTTTGATATGATATTTACAAGTGCAGCGTTTTAAGATGAAAGAAGCACATATTTTGTCCTCACTCAGTACTGATTAAATTTCAGGGCTCAAGCCCTCAAACGAATTTTGATACTGTTTACTTGAAGATGGTCTGGAGAGAATTAGGCAAGAAGTAGTGTTTTGAGCAAGAAGTAAAGCACTGAGCTTTACAGCAGTGACAGCTGCCCTGGGACAGGAGCTGGGTGTTACTTGGTGAAGCTAGACCCAAGCAGGACATCCCTGCACTCATGGCTTTCCACTTTTTCTTCTAGAATCTACCACAAACTGATTTCCTAGTCTACATAAAGGACTTCGGGGTTTCAACCAGCATTTAAAGGACCTTGCCCTGCTAGCAATTGTTAACTGCAATGAAGCTAAGCAGGACTGTATTTCTCCTTTAGTGATTGCAGTCTTTTGCTGTCCTGGTGCCATAGAGCACTACTGATGTGTTGAGAATTATGAAGAGAAGAAGGTTTTGATTTCTTTTAAAGAAACTTGGTTTTGTATAGGAATTTTCTGGGAGCAGCTAAACAGGTCTGTGCTTCAAGGCGGGGGAGCAGAGCAGGAGTCAGGAGAAGGTGCTGTTCCCTGCCCAGCGCTGCCGTGCTAGGTGATCCTCAACTGTCAACTCCCAGCATTGTGCAAGAAGTGATAACTAGTCCCTAAAAGAAGGCATTGCTATCTGCTAGAATTAGTTTAGACATCATCTGTAAGCAGTGTCAGTAGGTAAAACTTGCTCAGTCATGACAGTTTGATGCATCGATTCAGGTTTTGGCAGTCCTATAGCAGTTACACCATGCTGGTGTCCAAAGCAAAAGAGAAAAACTTGAAAAAGCTCTGACTAGCAGAGCAGAGGCTGTTTATCCAAGGTCCATAACAAAAATGTAGCCTGGTGAAAACTTAGGAGAAATCCAGCTTGAGCACATACTCCTTACTGAGATGTTTTTTCCTATTTTCATTGGAACCAAATTCAGGATGGGGATTCTTACCCAGCTGGAAAACTGACGTGTGGAAGAAATTCAAGGGTTTGGTTGTCATGGACACTTTTTCTTGGGAATGAATGCTTGCTGAATAATTGTAGAACGTTAAAAGATCAACAGCAGGATGATGAATATACTTTAGCTTCTCCCTTTCTCTCCTGTTCTCTCCCTAATGTATTTTGCTATTCCCACAGTAATTA
The DNA here is from genome assembly GCA_013397935.1 of Dasyornis broadbenti. Taxonomy (NCBI): domain Eukaryota; kingdom Metazoa; phylum Chordata; class Aves; order Passeriformes; family Dasyornithidae; genus Dasyornis; species Dasyornis broadbenti. Next base: position 939,577 of record VZRN01001710.1, read on the forward strand.
GTGCTTGTGTATGAGATTTTTACAAAACATAAAATTTATATATAATTTAAAATTTTTCAGTCACAATGTATCTTTCTACTGTTATGAAAGGATTTATGTGAGCACATCTACAAAATACACATGGATGAACAGGAGGCATGTACTTAAAGATATGGCAGATTCAGGCATTGATACCTGCCTGAATCACATACTTCAAGCTATGATGCTCAATATAGCGTTGTGTTTTCTGTGCCTTGTGCCATGCTCTGTTGAGATTTTAACCAGAAAAATACTTAAACCTACCATCCGTTGTGGATCTTTGCTGTAGTTACTGGGTTTATATTGCCTTTGCTTCTGCCTTGAATTTCCTTTTTCTTGAGATCTAGCCCATGGCTTGTGCTTAGACTGGAGACACTGGATTCAGTGTGAATATGAACAATAATTTCAGTGTGGAACAGAGGTTTACAGGAGAGAAGGAGGAATTTGGTATGCCCCTACGGGCTCCCAAATGCCCTTGATCACTGGGGTCACTGAGTGTTTTAGTGAAATTCTCACGGTTTGCCTGATAACTGATAACTGGTTAATGGTGAAGGTGCGTTGGTTCTGGATCACTGCTCATGACCCTCTCATGGATGGTGTTGAGGAGCCATTGCTTTAGCTCCGTGTGATTTCTGGAGTTGGTGCAGGGTTTCAGGGCTAGATCAGTCTGATGGTCTGGAGGATGTAGAGATTGTAGAGTCTGTTTTTTGTAAGGAAGAGAGAGTTGTTCCAGTATGTTTAGTGTGGGGAGCTTACAGCTGAAATTACCATGTCAGTTCGATCCCTTTCAATTAGTCAAACTTCTTTCTTAAAACTGTCATTAACCTTAGTTTAGAAGTAGTTCTAGTCTGTTAATTCTTGTGTTCTGTATGCATATTCAACAGCTCTAAGTAGCTTTATTTTTTCAATGCAACTTTTGAGAGTTTTGAATTTCATTGAGAAGCTCTGTGAATAAACAGAGTAATTTGGGATATCGACATCTTAACCTATGAGTTTAGTAATTTCATTTCAAAGTCAAGTTGTTAAATGGAAAATGTATCACTGATTCTGAACTATTTGTATACTGAAACATTTTTTAAAATCAAAGTATTCTACAATATATGTACACTAATATTTGAAAATGGGTATCATGTGCCTGCAGGGAAATGTTACTTGTATTTTGCTTTTTGAAAATAACATTGATGATTCCAGTTAATATAACAATTAAATTGCTTTAAGTAAAGCTGTAATAAGTCCTGTCTTTTCTGCAATTAAGAATTTATGTGATTAAACCAGTATTTCAGTATCGTGACCCTGAACAAGTTACAAGTAAGGATTTTGATGGATTGATTTGCCAATTACCCATGCTTCTGTAAACCTTTTCATTGCAGCCAGCAGCACGCTGAGGATTTTAAATATATTTATCAGATTGACCATTTAAACTAATTGACCATGGCTATGGCAATTGAATTTTGTGAGTATAGTGTTCACAACTGTTATTTCTAATCATATATGGTATGTGATGAGAGCTTGCTGCTCTACATGCCAAAAGCTCATGTTTTACCCGTCACTGAGGGCATTTCTTCATAGGCCTGGCACAGAAGCATAGTAGTGGAACTGTGGACCTTGCACCTACTCTCTTATTCCCTGAAGGTCTGCTGGGATGAGATGGATGCACAGTGCATCAACACAAGTGCATCTCCATTACTGTGTCTGATATACCTCTACCTTATTCTTTGTTTTGTGTTTGCTTTCACATTTGCAAAGAGAGAAAGCTTCTTTTTTTCTTCAAACATTTGGTGGGCTTTTTTCTAATTTTGGTGGGTTGCAGGGGAGCTTTTGATAAAAGATGTAATACAGATTTTTGAGAGCAGAGTAACAGGATTTCTGGCATGTTAGGGAGGGCAAAGGTTATTGTCTTACTTGATTGTAAATTATTGTTTTAAATTTCTGGGGCAATACTGATGAAATTTCTCCAGTAGACTCCAGGAAGATAACTCTGTTTAATTCATTATTCTTCACGAAAACTTTCTTTTTCTAGAATGTCTGTGTGAGTTTGATAGCGTTGGAGCAGGAGCTTTGGAGCCATCTTAACTGCTAAGCTTCAAGGCTTTCAACTATAAGACTGTTAAAGACTATTAAAGTGTTAAAGACTATACAGTTTTATTTATTTCAGAATCAACAATATTTTGGTATTTTGGGGGGGGATCCTCATTTTTTTTAATTGAAGGTTTAGGCTGTGCAAATTGAAATAAGTGTGCATTTCACTCTTCCTCTTGAATTATGTGGGTTTGTAATCATTTATTTGTATCATATAGTTACAAATAACTCTTGGTCATTGTAGAATCAAGGAATGCTTTGGCATGATTCCACCCAAGCTCTTGGATGGGGCTCAGCGTGTAACTGAGTACTTGCTTGAGTTGCTACTTTAGATCCATCCCTCTTTTGAGCAAGGGAAGTATAAATTACTCTGCTTCATTTTTCCTCTTTGCCTGTCTTTGTGGATATTAGGAGCAGGATTCCACCATCAGGTTCCTGCTTGCATAAGGCAGTGTGGTGGATCACAGGGAAAGCAATTCAAGAGCTCTGTCAGTCTTCCACAAACGTCTTTCTGAGGCTAATGATTAAGGCCCAGTAGAAAAGGCGATAGGCTTTTTTTTCATTTGAATACACACTTCATCAATTCAGGCAACATACTCCAATTCCATGCATGTATCTAGAAAAACAGTAGGCATGCAAGAAACCAGAGAAGAGCTCTTAGTGCACTGTAAAGTGCAAGCACATATATTCAAGGGCAAAGACCTTTCCAGCTGAGCTTCAGATTTCCATTTCGGCATTTATGGAATGTTTTCATTCTAACTGTGTATCACCGTATTCTGTAAACTTAAAATGGGGAAGAAGAAAGCAGTGGGGTAGAGCTTTGTGGTAACTGTCCTTCAGTATGTAAACACTTCATTTTTGAATATGTCTTTTGAAAAGGTGGCAAGTGTACAGTTTAAACATAACTAGCCACTTCATTGTGATTTGAAATTTATATGTAAATTAGCTGCATTATTTTTTTCTTGCCTTCCAAAATCTCTTGTTCAGTTTCTTCACTGACTTAACACCCTCCTCAGTAGTCTCTGTCTGAGCAGAACATGAAAGATTTCTTTGCCCCTCCCTTATGCTGGCCAAGGAATAAGAGGCAATAGACAGTGCTGGAGCAGCATATCTACCAGTATGAAAAGAAGAAAAAATATAAAGCTGTTCTAAAGTGTTCTAAACCTTTCTTTGTACATTTCCATCTTAGTAAACAGACGACTATATCAAGTTAATTGTAATCATACGTTGTTTGTTTATCTGCTCTATGTTACTCATTAATAGTGTTTAGTAATAACCAGTATTTGAAATTTCTCTCCCTCTAAAGCACAAAATTTAAAGCTGTTACTCCAAGCTCGTTTGCTGTGTTCCATATATATTGGAGCAGCAAGTTGTTTTTTATTAGTGTGGAGCTTTTCTTGTCTTTGGCTTACCGTAGTCCTTTGATGTCATAATCAACACCATACAGAGGAATTTTGCCTGGAACTGAACTTCTGGAGATCTTCACCTTCTTTTCTGCCTCTACCTATAATCTTGAAGAAGTGGGAAACTCCAGCCAATCCAGACATAATGACCTGAGGCTTACAGCAACTTTCACACAAAACTTTTATTTAGGAAGTGAGTATTCTCTCTGGATTGAGAGGGTTTTTTGCTGTTCTGTTGTGAAAAACCAGGTGTATTCACATTCCTCAATTCTGTCTATAAATATTGTGCAGATGATTGCATTTCACAAGAAAGCTGTATCAGACGGTTCAAACTTGTTTATTTTCACCTTGGATTGTTCTGATAGTACTCTGAGCTGCTTCACAGCTTTCCTTATTTGTTTGAAACTTTCTTAGTTTGTAGAGTTCAGATGCAGGAATTTGACTTTGCTTCATATCTCAGATGTGAACTTAAGAATGAGTTAATTAACTGATGAGCGGGGGTAATCTTTCAGATGTGTTTTGATGACATCCTCATGCAAGTAGTGGTATTTAGTTTTAAATTAAGCAGTTCTGTTTTCTCAGCATCCCCCCCTGTTTATATTCTTGGAATGTGTTGCTTGCAGTATTGTACATAGTCTGGTATAGTGGTCGTAATTGCTACTAGTGATGAAAATTGATTTGTGCAATCAGAAAACCATTATCTGCATTCTGACTGATAATGCTGCAGTTGCCAACATTTTAAAATTCTTCTGATGGCTGTTTTTTCAGAATGCTCTGGGGTCATGCAATCACCAGGATTCCAGTTGCCTTATGCGGTATCTTATGTGAGCATTAAAGGAGAAGGGAAAAGCTCTTGGTGGTTCTCTCAAATATGGTTTTTTTCCAGAGTTTTTAAGGATTTAGTGTTCTGTCAGTCCTCTCTTGCCAAATTAACAGATCAGGAGTAATGAAGTATCCCTTGTTTTACCACAGAGTGCAGAGATTTTAATAGGTTTCCTGTTCTTTCACACTGTCGGCTGCATTGATAAACCAAGCAGTTTGTTAGTAGGAAGTGCCAAGCTAGTAACTAACACATGGTTATGTAACACTTCATGGCAAACCTGGTAAACCCATACTTCTCCTTTTGCTAGCTCCACCTTGTATGTAGAGTCCATTAGGACCTGGGTCTTTCTGTGTTGGTCCCCTTAATGTTTCTTTTCTTTAAGGCCTAATGTTTCCTTTCACTCACTTCTTTTTGTTTGTTTGTTTTTGTTTTGCTTTTTGGTGGTTTTTTTAAATTATTTTTTATTATTTTTTATTTTGTTTTCTTCATACTATAAGGTCTCATATTTTTCTGACATTCCTTCAAATGAATTATACTGGTAATATTTTGCTGAGCCGTTGCTAGGATTCAGTTATTAAAAGATGCCTCTGTCCAAATGAAGGTGCAAACAAGACCATATGCCAAAGTCAAGAGTACAGCTTTTATTTAACAGTAAATGTGAGATACAAATTAGGGAGGGGTGGGAGGTGAAGAGAAAGAGATTAAGTAGAAAGAGAGTCACCACCGTGTGGGTGCCAGTGGCATCCTGCTGGCCTTTTTTCTTCTGGTCTTCTCAGTGATGGGGGTCCTGGAGTGTTTGTCTGGAGGTACCACTTCGATAGAGTCCAGGTCACAGGTTTGCACAGTGTAGATGTGTTCCTACGGCTCAAGCTGGCATGTGTATAAGGACTTGCTTCCTTTCTCACAGTTTGCCATGGTGGGAATTTTTGTAGATTGACACTGATTCTTCCTCATACTTTAAGGGAAAGTACTTACAAAGAAGTAGAATTTTCTTATAAGCAGTTTTGCAAAGCAAACAGTTACAACTGATAGTAAGGTAAGTTGAGCATTTGTCAGTAAGGCAGTCGGCAGCGTGTAATAGGATTAGACCTGGTTTATAAAAGTATATTGCTCTCCTCTCTTCATTCTTTTTGGACAATCTGCCAAGGCTTTGAAATTTTCAGCAAGAAAAATTGTGGGTGGACAAGAGAAAGTGATTGATTAATCACAGTCACAGTAAACGTACATTTACATGATGTACATGAGCGGTCATTTAAGGTGAAAGCTCATAAAGATCATTCAGTTCCATAATAAATGGCAATCTCAGTCCATTTTCTTTGCTAATTCATGTGCTGTTAGAAATGCCAAAAGTTATTAGCAGTTTTAATTTCCCATCATCTTATATTCTAGCAGACTACATATCTACAAAAGTAGTGCTAAGGGTCATTATAACTATTCAAGGCATTTACTAACTTAAGAAATGCATAGAATTTACAAAATTCTTCCTTCCTAGGCACCTGTGCAGCATAAGTCTATGAAGAAAACTAAAGCTTTTTGTTTATGAATTAATTTAATTCATAGCCGATCAAATCAGAGTAGGATAATGAGAAAATAAAACATCCTTAAACCCCTTCTCCCCACCCCCCCAACTTCCTGGCCTTAACTTCAATCCCAAGTTCTCTACCTTGAGCAGGACGAGGGGGCTGTTACTGTGGCTGTGGTCAGTTCATCACATGTTGACTCTGCCGCTCCTTCCTCCTCAGTGGAAGGACTCCACACACTCTTCCCCTGGTCCAGCATGGGTTTCCTCCCAGGGGAGACCCCTCCATGGACTTTTCCAGCATAAGTTCTTCCCCCAGGCTGCAGTTCCTTACAAAGTGCTCCAACATGGGTCCCTTCCACAGGGTACAGTCCTTCAGGAACAGGATGCTCCGGTGTGGATCCCCCATAGAGTCACAAGTCCTGCCAGCAAACCTCCAGTGTGGGCTCCTCTCTCCATGGGGCCACAGGTCCTGCTGTCATGGGGGAGAAGGGGAGCTTCAGACAAAATTTATTAGAGAAGCTGTCCCACCGAGTCACGAGGTGCAGAGTGGACCCTCTTGCTTTCTGAACTCCTTATCAGAGAAGAGCCTGGGTAAAGCTGGATGCCCTCTTAGCTCCAGTCTCTCAACAGTTTAAGTAACTTTGTCCTACAGGATTAAAGATGGCAAATCAGATATATTTATGTAAAATGAATTATTTTTTATGACAAATTATTAGATAGAAGATTTTAATCAGAATTATTTACTACACGGTATAAAAGCTAAAACTAGTAGTACCATTTAGTATAGTATAGTGCACTATATCAAAGCAATTATATTAAAGCCAGCAAAAAGAAACAGTTATTAAATAGCGATTGATGTAACACACCATACCAATGCCCAGGGGCAGATCTCTTTCACTCAGTCCCGAGCAGTATCTCTGAAGGGGCATTCCCATGTCAAGGAAGGAAACTTTACACACACACTGCAAGAAGGAATATATTAAAAGAACCTACCGTACGAAAGTGGACTGGACTGTTATAGTGTAAAGTGATTGACTGCCAATCATATGTCTTGAGGTCATCTTAGGGACTTATCTACCAACTCTTTGCCTCCCTATCAGGATGTTTGAGGTTTGTGAGACAGACTGATTTCACCATGATTCAACACCAAACCCAGCACATGATGCCCCTGCCTCAGCCCACACTGATAAGCTTGCAAAACAGGGCATTGTTTGAGTTGTTTGACTACATTCCAAGGGCAAAGAGTCCTGCTATATCTGCCAGGAGCCTGCTGGAACGTGGGCTTCCCACAGGGTTCAGGCATCCATCTGCTCTGGCCTGGGGTTCTCCATAGGCTACAGGTGGATCTCTGCTCCCCCATGGACCTCCATGGGCTGCAGGTGGACTCACCGTGGTCTGCACCATGGGATGCAGGAAAATCTCTGCTCCGGCACTGAGGCACTGCCTCCCCCTCCTTCTGCACTGTGTCTGCAGGGCTGTTTCTCTCACATTTTCTCACTCCTCTTCAGCTGCAGTTGTGCATTTTTTTCTTCCTCCTTAACTGTGTTATCCCAGAGGCTCTGCCACCATTGCTGGTGGGCTTGGTCTTGGTGGGTCCTTCTTGGAGATGGCTGGCATTGGCTCTGTTGAACAGGGGGAAGCTTCTGGTGGCTTCTCACAGAAGCCTCTGCTGTAACTCCCCCTGCTATCAAAACCTCGCCATGCAAACCCAACAGAGGGCCCGAGTTGACAGATGTAAAGTGAAGAAAGAGCTAAAATTAGAAGAGGTAAAAATAGAGGTTAGGAAGCTGTCTGAGTGATCTTACAAGCAACACATTTATGCCGAATTCTGTCGGTTAAGTTTGCTGTATTTGTTAGGTCAGAATGTGACTCAGACAGATTTCATAGAAAAGCAAAAGGTGTCATGCTGAAAAACATGTGTTTAAAAATTTTTTTTGAAGTCTATAAAAAATTGATATTCTTTAAAATTGGTTGATATGGCCAGAATGTTCGGATTTGTCCCTTGGCAGAAGGACCAGATCACTGCTTCAGCGTCAAGACAGGAAGACAAATTATTCATGAACTTTGAAGGTAATTTACTTACAAGCTTATCAGAAATATTCAAGTGTATGTTGCAGTTGGTGAAAGGACTTTTTGTGTGATATTATTACATCACAGAAAGGAATTTTCTAGTGAGTGTATTTGTGGGGAATTCCATCCAGTTCCCTCTGTTGCCAGTGAATGCACAGTTTGTCTGTACCATGGCAGAAAGACAGGTCCTTTATCTGATTTCCCTTTTTCAGAGTCGCCAGGTGGACATAGGTGAGGAGTAAGCTTGGGGCTGTACTTTGCAGGATGCTGGCTTTGCTGTACCTGTTTGTTCATTAAAGGCTAAAGACAGCCATTGCCCTTCTGAGACTGGGCTGCTCTGACTGCCATAGGTTGAAAGCACTTTATGGGGAGTCAGTGAGGGATCATTGTGAGCTCCTCTTCTAGTTCATCCTGTACTGTTTTTAATGTCTTCATTCTCAAAATTGATAATGCCAGTGATACTGAAAACATTCAGAAAACACCTAAATATAGACAAAGAGCAAGAGATTAGTGCAGGCATCTGACTCACTGCCTAAAATATGGATTCTGTTAATTTGCTCTACTTAAAAAGGAGTTGACATACTGAATTCATTACTACAAATCGATGAGATTGGTTTTTCAGGCACTAAAGAAAATATCCTGTATTATTTGTTCTGAAAGGCATTTGAAAGACAATTCCCTATATAATTTATTAGGCATTGCATTTCAAACCCAGTCTTTAGTTGAAATTGTTTTCAGATTTTTACAGATTCTGTAATTTTACAAATTGCTAACTGCATTTGAGTGTCAGAAACTTGGTAGGAACATAAGGACCATTAAAAAGATTAATACAGCCTGCATATATAAAAGTGCTTGGGTTTTTTTTTTCTATCACTAAGAGCATTCACAGCAGGGGTGAAGTATTCTAGACGTCTGGAAGGATATTCCTTTGTAAGACTGCCTAAAATATGTATAAATATCACTGCACCTGTTAAAAGATGGTTAAAAGAATGTTAGATATATGAATTAACTGTATAATCCAAGGCTCTGATCTGTCTCAATAAGCAGGTATTGACTTAATGCTAGGATCTTTCCGTGGCCATCTGAGACCTATATTATTCTAGTGACTTTCCTTATCTTAAAATTTGTGACTATAAGGATGGATTTCTGTGTTAAAGGATGCGTTTTCTGCTTCCGATTTTTAACTTTTTACATTAGCAAGAGGAATCAGAAAAATCTTGTTCATATCTAGTTTTTGACAGTCAGAACAAAGGTAATGGCTGACTCCATAGCCCATTGTTCACTTACAGATAATGTCTAGTGAAGTCTGTTCCAGACTGTGAATAGTATGCCAGTTTTGGAGCAGGTCTGTAAGTCCCTCTGGAGTTACAAAGTGACTTTATAAATGGGTGGGGAGTGCCCCTGGCTGGGGTAAAAGATAAGCTGCATTGGTCTGAATGTATCTGCTGACACTTCTAATTGACAAGTAGAAACCAGGAGAATGATTCACTTAATCCTTGTTGATGTTCTCTTTTAGTACTTCCAGAGAAAGGCAAAGTACAGTGTTCACTTTCTAGCCAGCTTGAGTTGTTGTATAGTGAGTTTTAGTTCCTTCTCTAATCCATTACAGTGGCTCCTACTGATCTGGCTGTTGTTTGCTGTCTCATTTTAAGCCTGAAGTAAAAATATTAATAATAATACTAATAAAAGACCAATTGTCATAAACACTGTACTTTCTCTGTGTGTGAGAAATGCTGCCATAGTCTTTTGGTTTCATGTATTCTTTGTGTCTGCTGGCTACAGCCTGAGCAGCAGGTTCCCAGGAGAACCTGCTATTTCTTCAATAGGTAGTGGCAGTAAGACTTTTCCTCGTTGCTGAAGTCATAGAATGAAAGAATGGTTTGGGTTGGAAGGCACCTTACATATCACCGAGTTCTGACTCTCCTGCTATGGGCAGAGACACCTTCCACTAGACCAGGTTGCTCAGAGCTGTATCCAGCCTTGCCTTGAACACTTCCAGCCGTGGGGAATCCACAACTTCTCTAGGAAACCTAGAGAAACATGCTTTTAATAAGTTTGGAAGTATTCCAAAAAAAGGAGAATATTTTGTAATTATGTGTGCTATTGGAAAAAGATGATTTGGCCATAGTGAAAAATTTATGTTGTAAATAAATTGTTCTGCGGTTCTATAATTTTTTAATGTATAACATCTAGACCTCAAAGAAACTGGCACTATTTTAAATGTTTGACGTTATCACCAGAATATTCACAAGAGAATAGTTTCAAATACACAGCAAGAAACTGAAATTTTCAAGTTTGGCTTTTTATGTTTGTTTGTTTATCCTGCTTTGTGGTCATGTTGAGAAGGACTTGTACCTTGTCCCTCTACGTACTGATGTCTAAAATTACCTTTGGTAGTAAGATGCTTAGCATGTTTGAAGTTGTCTTAATATAGTAGTCTCCTCAGAAAGGAGCTTTTAGCTCAGGCATTTTTCAGATATTTGAGTCACAAGCTCAATACTAGAATGAAATGGTGTCATAAACAGTATTAAAAAGAATGAACTACTTGCCCTGATATGTGTTTCACTATAAAACAAAACCATGCAGCATCTTTCCAGAACCTTTTACTCTCTTCCTGTCTCTTAACTGGTAGCTTGAAACATCAGATAGATCTATAGCTGCTAGAACTATTCATCTGTTACCCTCACCAGTCAATGGAAATACTTTCAGCCTGTTTTTGCTTTTAGGCAGCTGTAAAATGCTCAGTATGTCAGCACAGAAATGTCTTTGTCCATCAACCACTACTGCTATGTTTTTTCTGTAATTATAATACAGGCACTTCAAGTATGGTATTTATAAGCAAAGATAATGAGTTGCCTATTGGAAAATTGTGTCAAAGGCTGGTGATAAACTACTTCTCTATTGCAATAGCAACAACCATGTTACTTTTTAAAGGAGCAGGAAATATCCTCTGTAATTCTAGTCATATTTTCCAAGCCGGCCCTAGAACAACTTTCTTACTGTAAGGAGTTTCTAAACCAAATGAGTCTTCCATAAGTCTAACTGAAGGTATTTCTAGAACACTCATTGCTGGTGAATGCAAGTGTTATTTAAAATAGTATTACATAAGTCTTTGAGGACTGAATTTTTAAATTACCATTTAGCTTTGAATTCTGAAAAGCTATTCCTTGCGTGCTTCCTTGACAAATTAACAAATTGTTATCCAGTATGTTAGACTGTCTAAATTTTGCAGACCTTGTGACTAGTACTAAGTGCCTTGTGATCTTTCGGTGTGTTTTTCCTCACAGCAGTCTGTAATCAGGATTTACTTCTGCTCACATGTGCAGGCAATAGCAGAGGGACATACTGAGTGAATTCCTTAGACTTTCTTTCTGACTTGGGGGCTCAGCAGAGATTTGAGCAGGATTTCCCATTTGTTGTGCTAGTTGCTCTCTTGCTTGACAGTCTCCTGTTTGAAGGGCTTTTAAAAAGAGAAGCAATGTGAAGATGGAGTTAAAAAGAAATTTCAACATATACATGATGTGATGGTGATACAAACATTTCTTCCAGTGACTGTAGGCTAGTCAGGTTTCCACTGCTCTGTGTATCTCTTGCTGGTAATATCATCGTCCTGTTGAGAGGTATTTCCAAAGCTGTTTTCCAGGCCGTGCTGTTACATAGAGGACGTCAGAATTTCAACAGCTTTGTCAATTATTTAGCAATGACCCATACAAACTGTCAGATGTGTGCAGATTACAATTGTAAGTGTAGATATGGATTGTGGTGGTTTCTTTAAAACAAGAAATGTTTTTGTAAATGTGTTCATCCTTTCCAGGTGTCATACTGTATAACCATCTTAGCTTTTCATTAATTGACTGCCGGTGGCACTACTCCCTGAATTACGGCAGTAAAGTTTGTTCATCGCAGTGTCAGTCCAGCAAAGTAGAAAAAACATGGTACTTGTCTCCATAAGAGTCTCATTTGGAGAGTCAAATCACAAAGGTGTAGAAAATGCTACCGCAATGTTTGAAAAAACCTCAAGGTTCTGGATACAGCAGGGCAGCTGCTGTAGTATGTATGAAGGAGAGGATAGAGCATGGTGGACTGCAACTTCTGTTTTGCCTGAAATGTTCAGAACTCTTCCTTTGGAAGAGGATTCTTTGAAGTTCCTCAGGGAAGTCAGACCACTTGAAATTGTGGTACTTTCTTGTTGTTTGTGAAGCATCCTCATGAGTCATCTTTTCTAGGAGTGCTTTTTAAAAGGCAGTGGGATAGATTGAATGTTCTTTATAATCATTGGGCAATATCTAGTAGTTTGAGGAACAACTGGAATTTTTTTCTTTTAATTTTTGGCCTTTGCACATTGAATTTGTAAGTTTATTCATCTGTTTATTCATCTATCCTGTCTTGTAGCTTTGAAAGCTATTTAAAATGAAAAATTATGTCCTAACACACTATTGGAGTGCACACCTTGACTTTATGGAAGCTCTTTTCAAGTGCATTTTTTAAAGGAAGACTTGAATATAGTTTTCCATTTTTTTTTAATACTAGATGATAGACTTTAGTTTTACAGAAAGCAGTAGAAAGTGTTTGGGCAGTAGCAGGCTGGTTTTTCCTAAATCAAAATCTTCTTGTATTGTATGCTCTTGTACAAAAAATATTTCAGAGTAGCTTAATACTAGTAAGACAGCTGTCTCTGAACAAAAATACTGATTATTAGCTGAAAATTGTCTTGAAAAGTAATTAAGATGATTCATGCCTATGGCGTATCAAAAACTGTATCAGTAAACTGCATTTAGAAGAATCAGGATGAGATACATCAGTTTGTCATTAAATTAGGACTTAAATTAAAAGCAAGTTATTTGTGTATCTTTTACATTAATATAGTAGTGATACATCCCAGTGCTAATTTTTGTTTCTGACTTTCTGTTTCCTCTGGAAACTGAAGTTGGAATATATTGCTGGTGAGAACTTAAAGTCTTTTAGATGTACCTTGTGGGTACATTGTGCGCTTGGGTTCAGGATTCCACCAGTCATTAGATTTTTTTAGTTATCTGTTTCTTTCCTCTCTGAATCATGAAGATTGAGGATTTCTTTTTGTTTTGCTAATTAGAGGTACAGCACCCTCTGAAAATATCCCTCTGCAAATGCCTAGCTTTCATGAGAACTAGAAAAAAATCTTTCTAAGGCGTTTCATAGTTGTGTTTTTTGGTACTTGTGCAGGATCTGAAGTTTCCCTTGTCAAGTTTTGCTAAGTGTTTGAGTGTGTGGCAGCAAGGTTGTTATGGAGTGCTTGCCTGCACCTTCCATTCCTGTGTTAGTTGAATGTTGATGCTATCTAGATTTTCTTTTCAAGCAGTTGAATTACTTCCACATAAGAAAAGGTAAAGATGTTGTTGGTGTAGTGGCACTTCTGTCATGGTACTGCTTATAAATATTCTTGCTCTGGGTGTGATACTGTTTTGCTGGTATCAGAGTTTAAATAAAAATGATAACCAGCTGCCTCAGATATTCTGTACTATAATATAATCTCAGTTACTTGAAACCATACTCAAGAGTAGGTGTTTTAATTTCTCACTTTCCTCGTTACATATAAATATATAATCAGACAAGAAAAAAGCTGAAATGGTTAATCCTGACGTTATTTTTGTGTACTGATAGGTAATTTCTTGTTGATATTTAAAGCCTTAGCACTTTGAAATGGTTTATTTCTTCTATGGTTGTGACCTTGGCTGTTTAAATTCAGCTCCAGCTGAAGAGAATGCTCAACCATCAGTCTACAGGGTAGCACTTGGTAGAAATAAAGAGAAAACATAATTGTAAAGCAAATGGCTTGATGCAAATGTATTTAGTTGTAGGTGTTGCTCTGGCCTCCAGTCATCCAAATGTTGTCCTGAATAATTTTTTAACAAATTAGACTGTTTTTTGCATATGCCCTCATGGCAGCTTCATTAATTATAACTGTGCTAAAATAGTTGCATGCTGGTAACAGTTTTAAATTTATTTTTCTTATATGAAGTGTTCATTAAAAACATACTCTATAGTATATTTCTTAGAGTGTATCAACATTATAAATTAAATGATACATCAACTGGTTCTTGTAGCTACCTTTTCAGTGAGACACAATGGACTTCCTAGCAGAGAAGCTTGAACCTGACACCACCTGAGCAGTAAATTGACCAGTTCACGTGGTCGCTGACTAAGGATTAATATTTCTTACAGTAAAGTAAAATATCCTTCTATTTTAAATGTATTTTTTGAGTCTTAAATCACAGGCCATTTAATAGGGGTGATTTAATTTAAATTTCATTTTAATTAGTGTGCAGCCAGAAACATTTGAACAATGAAAGGGGACAGATCTCCTGTGTACGAGGTGCTTTCAAAGAAAGAATGGTTGGAAGCACAGCCTGTTTCAGATATTTCAGATGGGTTTTGTAATTTGAATTCATAGTTTTGTTCCTGTTTCTCAGCAAAGAGAATAAATGAAAAATGCAACTTTGTGATTTTTTTCTTTTTTTTTAAATTCAGCACATTTGTAGTAGCCCATCATTTGTCAGATTGCACATTGATTTCTAGGATTATAGCTTGTTTTCTTCAACAAGTCAGTGTAAATATTGTTTGCATTAAAGTGGCACCTTTATTTTATGGAACTGGCCTATCTGTTTAGAAAAAGTGTGCTAAACTTTAAACAGCTTGTGACAAAGCTAGGAAAAATTTGTGTGATCATAAAGATGCTTACAAGTATTTCAGTAACTGAATTAGTGCACACTCTATGAATTATCATTTATAATTAGGATTTATTGTAAAAGCCAATAATTATTCAGGTAATCAGCTAAGAACAATTGAACCTAGTCTTTTGAGTATCATCGAAGCAAGGATTAAGCGTAGGGCACTATAGATAACAATTTTTAAAATTTTACACGCAAAACAACACTACTTGAATAATCACAGATCAAAAGGAAATAAATTCTAGGCTTCTCTATGAGCTGTTACCTGGTCAGTGTGATACATCCACAAATATGAGTGCTTTGTCTTCAATTGATTTCAGAAGTTGTTTAGATTGGAAATTTGATCAGCTGTGTGTAATATCTGATGGCTGATATGCCCATTTTAGCACTTTAAACCATCTTTGACCTCATGGAATGCTGCAAGAAACTACTGTTTTAACAAGCTAACAGCATTTGGAGTTAGGATGCGGTCAGGATTAGCTTCATCTAGGAGAACATGGGCACATGATCATCGTGTTTTGGTACACGACTCTGTTTTATGCTTTCACTTAGAGGAGATTAAAGCAAATATGGCCGTTTCCCCTGAACCAATCCTAACTGGAAATTGGCTGCTTTCTGCTCATGACTTACACTGTGAGTGTTGAATTCTGATGGAGAGATGCCCAGTTCGTTTAATGAAGAATGAGTTGGTAGGTGCTGAGCTAGTCTTCTGACATAAGATTGCTGCTGACCATCTCCACAGGAGTGCTAGGCTGTGCAGTAGTGTCAAGAAAGCTCACCTGTTCGCGAAGGTAACTTAAGTGGTTGCATATTCTTCTGCACTGGTTGATAGGGGATCCTATCTTACTGTGGTTCTGGGCAGCCTCAGATAGGGTAGAACTTTCTATGAAAAAATACTTTGTTGAAAATTATGCTTACCTCTGCTTGGAAGTACTTCTGGAGAAGTAGACATCCTGATTCAAATTAGAATTGATAATAAAATTAGTTGTTTCTTATGTGTGAGTTTATTGATCTAATCAGTCTTTCAGGCCTTCCTGTGTAGCCTGCTGGATTTTCTTTTGTATACTTTTATTAAGTACAACTACCTGACTGTAGGAAAACATCTAATTGGTGTAGCTATGCAGATGTTCTCTAAATACCTGAAATATGATGTAGTAAATCACTGTTCATGCCAACATTATTTTTGTTAAATGGGCAAGCAAATTAGTAATGATAATTTTGGAGAGGTTAGTGAAATTTCCATTAAAGCTACAAAAGCATGAATGGGGTCAGTTTATGTGCACCTCACTTTTTCTTAGCCAGTTATTTTTCTTTAACATCAGGAAAATTCTTCTGGTCAGTCTGAAGAGGGAATGTCAGGCTTCTGTATGGCATCTGTGAGGAGCTAGTCTGCTGTTCATAGGCTGTCATTTTTGGAACAGTATGAACCTCTCTTGACCCCCTCTCTCTAATGCCTGATACAATTCTAGCAATCCCAGCTTGTGTATGCACTGAACAATTCCATTTAATTCTCTGTTCTTGGAAGTGAGAGAAACAATGAGCATTAAGTGTCTTTCACAAATGTGTGTGACTTGCTGAAAAAGCATTTAATAGAATGGCTTAGGTTGGATGAGCCCTTCAAAATCATCCAGTTCCAACCACCCCTGCCATGGGCAGGACTGGCAGGACCAGGATGCTCAGAGCCCCATCCAACCCCACCTTGAACACTTCCAGGGATGGAGCATCCACAGGTTCCCTGGGAAGTGTTCCAGTGCCTCACCACCCTTACAGTAAAGAATTTTTTCCTTATATATAATCTAAATCTTCCCTCTTTCAGATTGGAGCCATTCTTCCTTGTCCTGCATGCTCTTGTCAAAAGTCAGTCTCCAGCTCTTGTAGGCCCTCAAGATATTGAAAGGCTGCAAAGGGTTCCCAGAGCCTTCTCTTTTCCAGGCTGAACAATCCCAATCCTCTCAGCCTTTCCTCATGGGGAAGTGCTCCATCGCTCTGATCATCCTGGTGTCCCTCCTGGACTCACTCCAGCAGGTCCACGTCCTCCCAGTGCTGAGGACCCCAGATCTGGATGCAGCACTGCAGGTGGGGTCTCACCAGAGCAGAGCAGAGCAGAGGGGCAGAATCCCCTCCCTGCCCTGCTGCCCACATGGCTTTGGATGCAGCCCAGGACACGTTTGGCTTTCTGGGCTGCAAGTGCACATTGCAAAGGAATGCAAATGCATATATAATATTCTTCCCTAAAATACATGTATATATAGGTATACACACACACACACACACTCTCGCAGTATGAATAGGGTACAGGGAGTTGAACATTTACACAGGATAACACTATTCCTGTGCTCAAATCACCATTCAGAAAAAAAAAAAAATCAGCATCCTCTCAGTGTTGGAAAGGTTCCAGAATTAACTGCTGTCAACTACATTTTGTACAAATGTGCCATGATGACACTTATTTTTTCCTCTAAAATGGCAATATTTTCCATCTGTGTAATTATTCTCTTTATGTGTCTTGGTTTGGAAGACAGGCGTCTGCTAAGGAAGGTGGAAACCTGCCTTAGAGGATATGACCCCCCTCCCTCCAAATTGTTATAAGGTAGAAATCAAAGGCTCTCAGGCAGAGATATGGGAAAAGGAATAACAGTT
>VZRN01001710.1:956963-1035157 GCA_013397935.1 Dasyornis broadbenti
ACGGAGCTGAGGGCGAGGCGGCTGCACGGCGAGCGGAGCTGCAGCAGGGAATCTCAGGGCAGCAAACTGGGCGGCAGAGCTTGTCCACTTGAGCTGGCGAACAAAAGAGTAGCAGAGACTCCAGCAAGGAAGAAAAAACCAGGCAGTGCTGAGCTCCCACGGCAGCAGTGAGGGAAAGAAGAAACAGCAGCTGTCTCCTCCAAGAAGTCCCGGGAACAAGTGTGTCTGCCCACGGCCAGCCACCTTTTTCTTCTCTTGCCACACCTGGCTATGTTTTTAGTCTCTTAAGTGCGTCTTTGTCCCTTAAGTACCCAGTCGTTATCTCTTAAGTACCCAGTCGTTAAGGCTCGTTAAGGGATCTCTAGCCACAGGATGGAAAAATTCCCAGCCTCCAACATTATGCCATTCATTTAACTCTTCTGCACCTTTTGGAGAAAGCAGGGAATTAAGACTGAGACCTCTTCAGACTTCTTACAACATATGCAATACATTGATTTTTGCTATTCTACCTATTTTGGAAAGAAAATAAAAATCATAAATAAGGTACCTGCAAGTGGAACACTTTGGGAAACTTCCATTTCAGGTTTATCTTTATTCTGCCTCAGCTTAATGAGCCACATTTGTTCAAATTCAGAGGTGCCAGTGGAGCAGCAGCAAGAGCATTTTGGTGCAGCAGTTCTTGTATGTCATGTAGTCACAGACTGTATTTAGCATGCAGCAGGTTTATTGTTCTTCACTTCTCATTATTTCCAAAAGCTATGGCATATAATTTAGTGCATCTGCATTTTCAAATAAATGTTCTTTAGGACAGGGAAAGTGACTGCAGCATGCATTATGCAATCCATATTAAAGCATTGAATGAATAGATGGAAAAGGTGAGGAGGAATAGAAAAATAAGAACAAATTTGACAAACTACTTGTCCAAAACTCTGTCCAGGAAAATTCTAGATTAAAATTCTAAGTATTTCACATTTGCAAAATGAAAATAATTGATCTTGAAAATACGGTACCTCGTATGTCTGTGATAAAATGGATTTAACATTTTAGCAATGAAACACGAACAGCAAAGCTAGAACTAAAATAGCTTTCCAGTATTTGCATTTCCTCTTATGTTAATTACTTTGTGATAGTTCTCAGTTTAACAGAACACCTCTTTAAAGCATTTTGCCTCTTTTGTGCTGTTTATGTATATCCAGCATTTTGTCAGCATGTGCTCACAATGTTTGTTATAGGAAATACATATAGACAAGAAATGCTATGAAAAGTTTGACTCATCTTTCAGATTATTTTCTGCACAAGATCTTGGGTTCTTGGAAACTTGTAATAAGTGCTGTATATTTTGTTTGTCTGTGTCTGTCATCTGTTCAAGATGTTTGTTTACCCAACTTAATACGCACAAAAAGTTTTGGATTTTCTTTGTGCCAATGCATGACGGTGCCCAACATACTGGTCTGAAAAGTAAGAGGTGTTCAGGTGTATTGAAAAGCACATGCAAAACCAGAATTTTCTTCTAGTACAGATTGCTTCAGAGATATAAAAAAAGACAATTTAAAGATCATTTGTGCTGAATTAGTACTGAAACTTTAATAGGTGCTGCATTCTACTTATCTGATTTTCAGGAAATGCAGTGAAATTGCACAGATAAATCTGAAGTTCTTAGTTTCTTCTCTTGGATAACTAAGTAGGTCTCTCTCCAGCAGGAGACAGCTTTCTACTCTTCTGATAAAGCTGTTTTCCAAGAGACAGTTGCTTTCAGCATCTCCTTACTATGTTAGCCAGTAAATCCGTGTTTGTGCGTTTGATTGATATCAAAGAAGTAATGTAGAATTTGTGAATATGAATGTGCTGATTCCAAGGAATTTTAGTTTGGACTTTTATGAAAAGGTATTTATTCAGGTCAAAATGTGAATGCTGTAGCACAGGCTCTATTACTAAAAACCTTTTATTGGAAATGTAGAAGGCCTAACCTTTAAAGAAAAGCATTGTGATGGTAAAAATACTAGAACAAACCAACCACAATCCCACCCCTCTTTTGTGGCACAGTGTCAGTACATCATACTCACAGGTTTGCTGAAATGCAAAATGCCGTATGCTTTAAGCTGTGCTTCCCTTGTTAGAGAAGTATTTGGTTTTGGTAATGTGTTGTCCAAGTTAATTCTAGTTTCATTTCTTGCTTGAGACTAATTTGAAGCAGTTCGTTTTATGAGCGGAATATTTAAAGGGACAATACTTGATAAATTTGCTGCAATACCCAGCGTTTTTTTTTTTTTGTTGTTGTATGAGTGGTTAGTCTGATGTATCAGAGATGTCCAAGAAGGTTTTTGGGTTTATTTTTTGATAATTTATTTCCTGGGCAAAAAAAATTACAAATAATCCATCCTCTCTATTGCCCATTGATCTAATTTATCAGCTTGTTGTCACTGGAAGTAGTATTTGGGGTGCTAAAATGGGTTGCCAGCAAGGTGCTGAAGCTCTCCAAGAAACTGATCACTTTCAGCAGTGGTGCCTCTTCATCACAACTGTGAAGTTACGGAACAGTGACTTGAATTATGCCTCTAAGAAAAGGCATCTACAAATTACATCTTTGTCTTTTTTAACTTATACATAATGTATAAAGCAGGATTCTGTACTTATTTAATAAAAATAGACTTAATACAAAAGCAAGTTTAATTAAAACTCATAACTGGAGATGTCAATGCTGATCATAGGTCTGAATATACTTATTTCTAAATTTAGTTCTATATTCTGAATTTCATGATGGATATTATGTACTCAGTGCTTTGGGAAGTCATGCATAATGTAACAAGGATATTCAGTTAACAGTACCTCTAGCAAATGTTCTCTGTGCTAATGTTGTATGCCAAGTACAATGTGATATAACAAATTATTTATTTATTTTCAATAGATCATTAAATTTTATCCTCAAAATTTTGTGAATCTGCGAGAACTTAAAAAGGAAACGTAAGCCATTTAAGATACGTGAGTGAGGAGATAGGTTTAGGTGGATGCAATCAAATTATAATTGGATTTTATAATCAGGTTGCTCTTCTGAGGCAGAAATAATTTTAGTGACTCCATAAAGCTGAAATCCTACACTTGTCTGTGGCAAAGACATGTAGTCCTAAAGAAAGCAAAAATACTATTTTAAAAATAAAATGTTCCCCTTGCAAAGATGTGTGGCTGTGCAAAGAGAACCAGGCACTTAAGGCCCACCATTTCTCAGATGGATAAATGCTGCTATGTTTCTGAAATCTTTATAATGTATAACATAGTTTAAAAGTCACAGTTCCTTTATTTGTCTGTTTTTGTTTAACATAACAGATGCAAAAAGTTTTTAAGAAAAAAAAAAGTATTGGTTTTCATCTATCATTTGTAGTTATTGGGTCAAGAGTTGAAAAATTATGCAAATCTAAATCATCTGCCACAGGCAGTGGAGAAAGTGGCATTTGAATATAATTTTTATGTAAAGGTTGTGTTACAGTTGCTCCCTTCAGATTTTTGTCAAGATTGAAATACTAAAGACCAGTGACCGCTAATTGATCCTTGAGGATGGGTCTCAAGGAGAAATTAATGTAGCAGCAGGAAACCCTGTGTGACCCTTCAGCAGTTTAAGAAATACGTTTTAGCATTGGTTCTTGCCAGTGGTAAAACACCCCAGTAGGGCAATATGTAGCAGTGTGTCTACTCTCAAGCCAGTGGATGCTGGTTTTGGTTTTGCTGTTTCTGCCCCCCGTACTTATTAATGGGTGGCAAATGGTAATCGCAAGCAGATTGTGTAACTCCAGAAACTCAGTAGAGCAGTTGAGCTGTTTGCACTGGAGCTCATAATGAGCGGTAAAGTTAGGCTAAAATTACTTCTCCTGACAGCTTTCTAAGCATGTTATGATTTATTTTAAAATCAATGAGATTAATATTTATCCTTCTTGTTCTCTCTTTCCTTCACATATTCTATGTATGTTGCAAATAATAGGGGGAATGGGGGAAAAACATCTTATACTTATCAAAAACGTGATACATAACAATCAACAGCTCAATAACAGTAACAAAAAGAGTTATTAAAATACATATTTTAATTTTTTACATTATTTTATTTTTGAGAACTTAAAAGTGGTGGATCAGATGAAGGTATTGAGGCATGACCTATGAAAACATTTACTAGAAAAATGTGAAAAATTATTCAAGAAGTAAAGTTGCTAAATAAGTTTCAGATAAAGATGTGATTTAGAGAACAATCATAAACAGGGAAAATTAGCTACTTTTTCATAACAAGTTGTATCCTTCCCTGGTTCTGAAATACTTTATTTGGCTGATATATTTGATAAGTTAAATTCAAGCTGCCATTAAAATTGAAAAATGTATTAGGATTTGAGGAACTGGTTATCTTTGTTTATTCTAATCATCTTCGTTCAGCCTGTGAGTATAAATTAGGTTTGAGTCTTTTAGCCGTAACAAAATCTCATAAGGATAGGATGCTTAGAAATAGTAGATTTTGCTAGCAGCAGAGAATATATACAAAAATATTAAACTTACAATACAGCATCTGCTTGCATCAACTTAATTTTGCCTCCACGTGTCTATTGTATTTAAGATGGTCCTATTTAAGTACTAACTTTTTAATAATAAGCATATGATATACATATTTTAGAAAAGAATTAGAAATCTAGTTGGAAATCAGTTGCAATGTCAGATGGAATAGGAGTCAGCTTGACACTAACCGTGATTAAAAAATAAATAGTAATCACTTGGCAACTCAGTGTTGGCTCTTTTATCATTTGCTAATGGAAAAGGAAAAACTAGGACATTAAATAATTAGCATAAAATAGGGTGTACGCATTTTTTTTAAAGTCCAGTATAAAAAAACTGTGCCTCAGAATACTGGCATTAAAAAAAAAAGTAGCAGTGATTCCATGTGTAACATGCTGTGGTTGTTAAAAGTTTCCTGATTTTAGTGGGATTTATAAATAGTGATTCAAATCACTGATTTAAATTGATCCCCCATGATGTTGCTCTCTCTGATTCCTTATGAAACGGATGCAAAATAGCATTGCTTTAGTGCAGTATGAGGAGAGCAAGTTTGTACCTGCCTGTGCAATGGTAATGACATTATGTCTAACCATACCCAAGTTTGATCATTGAGACAGTTTTACCAAAATGTAATTTTCAGGGAGTTAGATAGAGCCATGTTTCACAAAAGCTGTTCCCTCAGGAGCTAAATGCCAAGGTAATCAATCATTCAGTGTACTGTATCCTGTTGTTATGGATATAATACATTATTTATGCAGTGTAAAGATTTTTTAGATGTTGTTAAAATGAACAGGCAAGCGAATGAACAACTCTGGGTTATCGTACGTTATATGAGCTGAAAATTGCAATTTCTTAGGTTAAAATTTGTATAGATGCCTTCAATGCTTGCAGCATGTTATATAGACTGATATGCTACAAATGTGGACTTTTGGGGGAGCAGCAAGAATTTGGTTAAAAGTCTGTAGTACATTGATTACATCTACAGGTGAGTATTTGTGTATCACCTGTATTTCAGTTACTAAATCCAAAAGTTCTTAGTCAGTCACTGGAAATGGGGTAAAACTTTTTGGCAACAGTACAAAACCCAAAGACTGTTTGAGATAGCACAATTTAGGTTCTTGAGTGAGCCATTGCATAGGATATAATTAGGCACAAATGTAGGCTTTTGATGGAAAATGGTCTCAGCTTTCAATTTCCCCCTCACTCCATTGTTTCAAACATTTCGGTTTTGCTGAGAATGAGATCGTCATCTTCACCAAATTCATTTAATAAACTCTGGTATTTGTATGAGAAGCCCTAAAAGACTGACAGAAAACAGAAGAGTGGTGGAAAAAATAATGGCTTCCATGAAATGAGGGTGACCTCCTTCCCTTCTCCCTGTCAGATCTTTTTGCTGCTTTGAAGGAAAATTTGCAGTCATACCTGTAGAGTGGTTTTCAAGTTGTGATTATTAGCACACCCTGACTGAAGAGTTCTGGAGCTCAGGGACTTCCAAGGGCATTGGCACCGCTCTGCTGTTGCTTACCATGTGTTGACATATTTTATTACTGTTGCCTATGGACGTTTTGAGCCCAGTAAACTTCTATATACTTTGGCAAAACACTCATGGCTTTGGCAAAGAGAAGAGGTGCCTTCATGATTCCACCATGCATTCTCTAGTCCTGTTGCTGTTGATTTCATTCTTCTGTACCTGGGACTGTTCTTCCTCTTCGCTGTTTTTCTGCATCCTTTGCAGTCAGCTCCTGTGCCATTCTCATGCCTTCTTACTCTCCCCATTTCCTACTCCCTTCTGTTTTTAAAATAGCTTCAGACAGCTCTTCTCTCCCCCTTGGTTTCCTCTGTTGTCACTGCCATCTCCATCAGATCTTCTCTTGGTAGTGTTCCTCTCTTAGGCCCTTCCGCTTTTGCCTTACAATTCTTCCGTGTTTGTCTTTGATTCCCACTTCCATCCACACTGGCCTTTTGTATTTTTTGAGCTGCCACATTTCTTCATGCCCTTCTGTTCATTTGCAATGTAGATGTGTTTCAGTTCTACTCAATAAACATTTATCAGCCTTCCTCTCACTTGTTGGACATTCACTTGGCCTTTCCATATCCACTCCAATTTTAGGGGTTTTGCAAATGTGACCACACTCTCTTTTAGCATCTCTCTACTAGCTCCTCCTTTGTAATTTCTGGAATCTTATAATCTTCAGTCTCCTTCTGTGATAATGTTTTGCACAGCCTTTTGCTTTTTTCTCTTCTCTTACTCATGGAGAAAAATACAGATTCATGTCTGTACTGATGAATCTTATTTCATTCTCTCTACTCCAGCTGTACCTTTCTGCCTAAATAAAAATCTTAACTGATGGATTTCATGGAATAGGCAATACTCAAGAAAGACATTCCCCCTTTTTTGCAACCTTCTTTCATGGTCACTCTGGGTATCACCACTTTCTCTCACTTTAGCCTATGCCTTAATATTGCTGTGGTCACTTTCTGGTGCTTATCTAAATCCTTCCTAATTCTCCATTTGTCCTTTCATTTACCACAGATGACAAATGTGCTCTCTTTCCTGAAGGTTCTCCTGTAGGTTCTCCCTAGCACTCCCCAAGCCTGCTGCCACATATATTACTGCATTTTACTCAATTTCTCAAGTAACACTAACTCAGCAATTATTCTTAATTTGCATTGGATTTTTTGCTTTGAAGTTGCTTTACACTATTTTAGACCTGAAAATTTGTGTTTCTTTCAATGAGTTGGCCCAAAAGATCTTGCCTCATATAAATCTTTCATGTTCCTCATACTTGTCATTTCTAAGACACGCCTGTCATATTTGTTCATGTAGAGAAAATTGTTGTCAGGGGATATTATAATTTTCTGTCTGCTGGTGGATGGCTGCCAGTCTACCTCAGAATCTTTTTCAATTTCCTCATCCAGGTTTCCCTTTGCAGCAATGATTGTGGAAATACCAGAAGTCAGGTCTCTCTGCTGTGTCATGCCTGTTGCTCAAATCTTCCCCAGGCACCTTGCTTCCTTGTCATTCATCAGTCTGGATTTGTCTGTTCTCTTGTGGCTTCTACTTAATCCCTTATGCTTTTTGTGCCAGGAGTTGTCTTTTGCAAAATTTTGTAGAAAGGCATTCATGGCTTAAGAAGATGAATTCAACAACAATCAAAACAATTAATAATAAATGACCCTGCAATTCTGCAGCCTCAGCCAGGTGCTTTCTGATTTACTGGTTATTTACTGGTGATACAAAACTATTGCACCTGCTGCATAGGTCTGAAACAAAGGCACACAAGGTCTTTTTCTCACAGCAAGCAATTGAGTCAGTGCCATGAACAGCGATGCCTCTTTTGTGTTTCTTTTTCTCAGTTTATGTAGAACCACCAACAGGAGTTAAAATAACTTTCACTGCCTGGAATTAATTTGATTCATATTTTCCTCCCTGTATGTATGCTGTTTTATATGCATGTTTTGTACAAGCATTTAGAGTACGTGACTTAAGCAATACAGTGGAAACATAAAAATCTTGTTGTTGGACAAGCACTTAATGCCAGTGCAGCTCTTTGTTGTGTACTGAATACAAATCAGTTGTTCCAATAAAAGAGCAGAACTAACCAGTTTACAGAATTACGTGACTTAAAAGGTTTGCCTTCTGATTATTTCATGTCAGTGCTGCTGTCGATCTGTTCCTTCTTGAAAAATACCCGTCACTTAGCAGAGAGTGGTGTCTGCCTGCAGTCTGTGCTGTGAGTAGTGGTGTTGGTGGTGGGACACTGTCATGGCACGGGATGCAGCTCCCTCAGGCTTGTGCAGGAGTGCTGGAAAGTGATACAGAGAGGGTTCTCTCGTGTAGGTACCGTCTCTGTGGGCATATGCTGGGGTTCCCTGGAGAAGACTGATGTGTTGAAATGTTTGAACACAGACACTGCTTTGGGGAATTACTTCCTGTATTTGAGCTGACAGCCGTGACTGTTGTGAACCTAAAAGCGGAGAGAAAGGAGGAGTGTAAAGAGACAATCCAAGGGTTATGTGTTGAGAATATAAGTTTAAAATCAGTGTTCTGCACCATAGTTTTCTGGTTGGGGTTTTGTTGTTTGTTTGGTTGGTTTTTTGTTTTTGTGGGTTGTTTGTTTGTTTGTTTGGGTTTTTTTACAGGGTCATAGACTTTTGGACAAGTATGTTGGCAGGTTTAATTCTCTCAGACTTTTGTAGTAATTTTTTACCCTACTGCTTTGCAGAATTTCATGTATTTCAGCTTATGTTCTGCTTCTACTGCTGCCCACCTAGTAACTTAGTTTCTTTTCTGTTGTATTTTCATGTCTGTAACATGAATTACATGTCAGGTAACAGTAACCTTGATAATTGTGGCTAATAACAACTTGAAGAAGCTTGTCTTTACAATAAGTATTCTATATGGCTCCTAGAAGAACAAATTAGAAAAGGGGAAGCGTATGGTCTAGTTCTGAGACATATCCACTATAATTGAGATGCAAATACATTAAAACAAAAGGTCTTTGAGTAGCTTTAGAACTTTTCAGCAATTCCTATGAATTTTGTGTTTTCAGTGGTTCTGAACTGTGCTTGTGGCAGGAGTCATTTCCAGCACAAATCACTTTGCTATAGTTACAGAGAAATTTGAATGTCAGAATATATGCATCAACGTCTACTAGTTTGGAACACAGGCTTACCCATTCACTGACCGTAAAATACGGGGCATTTAGGAATGGCAAGAAAAAAAATTAAGTATTCTTGTGTGCACTATGTGAGACCACTGGTAAAAGTAAGATTCTGCTGGCTAAACTAGGCATATTGTATTATTTAAGATCTCGGATGGCTTAAAAGAAATAAAGAATGTCTAGATGAAATTGAACCTTGGTGTGACTGCTAGTGATCTGGAATGGTGAATGATTGAGATGAAGCTGAGTGTTATCTCTCCCTTCTACTGAAAACTGAGAATTAAATTCTCTGAAGTGTTGTGAAAACCAGGAACTATGACCAACTCCTTCCAGAGCCCAAAGATCAGTGAGATTGTCTTAGTTCAAGGACTGTGTCTGGCTGACTAATTTGGAGTGTTGGTTTCCCCAGTTTTTAGCTACCACTTTTTCTGGCCAGAGCCATGGAACATTGGTGCACCTTAGATGGTGTGGAGGGTAGCTGTGAGTTTTGGCTTGGACAGATCTGTGTATGTCAGAGCTGCACATAGTTTGCTCCACTGGCTCCCAGTCAGTTTTCAGTGTAGGCTAAGGCTTTTGTCTTGATCTTCAAAGCAACTGTTGGATCAAAAACCCTAGCAACATCAAAGGCTGTATTTCATTTTTGAACTGCCAGAATAGCTGTATTCCTTTGGGGCAATGTAGATGATGAAATATCAGAGCAATCATTCATCAGCTGGGGACAGTGGGTTGAGGGTACAGGCTATGAAAAAACCCAAACCTGCAGGGGTGATCAGGGGAATCCAGAGTAAAATGTTTTAAAGGAAATGCTGTAAAATCTCTCTGTATGTAAATGGATTCCATCAGAAATATGATGCAAAAGCAACTTAGGTTTTCATCTAAAAAATAATTGTCAAAAGGAAGAAAATTAAGAAAATTTGGAATGCTGTCAGATCTTATAAGATATTTTATTTTTAAATATCCTTTTATATGAGCCATAATATGCCAAACTTCTAAAAGTTATGTACCTGTATTGGGTAATCCTGTAGCAGTATTTACACCTTACCCTTTCTTAGGATTGCAATCACAAGCATCACTTTTTGGGAGGCCATAGTAGCAAGAACTGAAGGGTGGCATAACTCAAAAAGGGCTGAATATTGTGTAAGTGTGACTCTAGATGGACTCAGATTAAGTGTGATCGAATTCTAAACCTTAAAAGTTTTGTTTTCAGCTAATTGGAAATACTCCCCCGCTGTGCTTTGTAAAGTACTACGGACAGAACTGAGAGTGCCTAAGCAATTATTTCTCCCCTCTCAACCTGGTTGCTAGAAACTGATAAATTGCTTAAAGGGTTCAATATAAAATGTGCAGCTCTAGACAATGTAATTGGAGGGAAAAAACCCTATTAAATTATATATAAATTAAATACCATAGTAAATATGTATTTTAGAAATTAAATCTTCATAAATACAACATTTTTTCATCTATCTGCAGGTTTTTGTGGTGTTTTTTTCAGTTTTCCTTTTTTTTTTTCTGATGGTAGTCAGATACTTGCCACCTGAATGCCTAATGCCTGGTAGAAATGAGACATCATTCTGATTTTTTTGAACGTTTAAGTGGTTTGGGTGTCTGAAGTATATTAATTTCTTAATTTTAAGTTTCTCTTAGCCTGCCTAATTCATTTACCTGCGCTCCACCAGCCCTTCAGGCTTCTTTAGGAGGGGAAGAAGTTGCCATTACACCTTGTAACAAAGAAATTGAAGTGGAAACATTCCGTTGATAAACATGGCAAAAGCTCCAGAGGAGCCTCCCCTGTCTCAGTGGGTGTATGTTTTCAAAATGACTGATGTAAGGTCAAATGTGATTGTTGTTGACTTGGTACAATGTGGAATGTTGAAGGCAACGAGGTTTCCAAAACCTCATGCACAGAAATTTTGCTGATTTTTAATAAAACGCTGAGTTTCATAAGAAGAATCTCTTTATGCCTCAGAGGGAGACTGTGTGAATGCAAAAATGTTTACATCTCAGTGTCATGTTCAAACTGAAAGTCTTTGTGCAGGCTTCTGTGGAACTAGAATTGCAAAATACACGGGCTGCTGTGGTACAAAGAGAGAGCTTGTCTTCCTTGAGCAAAAGATGATTGCCACCAAATCCAGTTCTCCTGGCCAGCCTAATTTGGTCTCTTTGATGTCAAGCATGGCGAGTTTCCTTCCACAGTTGAACTTCACAGTAAATACACACCCCAAAGTGTGTGTTACATTGTCGTCAACCTTAGACTTAAAGTACAGGCCATCAAAATCTCTTGTTCTAATCTCTTCTGATGGCAATTGCCTTAAGACAAGTCTAATCCTGAGTCTGTAAATTGCATCCTCTTTGTATCTGAAAAGCTTTTACACGTGTCATTTTGAGCTGTGATTTTACTTCTTTTCTCTAGGTCTTGTGGTGAGCAACGTGAAGTCATAAGATTTCTTCTTCCTGACTGGTTGATATAAATTTGAAGTGAGAGGGGAAAAATAATGAGTTTCTTCTTGTTCAGCTGTGGATGATAAATGTTTCTGTTGAGATTCTTAACAATTTCAGGGTCTTAGAAATATTTTAATGAATATGTAAGCAGTGATACTTTGAAGAAAAACCACCTCATGATTCCTGATGAGTGAAGGAGGCATCTTTGCCAATTATTTCTTTTGCTATAGCAAACATTATGTTTAACACTTCCCTGCATATTTTCTGTTGGAAAAAATTAATATGAATATGTAATGAAAGTGAAGGTCTGGTCTGTGTGTCATAATGGAGAATATGAACAGCCCAACTTTTAAAAGATTGCTGGCGATAGATGTTAGTATTACAGAACTCTGTTGCATGGTGGCACACATACATATTAAAAAATACACTGTTCCATACAACAGCTTTGGATGCTACTTCTTTTTTCTTTTTAAATATAAGATTGGTATGCACCAGCTGTATCAAAAGAATAGATGCAATGGGAAGGCCAAGTAAAGAGCAAATATTTAATGTTCTAAGAAATTAAAATAAGCTATAATTTAATGCAGAATGATTTTCAAATAAGAAAATTCATTAGCAAAAAGGTGACCTTCAAAATAGTTTTCTGTGGAGTTAGTAATGCTCTGTAATATTGTACTAAGAGATGAGCTTGAAGGTTTTTTTTTTGTAAGCAAAAAATCCTGCAAAACCAAAACCAGCTTCATTGTGAAGCGATACCTGAAGTTCTTGATAATCAGCATGCTTTTCTGTCAGTGGTTGTTACCTTAGCAAACTTAACAGTACTGAAGAGTCTGACGATGCTTTTAGTCATTTTATACACCTAGCTATATAATTACCTTTACTGATGTTTCAAAGTAGTAAAGAACAAAATGTGTGCTCAGTATGCTTTTCCTCTGCCTTCTGATTGCAAGTCTGGCTTTTGTCCCTTTCTTCAGCTTGCTTTCAGTGGACTGTAGAAGTGTCACTGGTCAAGCAAGAATGGACTCTTGCAGTGGTGACTGATCTCACTCTTCACCAGTTCATTGCCTTTCATTCACTCTTTATGCAGATATAAAAGAGACCATTGGTATGGTTTCTGTTTGGTTTATTTTTTTTAAATTTGATTTTTAAATTAATTTTTATCGTAGGAAGGTATGTACACATAAAGACTGTTCTTTTAAAACCTGATGATAGAAAAGGTGAAAAATCAAAACAAAAATTAACTTTGAATATATAATGATGTGATGTTATTTGTAGAATGAAAGACCATTTAAATGAGTACTGTTTTAGAAACTCAGCTGTGTGCATGTTGATTAGATACATAAACAAAAGGTAGCAATGTCTTTAATTATAGTTTCTTGGAACTTGTTTTTGCTTTCCAACATAAATATGCATGGATCTAGGGTTCATGTTGCTTAGAAATGCTTATAAGCTTTTTGTCTGCATCGCTGCATATACAATTGCATATGTCCTCCAGTCTGTCTGGTTTCTTTATGCCTACTAGCAAAATTTACAAAAGTGGTGCCATCAGTTCAGGACTAAGTGGAGCAGAACCTGTATCTGCAAAATTAGTCAGCTTTTTTATGTTATCTAGTATTTTATGGAGCAGCATCTTCTGCACTCTCTTTGTTATGGAATTAGTGAGGCACTGCTGCACCCTGGGGAAACTTGCCAATGCCAGCAGCCTATCCTGAGATGTGCTGTGGGGACAGAGGGAAGCTGAGCCCCAGAGAGGAGGGGGATGAGGGGATCTGGGAGGATGCCTGAAGAACATGTATCTCTTGTGGAGGGTGGTTGAAACTCCCGTAGAGCAGTTATTTCAGCTTAAGCAGCTTTTTGGTTTTTAACTGCAAGGACACCCAGATGAGTTTTAAATCAGAGTGTTTCATTAAATTCACCTAACAGCAGTGATTTATGTGTCCACATGTGAGTATCTCTTTGCCAGTGTGTTTCTGAGAGGCAGTAAAGCTGCATATTACTTAGACACTTGCTTTCCGATGGCTGTGGATTAGTTGCTGCTCAAATCTCTCCTAGATTTGGTAGATTTACGATAACAATATTGGAAGGTAGAATTTGAACGTAAATCCTTGTGCTTCCCTTTTTAATAATGTTTCTTCAACCTTTAACAAACAGCCTTGGAGGAGAGCACTGATGATGACAGAAATGATTCTCTTTTCCTGTCTATAATACTGGTGGTCTTTGACTGCATTTGAGGGCAATGGTTTTTGTTACAACCTCCCTATTAATGGGGTTGTGACAAGTAACATGGGCTTGTTTGCTTGTCTTGTAACTCTTCATTTGTCACCTGTCAGGTTGAAGAGGAAACAGTGGCCTTTCTTGCTCACAGTGGAAGTGAAGAAGAGTTTGATCCAAGCACTCTCCCAGATCCTGATAAATACAAAGACTCTGATGAAGAGCAGGATTCAGAAAGCGAAGACAGCCATAGGTATGCACCATCTTCCACGTTCATTTTAAAATGTTAGTGGTTTTTGTAAACTGTTTTGTTTACATGTTAGTAATTCATCTTACAGTCCTCCTCTTTCTCATGGGACTTACTACTGAAATTTAAAAGTTTGTATATTAGATGCTGAACAGAAATCTGAGCTAAAGGCTATTATTTTCTTTTGTGAAGTTGTATGAGAAAGATTTTTGAGTTAGTGTTGGAGGCATCTTGTTGAGACTATTTCACATGCAAAAATCTTGACTAGTACCCTGGAGGTTTCGTGTGTTTCCAAGGTGAATTTGCCATGTCAGGATGTCCAGTTCCCACCACAGCCACTCTATCACTGCCCTTTTCAGTTAGGCAGGGGAGAGGAAATATAATGAAAGGCTTGGGTGTTGAGAAAACACCAGAAGAGATCCCTCACCAATTTTTGTCACGGGTGAAGCAGGCTTGACTTGGGAAAAAATGAATTAAGTTTATTACCAATTGCATGACCGTAGGGCAGTGAGAAATAAACCCAAATCTTAAAAGACCTTCTCCCCATACCTCTCCTTTCCAGGATTAACTTTGCTCACAATTCTTTTTATATCCTCATTCTCAGTAGCACAGAGGGTTGGGGAGTGGGGGTTGCAGTGAGTTCATCACGAGTTGTTTCTGCCACTCCTTTCTCCTCAGGGGAGGATCCTTCCCCTGCTCCCATGTGGGGTCCCTCCCACAGGGGTCTTCTTCCACAATCTTCTGCAGTTCTTTCCTGGGGGCTGCAATTCTTCATGAGCTATTCCAGTGTGGGTCCCATCCATGGTGTACTGTCCTTCAGGAACAGGTTCCTCCAGCATGGGCTCACAAGTCCTGCCAGCAAACATGAATGTGTTCCAGCGTGGGCTCCTCTCTCCATGGGGCCACAGGTCCTGCTAGGAGCCTGCTCCAGTGAGAGCTTCCCAAGAGATCACAGCCTCCTGGGGCTCCATGGGCTGCAGGGGCACAGCTGCCTCACCATGGGTTGCACCACAGGCTGTGGGGTGGCCTCTGCTCTGGTGCCAGGAGCAACTCCTGCCCCTCCCTCTGCACTGACCTTGGCATCTGCAGGGCTGTTTCTCTCACATATTCTCACTTTTCTCTCTGGCTGCGCTTGCCAGACTTAACTGTGTTGTCCCAGAGACATTACCACTATCACTGATGGGCTCAGCCTTGACAAGTGGTGGGTCTGTCCTGTTTCAGAATTGCATTTCTCCTCTGTCATATTGCAGGTTCTGTGTGGAAGGAAAAATGTTGAAGTAATTTGAGGATTTGGATGATCTCTTTGCACGTGTGCTGTATTAAATAAATTTGTGCATAGTAAAACTTGATAAATTCTATGATTCAGTGTTGCTCAGACTCTGCAACACTCAAATGAAGTGGACTCTGAGTAGAAGTAAATATATAATAATAAATTAATTTAAAACAGTTTTTTTCAGTTGTATAAACCAGAAGATTTTGCTTCATGTCGTTTAATAGAAAAAACACAGGGTGGAAATGAAGATCTGTACTTGATAGTAACATACTGTGGGAAAATGAAGGGATACTGCATGAAGTCCTGTGTGGTTCACCTCAGCACAAAGGGCACTTGGGTGTTTCTGACAAACAGTGTATCATGTAACAGATTGAGATGGATGATCTTGGCACTTAAATGAGAGCACAGGTTTTTATTTTGCTCTCTTCTAGATATGTAAGTTCATAAATCTGTTGCTTTTCACATCTTAATTGGGTAAATCCTAGTGGCTAGATTGTCCCTATCCATGTGTCACAGAATGTTGTGGAGGCAGAATGCAGGACTGGGTGTGGGACATGGATTTAAGGACTGGATAGCCCTAACAGGCTGGTGGCCATGCCCCCTGGAGCCTATTCACTGGTGTGTGTCAATAGAACTGACAAGGATGGGGAAATGCATTGCTTTTTCTGAGCAGCAGTAAATCGTGTCTTCTTTGTGCTAGAGGGAGTATGTATTCATTCATCACGTTTTATATTGATCCTTTCCTTAGAATGTCAGCTAGACTCAAGATTAGCTAAGCTTTAAGAATAGAAGTTGACAGACTTGGACAGATTTTTGGCAGTGGTAATAAGTGCAGACTTTTTTTGAATCAGTGGCTGATCTGGTTGCCCCCGGCATCAGGGCATGTGCTCTCAAGGAGAGCTAGGACTCAAAGAAGGTCAAGTTCCTTTGTCATTTTCCCTTCCTGAGGACTAGATTAGGAAAGAAAGAACATACACTGAAGGAAACAGGGGAGATTATCTCTAGACATACCTACAACTGAGCATCAAAGCTGACTTTGGAGCTGGAGAACAGACCATTACACGTTGAAGAAATGTGGTTTCATCAACAGTACTTACTGGAAACAGTCCTTGCCCTGTCCTACTGCACCAAAATATACTGAATTGTTGCCCAAGAAGAGCTTTAGTTGGCACTATCCAAAGTCACAGCGGTTGTGAACAATCACATGGCAATACTTGTGCCCACACTGTGGCCAAGTCCATTTAGTCTGTAGCAACATGACTGATGTTCCCTGGGCAGGCCAAGGCCAGCACAGGATTATCCATCACATGCTGCATTGTCACCGGAGTCATCAATGGCTCTGCATTCCAACACACCCCGCTCAGGCACTACATTTCTATATAAAGGCAGTTTGCAGCTGCTCCAAAATCAGCCTGCTTGCTCAGTGTAGATATGCCTGGAGATTTGGGAGGTGCTCTGAGCACCCTACAGAAGGCTTTTGAGAAAAGAGCAAGAGACAGTGAAGGAAATTATTTGGCGCTGGATTGTTAAATAAACACTCATGCCTCATGCACCTCTTGTGGAATTGCTATTGAATTGTATGATGAGTTGCATTTGGGGCTGGGAAATACTGACCTAATGATTTTAACAAAATCAAATCAGCCAAGAGTAGCAGACAGTGCAATTAGGCTTTGAGATTAGAAAACACAACTCTGTTCTGTTTTATATTTCCAAAATCCAGAGATTTTGCTCAAAGAGTTGGATTAAAATAGAAATATGTTGGGCTACACTAGCTGCTCCTTGCTTTAAGGGGGGAAAAATACTTCTAAAAGGGGTGATTCATAGTATTTGAGACCTAGGGTGTCTTCCCTCAAGAGCCTTAAAATATAGACCATCTGTCCATGGTTTCAGAAATCAAATCCATTGTTAATCTTCTCTGTCCTCCCCCAGCATTTTTTTTAAAACTGGGGGAGCCATACAAATCATGAGTTAAATTTGCCTTTGCTTAAAATTCCCTTCCAGCCATACCTCTACAAGCAGAGTAATTAATGACTCCAAGCATGTAATATGAGATTAATTTTTGTATATCTTACTACATTCATCTTATTTGGTTTAAGGCTATCAAATGTAAATTGTTAATGAGGTGAAAAATCTAAGAATATAGAACAATGCGAAAGAAAAGCAGCTGGATTTCTTAAATATTCATTTTGCAGTCCGATTGAGCTTTTGGTATTTCTAATCCTCAACCTCTTTAAATAAAAATGTTGAAGAAGAACAGAGTTCTGATTGACCTCATCATTACCTTCTTTAAATCTTTAATGGGTGTGACTGATTACATTAACTCCTAGATCAGCATGGAAAAGATCTTGGACATGAGGGGAAATAGCTTAGTTCTGGTCCTGTTTTGTTTGTGACTTTAGGGACAGTCACCAGGTGGCAAGTGTGCAAGTTAGTAGTCAGTGCTACTTGGTTGTGTGCCTTCCTTTATTTATGAAAATTAGGGGCAAATTCTAGTTTCTTACAGCTGCTTCTGATACCAGGATGCTGATGTTGACCCCCTAAGTTTTAGGTCATTCTTGATGAGGTTGACATTACATTGTGTTTTGAGATGATTCATCAGCAAATCATGGTGCTCCTTCTAACATGGATTATTCAGATCATATCTATGACTTTGTGAAGGCCAGAACTTAATGTTGTAGTGGTCAGAAAAGCACCATAGGACAGACATCATAAAAGGTCTCTGTTTAAAGCCTTGGTCATTCTGATTCGCTGCAAAATTGGACTTAGAGATACTGAATCGCTTTTGATAGAGGCTTTTACATTCAGTTTTAGAAGTGTTTTGATTTATATCAGTGGAATGGCCAGTAAGGGAATCATAGAATAATTTAGGTTGAAAAGGACCTTTAAGATCATCAAGTCAAACCATTAACCCAGCACTGCCAAGTCCCACTAAACCATGTCCTTGAGCGCAACATCTGCACACCTTTTAAATACCTCCAGGAATGGTGACTCCACCACTTCCCTGGGCAACCTGTTCCAGGGCTTGACAACAAGCCTTTCAGTGAAGAAATATTTCCTATCATCCAATTTAAACCTCCACTGGTGCAGCTTGAGGCCACTTCTCCCACCCCCACCTGGCTACCCGCTCCTTTCAGGAAGTTGTAGAGAGCAATAAGGTACCCCCTGAGCCTCCTTTTCTCCAGGCTAAACAACCCCAGCTCCCTCAGCTGCTCCTCACAGGACTTGTGCTCCAGACCCTTCCCCAGCTCCGTTGCCCTTCTCTGGACACGCTCCAACCCCTCAATGTCTTTCTTGCACTGGGGGGCCCAGAACTGAGCACAGGATTCGAGGTGTGGCCTCAGCAGTGCTGAGTACAGGGGGACAATCATTGCCCTGGTCCTGCTGGCCATGGTATTACTGATCCAGGCCAGGATGTTATTAGCCTTTTTGGCCACACACTGGATCATGTTTAGCTGCTGTTGACCAGCACCCCTAGCTCCTTTTTCCCTGGGCAGCTTTACAGCTCCTGCCCCCAGCCTGTAGTGCTGCTTGGGGTTGTTGTGACCAAAGGGCAGGACCCGACCTTGGCCTTGTTAAACCTCATGGAGGTGACCTCTGCCCATCGATCCAGCCTGCCTAGATCCAGAAAATAACACAGCACAATATATTTTAATTACCATTTCTATGTGCTGTAGCATTCTGACAGCAAGTAAGGAAGAAGCTGCACTGGGCTTTATGGAAGGGACTGCAGTAATTAATCTTCATTAGGATTGCTGCCATGGCCTTGTGAATTAAAATTTATTACATGGAAAAAGTTTTGGGCACAGCATGTTTGATTAGCAAAATGCCAATATTTATGGGATATATTATTCCTAACTTTTCTGAACCGTATTTTTGTAGCAGATTCATTCATTATTCCTGCACATTTCTTTGGGAAAGAGCTTTGTGTGCTTTATTGCAGCTTGGAAATTTGACCCATGGCCTATAGTTCAGTGGCAAAGATGGTTTGTTTCCAGAGCGGTGCTGGTAAACCTGGGCTCCAAAGCATTCACTGATACATGTTAAGTGAAGCAGAGCCTGTCTAGAGATTTTGCAGTACCACGTTGTTTAAACAACAGCGACTTGGCTGTGTGACTGCACATTTCAGATGGCGGCTTCTCAAGCATTTAAAATCTAAACCTTGTGGCTTGTTAAGACATTGCCTAAAGCCCCGAAGCGAGTTGAATACTAACAAAGCTTTCTTGTTTTCCCTGGTATTACCTGAAAATATATTTCTGATGTTATTTTGCAGTAGTTTAAAATTAGAGTTTCTTGGTGTATAGCTGTCAGGGTCATAGTTAGATCCTGTTTCCCAGATGCCATTCAGGTATGCTGGCGTTTGTTTTAGGGACAGGATTCATAAACCACGCTTTAATGTTTGGGTAATAAATATTAACATACCAAATGATAGCCATCTTACTTTGTTGTTACAGCTGTGCAAATGGTGACCCACAGGAATTACCATGCCTGTTGATAAGTTGGCTATTGGTGCCTCCTCACGCATGTAAACAAACTAAATCCTTTCATCAGGCAGCCTCAGACTGCATGGATTGTTCAGGCAGCTGAAAAGCTAAATTTAACCACATGGTAAAAGGAAGGAATTGTAAACCAGCTGCACATGCCACTTTCAAATGTTATAAGTAGAAGACAAAAAGATGCTCTGGCTTTGGCTTGCATCTGAATTGGGACTTACTTTCTAACTGAGTTGTTCTGCTAGAAAATAATTCACCTTAGAATAACTTTATTTTATTTTGGCTGTTTGTGGACATCAGCTGGTAGTGCATCAGTTTGGTGTTTGTGAGGAATAAGGGGCCATTTATGTCCATGGGAAATGACCAACGATAAAAAGACTGGCTCTGCAGGGTGACATGCCTTTAGTTAATGGAGACTGAGGAGGAATTCATTTGACAGGAGGTGCAGAAGTCATCCTCATAGCTGCTTTTGCATACTCAATCCTTTCACATGGGGAGCTGAGAGTTACACCTGTTACATCTCCTCCTAAGAGTTTTCTGTCCAAACAGCTAAGGAGAAGCACCCTGAATGAGCACAGGATATTTCTGAGCATCATGATGCCACACATTTTTCATCTTCCTTTTAAAATTGCCACTGCCACCTTCTGTAAAAGCTGCAGCTGATGACTCCTCCAGAGTAATACAGCCCCTTTCCACGCCACGTAAACCAGAGCTAGTAAAAGTCCATCCTGGAGAAGCATGGGGGTTGGACTTGCTGATCTTCAAAGGTCCCTTTCAACCCCAATCACTGTGCGGACAGACAGTCTGACTGTCTTCTGTATCTCAAAATTAGGAACATCTGAGTCACACATTTCATGTGATTCTTTGCTTACCTTCCTAAGGGACCATTATCAAATACTGTTTTGCATCTACTTTTTGTGCATCATGAAAACATAAGTATTCATTGCTTCATGGTTTTGCTGCTGCTGCTTCCTGTATTATACATTCCTCTATTCACCTCTCCAGCTCACAGCCCAGCTGGGGTCAAATTAGTGTGAAAATACACCTCTAATGTGTAGATGCATCTTCAGTTTACACTACTAATCAAGCCACACAATCCCTCAGTAAAAATAAGAAGCAGCTTGACTCAGCATAATCATCCCACAAAACCTATGATGAAAATTAATCATAATTGTGTTGATCTGCCTTTGTTTGTGGAAAAAAATGAGAAATCTCACAGTTCACTTCCTTCTGAATGTGCTTTATCTTGAAATGTTTTACCTTATAGATATCTAGGCCTCTGGGCCTCTGAAACTCCAGAAGTGATTATAAGTTTTGGTATTTAAAGTCTGCTGTTTCATAGCTTGTAGGTACAAATGCATAGCTTGTGAGGTTTCTGCAGTGCTTTAATTGCTAAGATGTTTTTAACTAATGTCCTAGATGAAGCATTAGTCAATTATGGATGCAAACTGGGCTTCAGAGTCCATTCAAAGACTGGAAATAATTGGCTCTTTTGCAAACAAGCTAAAATGCTTTTACTTAATGAGGCCTTCCTTGTGCTTTTAAAGTGAACCCCTACAGTCTAACCTGATCAAAGTGAACACCATGAAACTCCAGCTCAGACCCACACTGTCCACTTGGAAAAGTGAGAATGCTTAGTGCTTCAGTATATTTTCATATACTGTCAGTATAGCTTCAGCATTTATGGAATATCTTAAGCACTAGGGAGAGAAATAGAAGAGTCCTTTCCCCAGAAAAGGAATAAAATGTTGGTAGCAAGCCCTGAAAAGCCGCCCATACAAATGACAGCTCAAAGCCAACAAAGTTGCTATATCCTGTGAATTGTAGGAAGAGTGAATATTTGGTGCAGTCATCAGCTATTCATGGAATCACTGAATGTTTTGGGTTGGAAGGCACCTTCTGGATCATTTAGTTACAACCCCCCTGCCACGGGCAGGTGTATTTTCCACTGGACTAGGTTTCTTCACACTCTTTCTCTTGGGTAGGCAGGCAAGAACAATATAAAGGCGGGGTATTTCACTTGCCTTAGTTGTGGAAATGCAGGGAGTTTCTTACAGGATTTGCCTCCTTTCTCTGGGCTGTAATGAGTAGGCAGGAGGTGGCAGCATTCTTCCATGAAAGGAGGGATGGACAAGAGAGGGAAGCTGGTCATTCACGTGCAGTCCACCAGCACAAGGCCATCGGACCTCGTGCAACTCCTTCATCTCTGTGGAGGGGCAGCCAGAAAGCGCCGTGTACAAGCTGCATTGTGCTGCTGATCCCTCTCAGAAAGCATTTGGGAACTTGCTGAAAACTGCCATGTTTTGGGGTTAATATTTGGGTTGGGCTGGTTTCCAGTGAGTGGCAAAACAAGCATTTCACAGACTGTTAACTAGTCCAGGGAAAAATGGAAAAAAGTAAGGTGGGCAGCTGAAGGTGGTTTGAATTGGGCATTGGGTTCCTCCACTGTGTTGATTCTAAGGGCAGTATTCCCCAATTAGAGCTATTTATTGTAACTGCTGTTTCTAACTGTTAAGTCTCTAAACAGTATTTCTGAATGAAACATTTCACAAGCGTTACATCTACACTCAAGCAATTGGAAAAATTATGAATAAAAAAAATTCTTGTTGAAACTTTTTTTCAGGTAAACTGAATTTTCTGAGCAGAAATTTGGCAAATTTTAATTTAAAATCTGAATTTAACCAACTTTTTTAGAAAAGCCTAAACTCCATTTTTGAAGTTCCATTTTTATTTCTGTTATGTTTTAAAAAAATACAAACATGAAAAGCTGAGAATGCTGTTTTGTTTCAGTTAGCTTGTTTGGATGGAATGGTTTGGGGTGTGGGGGTTTACATTTGACTGGTTTTGGGTATGAATTCCACCCTACAGCATACGACAACCAGCTCTCTATAAGCTGATTCACAGATATATCTTAGAATAGATTTTCTTAGCTTAGATTGTTTTAAACTTAGATGAGAAGATTTTATAGCAATTTTTCTGTTTTGGACTAAAACCACACGAAAATACATCCCATTGTTGTCATGTGCCCAGTGGTGGAAGCCATGGTTATAAAACAGATTGGCAGCTGTTTCATCCAGATTGAAGGTTGCAAAAGGGAGTTCATTTAAGTCTTATGAAAAACAGCAGAAGAAATAGGAATTCACCAGAGGAAATTACTGGGTTTGGGCTTTTCCTCTTCTTCTCATGGCAAAGAGGTGGTTAGTGGCTTCCAAGGGAAACATGTGAAAGAAGGGGAAAGAGTGATTGACTGAGAGAGTCCCATATCAAAACTGTATTAAGTGTAGGATTTGGCAGTGAAATTACAGTTCTTATATTTTTATTTTTGGTGCATATTTACTGTAGGCAAGATCTTGAATGCGCGTCAAGGTCCACTGACACATTGCTAAATCAGTTCTGTCAAGTTGTCTGTTGCTGTATTAGGCAGCAAATATTAGATAAGACTGATAGCAATATCTTGATACACTGTAATCAATTAAGACAGCAGAACATCCACCACCACCTCGGTCTGAGAGCAGCTCTAATTTAGACATTCAGAGTTCATCAGCTTCCATTGCTTCACCCTTCTGAATTGTAATTTTGTTTGCTCTTATCTTGACACAAATTTGCCTTGTTTAAAAGGAATTGTTAGATTACATGATGATATTGATTACCACAGTTGTTAAAAAGACTAATTGATTTTTTTCTGCAGCGAACTTGAGGAGAAGAGTGGAAGAAGGAAGCGAAGCTATAGCAACAGTGCCACAGCAGAAGAAATGCCACCGAAAAGAAAGAAGGTGCAGTTCAGCCAAGAGGAGGACCCCTATTTGCCATTAGATACTGGGCTTTCTCTGGCAGAGGATGAAGAGCTTGTACTGCATCTGCTCAACAGTCACAGCTAATTATTTTTCTGCAGGTTTTCTTCTCTGGGACATTTCCACAATTTTGTCAGTAGTTTGTACAAAATGGATTTGGCATTTGGGCAGCTGGGTACCAGTGAATGTAGATAAATGAATTCCACATGTGAATGGGATTGCCTTAGATTGGCTCATAGATTATAGACAATATTTAGTTTGATTTATAAGGCTTCCTAAATGAACTTTTCAACCTAAATCCTTGGGTGTCATTTTGCAGTATCACGTTCATAATTTTAAATCTCCCAAGTTTTGAAGCAATTATGTTCTTTTATTTTAATCTTGTGTTAAATGAAAAGAGAATGTTCCTTTCTTGGCTGTGCCAGGTTTGTTATTCTGGGAGATATATGTCTACTAAAATTTTTAAAGAAGAAATACTGTTGGCAGCTCAAATCATATTACTTAAATATTGTGTGTACTTTCTTCTGTGTATAAGGCCCATATTTTTAAAATATTTTAATAAAAATTTCTAGTGCCTTGATGTAAACTTAATGGTGTCTCTTTTAGCTTTGTTACGAAAGCATATATTTATCCTTCAGTTATCCTTTCCGTTGTGATTCTGTCACTGGTGTTAGTCAATTCAGAAAACAACTTTTAGAAGCTAAAATGGAGTCTTGTGTTTGAATCCCATATGAACGAGAACACATTGTCTCATAGTTGTATCTCTTTGGTCTTTCCCTATGAACATATTAAATACTCCTTTTTTGTCAGCATCACTTTCCTTTTTTCTTTTTTTGTCACAGCACCTATTCAGTACAAGCCTTTCCTCCTCTCCCTACACCCTATGCTATCTTTTAGCTCAGTTACCCAAAACTGAAAATATACTGCAAATCCCTGTCTCCAAATGTTTCTTCCACTGTTCTGCCAGCAGGCAGGGTATCATAAAAACAATATTATAGGCAGAGCACATCTGCCATCTGCTCCTTCCTGACAATGTGGAATGAGAAGAAATGACCGAGTTTCACAAACAGCTAAACATGAAAGATGGGACCTGCTTGGCAGCTGATGCACAGTGTTTGTTTAGTCTACAGTGCCACAGCGGGCCTGGAAAATGATGTGATCTGGGACTAGCATCACTGATGAATCACTTAATGAAGAAGGATCTGCTGTGGTGCTGCTGTGACCGGTGCACGTGTCCCATGTGCCATCGTGTAAGTGGCTGCAGTGAATGTAATGAGCAGCCTCAGCAAATGCCTGTGTGCTGCGATAGCAGAGCTCCTGCTCCTGGAGTTGTGGAGGAAGGCAGAAAACTGCAGTGCAGAGAGCACCACCAGCAGAAAGCTGCTCAGAGATGATTTGGCTATGGATGATAGTACGTACAGTGGTGTGTACTTCTAGAGGTATTCATAGTGTGTTTAGTGGTTGGCAGTTGTCTTGTACGTCACCTGATGTCTCTCAAATCAAAGCTTTGCTCTAAGAAGTGTGGACAGTTTGTTGTGGCAAGCCAGTAAAAAACCAAAATACTTAGACTGTTTCTGACTAAAATATTCTTATTTGTATGCTGGAGTGGGAGAGAAATATTTTTGCCTACTGAACAGTAAGACTGAAAATTATTTATGTTGGAAGGATTGTGGATCACTTGTAGTCTTGTGATGTTTTCATTGTCTACATAAAAATAATTTTTAAAGTGCTTTTATTTTCGCATATTTGGATAATGAAATTTCCAATGTGTTTGTGTTGTTTGATATAGAGCCACTGTTTCTTGACTCCTTATGAAGTTTTCCCATCCATTTCAGATGTGGTCACCCTTGAGGGTATGGTGTGTGCATAAAGTGTGAC
Source organism: Dasyornis broadbenti (assembly GCA_013397935.1). Lineage (NCBI taxonomy): Eukaryota > Metazoa > Chordata > Aves > Passeriformes > Dasyornithidae > Dasyornis > Dasyornis broadbenti. Next base: position 982,481 of record VZRN01001710.1, read on the forward strand.
TCCCACAAGAATGAAGCCATGTGAAAAAGAAGAGGGAAGGGGCTTAAGGCAGATGTTCCATGCCATGAGTGTATGTAAGAACACGTGACTGCTGCATGTGCTAGAAATAATAAGAAAAAAAGCCAGCATTGAGTGTTTTTGGGAAGTAGTTGTGGTTCTGGGTTATCTTTCCTGTCAGCTGTAGATCTGCTTTAAGAGGCTCACCAGCAGCCCTGCTTTTACCAGTGGTTTTCTGGTCTGAGAAAAGAAGCACTAATACACAAAACAAATACCAGTCTCACGACTGACTTGACTGAAGGGTGTTTTCCAGGGAGCTTGTTTCATTTCACACCCAGGGACCTCTCAATCTGATGCCAAAAGACCTGGCACGTGTGTCCAGGGCTACTGGGCAGGTGGAGCAGGGCCAGCTGGCCATGCCACCCATCATCCATCTCCTTTTCTCCTGGTCCCAGGAGTGCCACTGTAGCATCAGAATAAATCCCAAGCTTTTACGAAGTTGTACTTCATAAGCATTATAGTGCCAGCTTTACACAGGAGAAATGGAAGCAGGGAAATAATTCTGTTTGTCTGTAACCAAAAACTTCCTTGATGACTTTATGTAGTTGACCCACAACTCATGTATCACTTGGGGTTTACCAAGAGCAGCCTCCCACCTGGCATCTGAACTGCCTTGGGTGTGGAACCCTAACCCTAACCTTCAGGTGTTGCACTGTCTGCTGGGATGGGTTTCAGGCTTCTTCACCCCTGTAAGTTGCAGCCTGCGGAAAGTCCCCTTCAGAGACTCCTTCAGGAGAGGGGGAAAGGTCTGAGTAAGGTGGTGAGTATTTTCCAAGGCAATTGCCCAGGAGACATTCTACAATTGCCAAGCAGGAAATGTTGTTTTAAATAATGAATTTTCAGATTAATTTGCATTTGTATATTATATTAATAGTGGTTGATTTCCTTCTGCTGCTAGAATGGTTCTTGGTGTTCATTTATAGCTGAGTATAGCATTAAGATCTATTACATGGAGCTAATTCTCAAGGCATTTATGTAATGGCATAGTTTAGTCGGCTTTTATTCAGAATCAAATTTTTTCTTTGTTATGTACAAAATAACAAAGACATTTGTTTACTAGATAATTTATTACAATTTGTTTGAAGCCTCTTTGGATGAAAACTGGAAGTCAGGTAAAAGTCGTGAGAGTGTTGAAGAGTTCAGGTTTTTTAGATCAGTTAAATAGACTGACACTAGATGTGCTAGCTACTGCCTAGATACACAGCTTGCAGTATTTTCATGAAGCACATAAAATGTGTCATAGCCGAGGTCGTGTTAACCTCAGCATCATAGAAGTTTCTGTTCAGTGTTCACTTTGTAAAGACGTTATTGATGCTGCACATTAAATTGTGTGCAGAGAGTAAGAAATTTAATCTCTAACATAAGGGATTGCAAATTAATATTAAACATTTTAAATGGGTATTTTTCCTTAAATATTATATGAATAGAAATAAAAAATAATGCCTCCTGCAACTGACTGAGTTCAGCTGGAGCATTGATTGGTGTGTCCTGCCATCTGGCCATACTCATAAAGAGAGAGAAATGCCTGAAGCAAAACATTAAAAAACAGAGAACTGTGGTAGAGAACATTCAATTCAGACCATAAAACATAGAACAAGATCTGAAGATACTGAAGTGACCCTGTGGGTTCCTGTAATCCTGGATACATATGTCTAAACTGATACTAAATACAAGAAGGAAATACCAAAAACCTTAGTAAAGGTTGCTAATGGGTATTTTTCTTCATCGTGCTGAACTCCAGTTTGACCTGATTGATGCTTATATCCTGTGAGAGATTGAGTATGCCTTGGAGCAGGGATGCTGAGCTGTGGTAGGCTGCAGCTGCTGCAGAAATGGCCACTGTGTCTCAGGGTATTACTGCTTTTATTCTGGAGGTCACTGCCCCAGCTGTAACCTTCCTGTGGCAAGTAACCTGAGGTTTAAAGTAAGCTGGTTGGTTCTGTCCTGGAACAGATGACTCCGTATGCTGCCTGCTTTGGGAATTAAGCAGCAGGCTGGTGACAGGCAGCTGAAGGACAGTAACACTTGTGCAGCAGACACTTCTGCTGTTAATTTGATAGGGACCTTGTACAGAGCGGAGCCAAACCTTGCACCCAGCGTATTTCAAGCTACAAGATCCAGAACATAGTTAAGATGATTCCAAGAGACACACAATTTGGAATAAACAGTTCTAGTAAGAAAAGACTATTATCTTTAATTTTGGACCACATTTCATTAGGTTTGTTTGTTATATTGCTCTCTTTGGTTTTTGCAGATTCTCTGAATTTAGTCTTATCCTTCCAAATTAATGATTTATTCTCAGAAGGATCTGAAAATTTTATCTTTAAAGGTGGAACTAGATGGCAGGAAAATACCTTGCCATCATCCTTGTAAGTCATAAAAATTGCTATCAAGGCGTTAGTCTATACCATGTGGACATTTTATAATAGAATAGTGAACACTTTTATAATGAAATGCTTCCCCAGCTTCAAAGGCAAATAAGTCAGTCAAAACCATCAAGGAATTAGAAAGCCTAATGCAGAAGATTTTTTTCAGGTCTGTTAGGAGGTATTGCTACGATTAAATCAGTAGAGAGAAGTCGATGTGTTCCAAGAATGCCTTGTTCATTGCCTATTTTTGTCCATGTCTGGCCAGAAGCCATTTTTCACAAAGAAAACTATTCATCAGATTCAGTCATGTAAAAATGATTGCTTAAATTACACTGGGCTATCAGCTAGCGGCTTTACCCAGGAGTGGAATCTCTTGGGTCAAAGCTATCTGTAAGTTTTGCACATTGTCTGAGATGTGCTTTGTCTATAAAATATAGATAAATTTAATTAAACTAAATTAGTTTTGTTGAGCAGTTTTTGAAATCCTTTCGAGCTGAGAAGTAGCTGTGCTGAGCTGCGTTAAGAGGAAGCTAATGAGCATTGTTCTCCTAATCACATATGGGGTCCTGGAGGAAGATCATATTCCTGGCTATGTCCTCTCTGGGACTGCAGGAGTCCTCTCTGTCATGCACAGCTTGTCCCTCTGATGCTAAACCAAAGCTTTACAAAAACAGCAATGTGTAAGTACAGGCTGTAAATTGAACTTGCTGTTAAACGTGTTATGTGCTGAGCTTATCACACTTTAGGTGAAATGGAACATAGCTTGGTTTTTTGCAAGTCCATCATATATACATTGGGCTGCACTTTCTAAGGAAGTGAAATAGTTCTACTGGTGTGTATGGTTAACGTCCATGCTCATGTGATCCTTCCCACCAACTGCATGTGATTGTACTGAAATGCAACTTTTTTTTATCCCATGAGCTCAGGGAAAGCTAATGAATTTGGCTTAGGAACTAATTTGAGCTTGCTAGTCATGACAAATGTCTTAACAAATCACACTTCAGCAGGTTACATGCTTTTTATGCCATTACCCTGAGTACAGTTCTTGTTTATTTGGAGAGGCTACCAGTCCTTTGGGGAATTTGGTTTTAAGAGGATTTTTTTCTCTTCTTGAAGCAGATACTAATGTGAATCATTTTCCCTAGCAATGACGTGAGTCTACTCCAGTATACTCTCAGTTGCACTCAGAAATTTGCCAGTGTGCTTCAGCCTGGTGCCCTGGCTTGCCAATAAAAGCTCCTCATGGGTGGGAGGATGCTGCCACAAGGGCCCTTGTGATGGAAACACTTGTTGCCACCAGAAAGCAGATGGTCATCCAATTGGGAGATTTGATTCCCCACGTGAGTGTTACCCTGTGCCTATTTCCAAATAATTTTGGGTTTTTTTCTTTCAACAAACACCCGGAGTGTCTGTGCAAACCTAACCTGGTTGGTTTTGACTGGAATGGTCATTAGTGTGTGCAGAGAAAGCAGAGAAAGGTTTGGAATTAATTATTTGGTGCCATCCCACTCAATATCACAAATTTGCTCATAAATCCCAGGTCATGGTAAATGGCACAATTTCTACATGGATGTTGCAAAGCTTGTCCTCTGTAGTCCAGACCTGTGGGCATGGTTGTTTGGTAAAGACCTGGGACGTGGTTAAGAACCAAAATAGTAAATTAGAAGTGAGGTTACAGTGAGCAGCAAAGATCCCCTTTCACGCTACCACTGTCTGGAATGCGCAGGGTGGTGCACACGAGCCCTTTTTGTCCTCTGAGAGATAAAGAATGATATTTCTCTTTATCTGACTTTTTGAAGTTTTCCTTTGTAAATCTCTTCATCTTACATCAGGAGAGTAAGAACATTCAGAAGCAAATTGTAGGGAGCTAGCAAGCTTGGCTTGGCATTCTCTTGCCAAAACCTTTCCTCGCCTATCAAGGGGAGAAACAGTCCCAGGCAGAAGCACAGTGCTCTGGCTGATGTCCCTTGGCAGACCTGTGTGCTGCAGTGTAAAGCACTGATGAGATGACATGAGGATGTCAGCTGTCAGGGGCTGGCCCAAGAGCTTTTATTCAAGCCTCTCACTGACAGCTTTTTTTTTTTTTTTAAACTCTATAAATTTGTTTTCCTATTCCTATGCCTAGCAGAATGGCTGTGAAGTGGATTGCAAGGCACCAGTGTGCAGGGCAAACTTGGTGTGCAGGGGGAAGTTCCACTGCTGCCTTCCCTCAGGCTAAGCTTGTGCCCAGCATCTGCTCAGTGGCTGTGGCTGCTGGGAGAGATGGTCCTTGACCCACCCAGCTGTTCAAAGAACCGTCTTTATAACGATGAGTTATCCAGCACAAGGAATAAAGTGCCCTGGGTAGGATTAAGAGCTTGTATTTCTTGAATATATGTAAGAACACGCTAATCTAGTTCCTTGTCTAATGACTAATTAAGCCCATTTACTCTTTCTGTTGTTTCTTGTAGATGCTGATACATTTTTTTTGCAAACTGATTTGCTTCTTCAGCACCCAATTTCAGCATAAACAATACCAATCTGTTAGTGATGCAGAATTCCCTTGGCTAAAAGAACAGCTCTCCTCCATAAACTTGCTAAATAGAATCAAGAGAGGGTAAAAATCCGCATTCAGCTCTCTTTTTTCCCTGCCAAGCACCTGAGGTTGTAGTTTCTATCCTCTGTGTGTTGTGAAAGCAAGGGACAGCAGTGCGGATCTTGGCCACTTTCTGCCTGCTGCAAATGCCCTCTGCCCGGGACTGAGCAGCTGCCACGATCCCACCAGGGTGGGACCTCGGCAGTAGCATTGCTCGGCCAAGGGAGGGCACCAGGAGGATGCCCAAGCTCCTACCAGTGGTGTTGGCAGCAGTATGGGATCTGCACAGAGACAAGTAGCACAGAAAAAATTCGAGCTCGGAGAGACCCTTGGCAGGACAAAGAGTAAGGAAACACCAAGGAGAGCGAAGCTGGAAGCAGGGAGAAATTGGGGTGGGAGGTGGGCACTGTCCTCTGCCTACTGAAACCTGACTGGCTCCCTCAGAGATGGCTTGAGTAGGCTTGGCCATGGGGACATTCCTCTCCTGGCTGGCAGTGATTGCCTGCTCTGGAGTGGCTGTAGCTGTGGATGCAGCCACGGGGGACACGCCTGTGCAATTGTCCCACAGGGCTGCCATGGTGACCAGTGCCAATACAGTCATTTAGTCTTTTCTGAAATTCAGTCAAATCCTCTCTGTTTTTTCGGACAAGTATGATTGGCCAACTATGCCATTTTTATTATAAGCTCTTTCATTGCATTAGCTATTCAGAATTATTTTCAAAGTTCAAAATACAACTCCCTCTGTGGTAATATAAGATTTTATACATTTAACAACAATTCCACTCACATTTCTGTTGGATAATATTCAATATCTCACCTAAATAGTCTCCTCTGTATTGTAAATATTCATAATTTTCCCCATCTATTCCTGTCTGCCTGCACAGACACTGAAATTTCCTTTCTGACAGTCAAGTGATAAAGCATTAAGAGGGGCAGTTTTTCTCCAGTAAGTGAAAATATGAGCTTGTCTGTTTAGCTCTGCAGAGATGTTAGCATTCGTTCTGTGTTCAGTTAATGTGTGTGGATACAGCAGCAGCAGCTTCTGCAGGAATAAGCAACACCACAAAATCACATGCTGAGTGTTTTATATGGGAAATACAAAACTCAGTGTTTGATCCCCTGTGTTGTCATCTATAATACCCCCTCCTCTCTTCTCAGCACCCTACCTCCCCATTTACTACTCTGCTGTGTGTTACTGAACATTACTGCCCATTTGACAGGAAATACCTGCTCTGTGACAGCCCAGCAAGTTGCCTGTGGTCCTCCCTGGCAAGGGGCTGGTGGCAGCCTATCCACCCTCTCCAGCATCTGTTTGCCACTGCCCTGACTGCTCTTGGCTGTCGATTTTGTTCCCTGAGCAACTGCTGTGTCCCCATCTAAGCACAGCCATCAAAGCCAGGCTGGGAGGTCCCTCTGAGGATGACTGGAGCTGTGCAGGGCAGAGGATGATGCTGCAAACCTCTGCAGTGCTCCTGTAGATGTGTGCCTGGGCAAGGATGACCTTTTCTGAAATGTGGGGCTGCTGCCTCCCAGGTCAGGGTCGTGTATTTTACTTTCACTGGAGGCAAAGCTTCCCCCACCTTAGTCCTTGCATATTTCAGTGACAGGGTCAGTCTCCAGGCAGCTCATGGTCCATCTGCAAAGTGTTAATTGGCTGTCTGTGGAGAGTGGCTTTGGTTGTCTGCGTGTTTAATTTATAACTACACAAAACTTTGTGGATTCATCATGGTTCATGTGTGCTTGAAGTGAGAAACATGTCACCTCTCCACTGCCAGCTCTCACTGTTGCCCATCATATGTCATCTGAAAAGTGTGTAAGATTCAGTGAAGCAGCAGCTAATGAGCAGAGGAGCAGATGTGCTCCCGAACACGCAGCGTCCCCTCCAGCAGGACCATTGTCCTTGGGTGACCTCTCATCCACTGTGAGAACTGTTAATGAGAACATCCTGGTTTTATTTTGCAACTCCACAGTGCATCCCTGGTGCAACAGGAGCTCTCGGACAAGGGGTGCCCTACATGGATGCTGAGACTCCTGGACAAGCCTCAAGAAAATGATCTGCATTCTTAAGAGGCTGATGTTATGCACAGTATAAGAATGATTACAGTGAATGGAAATGAGCAGTGACTCCCTTGGAGAAAGAAGCGAAATTTTTCACTTTATGAAATATGTTTCATTGAGTTGCCACATCATTAAGAAAACCATGATCATGATCAGATTAATGGACAATTGCCCTATGAAGAGAAACTTCAGTATGAACTAATGAAAATCTGTCTATCATGACTCATTTCAATTAAAAAGTAAGTGTTTCAGCTGCTATTTGGCAATCTGAGATTCAGCTGTGGCTAATGAAAGTGCACCGTCTCTGCTGAGGGTTTTAAGGATCCTATGAGCAGGGTTGTTGACCTCAGGTGAACGCTGAGCTAGTGACAGAGCTGGAAAGAGAGCACAGGTCTTTTAGGTACACATCCTGCAGGTGCCTCTGGCTTTTGTCACAAAAGGAGACATCGGGTTGGTTGCCTTGGGAGAGTCAGCTGGTGATTCCCTCTTGGGCACATTGGTGCCTGGAGAAGTGTTGGCATGAGCCTACTACCCCCATTGGAAACTGCAGGATGAAGGAGGAACTCTCTGTATTTAAGTAATGCTTTAACTACTTGAGGCATCTGAAAGGGACTGGGTCACCTCTGAAATGTTCGGTACTTTCTGTGCCTCGAGGTCGGTGATAAAATTCCTACTGATTTGTTAAGAGCAGAGGTGGCCTCAGGGCTGACGTTGCTGAAAAAAAAAGCCTCACTTTTGACCCCAACTCCATAGAAATGATCACCCACCTGTCACCTGTGCTCACACAGAGCAGCGCTTACTGGTTGGAGCTGCCTTCAAGGACCTATATTTAGCCAAAACACAGTGAACAAACAGCCAGTGAGGCTTTCTCAGGGGCAGCTTTGGGGAACTGATTTTGTTTTCTTGGCAAGGGTTCTGTTGTATCAGCAATGGTGGGGAGGCCCAGATGGAGGGAGAGAGCAGGATTTCATCTTTCAATACAAGAATTTTATTTTATAAACCAAATTCTGCTTGAATAACACTTCTCAGTTTAATATATTGATCTGAGCAGCAGCAACAGTCAGGTTGTGATAGGCTGTTCGAGGGCTATTGGGAAGGGAACCTTTTGCTGTGTAAAATTAATTAGGAGGTGAGAGGGCTCAGGTCAAGCTGTGTGCTGAAATGCTTTGAAATTTCTCAATGCCTTACAAGAATTTGGCAATATACAGCCAGTGACCGAAAAAAAAAATCTGTAAATCAATAGAGACACCACTGATTCCTTTTTCATCACTTATTGGTGGCCTGTCAAAGTAATTTTCTGAATTTGGTAGAAAAATGGTTTTTAAATGAGAGAGAAGTACTTGGCTCTTTTCTGGCACACTTTGACCATAGCTGTACCTGTGGAAATGCGACTGTGAAGTCGACTGGTTAAGTTTACTAGCCTGTACCTTTTGTTAAGGAACAGTTTCCATATTTGTCACTCTTTCAGGAATTTATACTTGATATATATGCAATTCAACTGCAAAAGTAATTACATGGAGTCACAAAGGGGTTATAACTCATTGTAATGCTAAAAATGAAAAGCTATTCAAAGATGCCTTATATTCAGAAGAGAAAACAGAAAGTTTCTTTGTTTATGAAGCAGATTAGCTCATGGTCTGAAAATATTCATGGCAGGACCTTCTCTGGAGCTACTGTAGGCAGTAGCAGCCTGCATTTGAGTTGAATGTAGCCCCTGAGCTCACTCCAAGTTCATTTTGCTTTCTCTCCTGGAGCAAACGGCAGGTTTATCATTGAAGCTGGTGCCTGGCAAGACAAGGATGCAGAAACTCTTGGAATGAAACAAGGGATTGATTTTTGCCTCTGGAAAACCTGAGCTCAGATGTGAAAAACCCATCCTAATCACCGCTGTGCTACTGGTCTTAATTTTTATTTATTACGCACAAGAAAGGCTCTGCCAAACAGAAGATGTGGATCCAGTCACGCTGTTTCTGGGCTCATCCTCCATCATGATGGAAGTTGCCAGGCAGGTGGCACTGGTGGCCATGTCCCCAGAGGGGTATTTCTAACCTCTGAGGAGTTAGGTCGACAAGGGATCAAATCCTGTTTGCCTGGGCCAAGAGACTTCTGTGTAGTTTCTTCTCCATCCAGAAGTGTAGCTGGTGTCTACCATCATCATCCCAAATAGAGCTGTGCCAGTTTAGACCAGATGTGGGTTTTTCTGCTCAGTATATTTATGTGAAACATGAGGAAAAACCTGCAGTCTTCAGTGCAGGAGATGGAAGGACTGAAATCAAAACAGACTGGCAGGAGAACAGATGACCAGGGAGCAAGGAGAGATGGGGAAAGGGATGCCCTGTAGTGGATGCTGGGTTTTGCACACTCTGAAGCCCTCAAGTTCCTGTGATCTGTGGTGTTACTGCCCTGCCTGTGCACTTGCTGCTGTTTCTCAGCATGTATTCAAACACTTCACACTAATGATCCTTCATTGCAAGCAGTAATGCAAATGTGTTCTTACCAGAAATATGAGAAATCTGCTGTTGTCTCAGCTTTTCTTTTGGTTTGACAAGCGCTTCATAGCAGGCGATAACAGGCCCTGACACAGCCAATTCGCTGTTGTAGTGTTTTGTACCTCTGTCAGTTCAGCTGAGCTGACTCGTGATCCATTTTTAGGGCTGATGAGAGATTTTTCCAGGATTTTCCTTTAGTGGTAGAAACATGTCTGTGAGATATTTTATGGGGCAACAACCTCTTGGCTGATCCCTAATTGTGTGTCCTGGACTGTGTCACTCGGAGAGCAAGGCTCTTCTATGCTGGAGCTCACGCCTGCTTGCCAGAGGCAGAGGCGTCCCTGGCATCACATAGCAAAATTTGGGATGTTCCTAGTTATAGAACAGACCCAGGTGAGCCTCAAAGTGAAGTGAAAATGCAGCAACCTTGGCTCAAGGAGTTTCAGATGCTGCTCAGATGACCATGAAATATACTTGGAATTCTAAAGAAGTGGACCTTAATAGTCACTCTCTTATCAGAAGTATGGTGTAGCCAAGGGATTGTGGGCAGATGTAAATTTTTGTCATTGGCCTTATTTTTGTGGTATTACATACACATCTCTTTGGCACCAAGGGAGCAGTGGAAGAGAGCTTCTCAGAAAAATAGAAGGCTTTGCCATGTAATGCATAATGAAGCTCAGGATAGTGATTATCTACATTAGTGATTTTGCTGCTGTTAAGACAAGTGTAATTTTTCTGCAATAATAAGTACCAGAAAGAAAAATATTGCTTGAATGTATACAACTGGTGTTGTTCAGTTCTGGGACTTCTTCAGGGCAGATAATATTTATTTGATGACCGGTCCCATTAAAATTGCCATATTGATTCATTTGCCAGGAAAATAAATTGGTGGATATTTCATATCATACAGTTGTATTGATCTTCTAGAAGCTGGTGAGACAGAGGCTTTCATCACTGGACAGCACATTATCACCTTAATTGATATATTCTGAAAGCTAATTAGAGGCCAGCTGGATTCCTTGTGGGAATAATATTTATTTTTGATGTTGACAAAGTGCTCCAAAGCACAAGTCATATGGTGTGATTTAACAGTGATTAAAACTTGGCTACAGACATAGACAACTTGAGGAAACTGCCAAGAAGCTGAGACCAGAAAGAGTGAAGACCTAGATGCGTGTAATCACTTTGTGCTCTGTCACATACACACACCTCTCTCTCTATCTGTCAGCCAGTGGAGTATCTGGAGAAAGGTTGCAGCACTTCAATTATTCAGTGTCAATCACCCTCTAAGCAGTGCAGACACGTGTGTGTGCATGTGCCATGTGCAGCCTTGTCTAGAAACTCTTTGCAGAAGGGGTTGTTAAAGTCCTGCAGATAAGTACAGGTGAATCAGGAAATGTAAACTCTTCCACTCACGGTATCTTCCAGTGCAGCTTCTCTGATATGATTATGTTTCTCACCTTATAAAATAAAACATCCATTTTTTCCCATAACTCCTATATATCATCTCCTTTGCATATGCTTTTCACGGCTTACCAGGGACAGAAAGAGGGAAGGGCATGGGGAACCCATTGCCACGAAAACTCACCAATGAACACACAGAACACCTGGGATGATTAGCTCCTGTGCAGCCATCTGCATCTCATCAGATGGATCTCACCACTAATTTTGTGCTGTCTGATCTTTTATATATCTGCCTCCCAATTTGTTATGTGAAGTATTATCTTTCCAGATTTCCTCCAGCGCTTTGGATCACTCTGGCAAAGAATTCCCTGTATTTTCAGTTTATTATGTTGGAGCTTTTATTTGATTTCTCTAGAGGGGAGGTGTTCTCGATGACAAGGTTAAAGGATTTCATTGAGAATTGCAGGTGAGCTTTTACCCCACAGCATGTCCATTCTCCTGCAAAGAGCAAAGTCAAGCAGCCCTGCCTTATCCTTGTGTGCTTCTGCAAGGTCTGCTCTCAGCCTCTCATCCAGAGACCAAACCATTTTCTTTTTATTACTATTGAAGGCTGTGACTGTTTTTCAATTTTCTTTCATTTGTGGCAGGTATGAGCTCTATCTGTTTTTCTGTAATTGATTCCTGTTCTCATTTCTCTCCACCTGCCTTCGGACGAGCTTTGTGCTCTGCAGAGCTCTGTCAACGTCTGCAGCGGCTGGAGCTCTGCCTGTGCAGCAGCTGCCTCTGCCCAGCTGCCAGCGCCTGCCCGCAGCATCCTGGCCTCTGCCTGTGCTTCCTCTCCTCCCTGGGACCCACTTGAGCTGTGAACCACACCTGCCTTTGGTGGGATTCCCTCATTGCATTTTGTACCATCGTGGGCAAACAGGGGCTGTGCACTTGGGGCAGGCTGGAGTGCTTGCAAGTGTCTCTGGCATGGCATGGGTGTCTCAGTTTCCAGTCAGCTTACCTGCAGCAGGTCATTCCAGGCTCCCAGGGTGGTCTTCTGTATCTCTAACTGCTCTAATAAGGTCTCACCCAGGTGCCTGACAGGCACCAAAGAAAGTGCTTGCGGGCTCCTACAAGCTTGATTCCCTTCCTAGGAGCTGAGCCATTACAGGGCGCTCCGTTTCAGGGCTGCTTCTGCTGCAGCCCTCTTGATTTTGACAAATCCCAGTTGTGTCTCCAGGAGCTACGGTTGGAGAGAGAATCTGAAAGAGCAGAGCCATCCTGCACAAGACATCACTGACCACTGGCGTCAGTCCCATGCTCTGACAGGTGGCTGCAGAATCCTCCTGAGATATTTGCTTCTTATGTGCTGCTAATACTTAACCTCTTCTCCCTCTCACATGTAATCTCATCACCTTGACAGTTGAGCAGCTGCAAGAGGAGAGAGAATCTCCTCAATGTTTACAGGAAGATTTTCTGTTTCTGCCCAACTGCAAAAAGCCATCAAGAAAAGATTTTGGTTCTGTTAGTCTGGGCAAGGAAGTTGTTTGTGAAACTACATTCAGGCTTTTTCCTGGCAATGCTCTTTTCTGGTAAATCTTCATGAAACCAATATTATCATTCCTTTCCCAGTGGCTTCCTGTTCTACCATGAGCACAGACTTACAGCCATTGACTTCCAGCTTTGACAAGTCCTTGGTGTGAGTAACCTGTGGGTTTTCCTCCTTTTCAGCCCAGAGATGAAAAGCTTTTCAGCTTCTCAGCCTCAGCATGGGGATGACAGCTCTCAGTGCCTTTCCAAAGTCCTCTGAGACCTGGGGCTCCTCTCACGCTTGTAGTTCCTGAGCTGGAGTGTGTCACCAGTGACATTCTCAAATGGCTCCATCCTGTTTGGCTGATGGGACCTGCAGGAAACCTCAGCTAGAGCAGAACCTGGAGGTGAGCAGGGTCCCCCAGTCAGTCCTGGTGAGGTGGCCTTGGGTGCTGTGGGGCTCTGTCCCTGGGGAGGGGGCAGCTCTGACTAAATCATGCCTCTATCTCGCTTGCTGGAATTTCTTGAGGGATTTCTGTCACTCCAGAGCTGCTAGGTATCAACTGGTGGTGTGCCCTGCAGGCTGCAAGTCCACTCCCTGAAGCGTAAAGCTTAATGGATCAGAGGCCCATGGCTCCAAACGAGCCACAGATACACGGAGCCTGGGTAAAGCAATCATGTTTGTGAAAGCCTGTTTGCAGCGGATGGTGGGGCAGGCAGCTACACTGGAATAAATCCTTTGAAGGGTTTGCTGGTGTGACTGAAAGCCTGCAGAGGGTGCTTGCCAGGGAGCAGCTTCGAGCTCACCAGGCTGACTTCATGCACTGGGTAATGAGATCTTCTGAAGATGAAATGGCTACTAGAAATCCCAGGGAAGAGCCAGACTTAAATTCTTCACCTCACAATAGGTAAAACACATACAGCAACTGTGCTGGGTAAAGCTGTAATATGCAAGCTGCCTTTTTGTGCATGTGGATGGAGCTTCCATGTGCTGCTCTCCATCTCATCTGGGCTGTGGTTTAAGGGCAAATGTGCTGCGGTGTGGGTGACGTAGAAAGCACGAGCCTTGCTGGACCATGGGAGCCTGCAGGTACGTACAGGTTGTTGTTTCTGGTGAGGGGTAGGAGCTGAAAACCTTTCTGGATCTGGGCCTGCCTCCTTAGCTAGGAAGAATGTAAGTGTTTCTCCTATCTGATAAAGGCCTGGGATATGATTAAAGTGATAGGATATCGCCCCTGATAATTCCAGTTATTAACTGTGTTAAAGGCATGGGAATGATGGGCAGAATCACAAGTTCCTCCAATTTGGTCTCTGCAGTGCTGTGAATTGGAGGGAGGTGAAAGGGTTTGGGGGAGCACTTGCAGGTACACATTTCATTGGGGAATGATTTTTTTTTCCTCTTTGAAATGACATATTCAGCTTGTACCTGTCTTTTGTTAGGAGAGAGAGAGAAGCATGCTTACTCATTTCTTTCTCTTCTCCTTGAAGTTTTCCAGGAGAGATGGTGCTGGGGCAGGTTAGTAGGTAGAACTGCCAACACATGTAGGAGTTCTGTGATGCAGAACACAGTTGTTTTGATGCAACATCACAGTTGTTTTGTTTTCAGCCTCCCACTGGTTATTTTCACATGTGTAAGAGAGTTTGGAAGTAGCTTTTTTGGGGGGTCACTGTCATGAAAGGACCCAGAGTCAGCAACCATGATGTCAGTATTCATTATCAGTTGCCAGTGCTCTTTATATAACAGACACTATGGCTACTTCAGCATATCCTCAGTTAAAAGCAGTGGATTTCTTCGAACCGTTGAAACCCCATAATATCATGGGTATGTTTGTTTTTTTTTCAGAGAAACAGAACAGTTAAGGCAATTCAATTCTAATTTGGATTTAAAAACACTTTGCACAGTTTTATGTTCTGTTTGAATAAGAACAATAAATATGTATTCCTATGAAAATCCATTTTCTTACCCAGGGTATAAATGTCCAGTATGAAATCCCAGAGTGAGCAATATGGTTTCCCTTGGACAGAGTATCTCAGTTTAAGTGTTGCATAACTCATACTCTGCTCCTGGTGTGGTGGCATAGAAACTGTTCCTTGTATATAGCTTTATATAACTGCTGTATATAACCTGCTATAGCTAAACTGCAGCAATTTAAAAGCAATGACAATTTATTCCCAAGTGTGGTCCCTGATCAAAGTTGGAGTCCCCATTTTAGGTGTTAAATATTTATTCAAAGTGCAGATCATACATTTCTGGTACTGTGCAGGGAATTTATGATAAAGCACTATTTCAGGCGGAACACCAAAATGTCTTCTGCTCCAGCATTTTTTTTTTTTTTTTTTTTTTAAAGAGCAGAGGAATTGAACATAAAATAGAATTAGACCAGTCTTTTTCCAGCAAAGCTTTAGCTAGCTCTCACTTCCACTGCATAAGTGTGCAGGCCCAGAGACTGTGGGATGCTGGGTGTGTGCCTCCATGCCAAGCCTGATCTCCTGATGCCTCTCCTGGGGGGTTTGTGTTGTTGGTTGGCAGAGTTGGCAGTGCTGTGACTTTGCTCACTGCTCTTGGTTGTGATGATGCTGGCTGCCTGCGCTGTCCAGTGGCAGCACCCTGATGCCCCAGGCAAGGATAAATGCTCCTTTGTGTGCCAGACAGATACTGGACAAGAAATGACCAGCACAGGGGGCTGCAAACACAATGGGCAAAGTGAGCAGACACCTTTCCTACCCAGTGTAAAAATAAGGAGGGTGAAAGGTGAGAGATGGGCACCATCAATGGGAAACTTCAGCCAATCTGAGGGATGAATCTGAAGGTGTTTCACTCTGCATTTGGTAGAGGTAGAGCCTGGACAAGCAGGTGACTAAATTTAGATATCTGAAGTTAGCTGAGCTGAATCAGTCTGAGCACAAGGGCACACAGGACAGCTCTGCAAAGGTGGAGAAAATAATGCAGGACTTCTGGCATTCCATCATTTGTAGCTCAGAATTCACCTGGAGGGAGATTGCCCTTTCCTGATCGAGCCATGGTACTTTCTACAGGGCCGACCCAGTGTCCTGGCTCAGGTGAAGTTTTGACATTGAGTCAGGGAAAGGAAACTACCTGACTTTGGGGTCAATAAATGACCAATTAGCTAAATGTTGACAAATGAAAGAACTGGTAACTCTTGTTCCATGTGCTTGTGAACAAATCACAGAACAATTTTGGTTAAGAGGGGCCCCTGGAGATCATCCAGTCCCATCCCCTTCTTGAAGTGGTTCCAGTTAGGTTAGGTTGCTCAGTCCAGTTGAGTTTCAGACGTCTCCAAGGTTGGAGATTGCACAGCCTCACTGGGAAACCTGTTCTGGGAATGGCAGCAGGCAAAAGCTATGCATAGAGAGGTGGGAAACACTTCACTACAGCAGGACAGTGCAGTGGGCAGTGACCTCAAGTCTCCAGGATAATTGTCACCATAAATATTTTGCTTATCTAGTTCCTAGTGACACAAACCACTCTATTTAACCCAGGAGCATGTCCATATGCTATTGAACTAACAGGAAGGCATGGCAATTTTTAAGCTTTAGGCAGCCTTATTTAGAAGGGTATTTTAAATATTTAACTACTGCATCCTCTCTACTAAATAGAGGTCTCATGTTTGCACAACTAAGGGTGAGGGTCATGAGCTGTATTTGATGAAATTAATGCCAGCTCTGACTCTAAGGATTAAAACCTGAATGACTCTATAGGAACAATTTACCATCACAGGAGTGAAGCATCATCTTCTTTCTTATGTAGCAGAGGTTAGGACAGAAACTCATTGACTTCCTCCAGGAGGAGAACTGGGGCACATTGAGATTCTGATCACTGTCACGTTGTTGGAAATTGAGAGAAAATCCTTTGAAATGACATTGGAGCAGAGCAGCAATAAGCAGCCTGAGAATGAAGCCCATAATCTCTCTGTCCCTATATTGTACATGTTTTTCCTGTAGCCTAGTTTAAGAAAAAAAATCTTAATTTGTTTGAGAAAACCAAAAGTGGCTGCTGTAGCTAATTTATCTGGGGACACACTGATGCTGATGAGCTGGAGGAAGATGTTATCTCTGTCCTTTTACAAGAAGAGAGATAACACCATGATGTATGCAAGAGCCAAGCTGTGGCATGTAGGTTAAGAACACAATGGCTCTTTCGATTCCTGCAAAGCGCAGTGGAGGGCAGCTCTGTGAGGGTGACTGAGGCATGGGGAGCAATGGGAAATGGAAGTTTTGTGTACTTCCATACCCATGTTCCCACTGCATCTGCCTGTGACAGTGATGACCACTCTGCATCTGCATCCCAGAGCTGCTGGGAGGTCCTGGTTATAAATGCTCGACAGGATGGCTGTAGTTCACTTATCCATTTCATCCTATAGCTGGCTTCATGCACAAGGACTTGACAGGTTTCTTTCCCTACTTTTTGGAGACAGCAGTGCCCAAGTTTTTGGAGCATTACTGCAAAGGCATAAAAGTGACCTGTTCTGGTGAGCCAGGCTGCCCTGTGCAATGGCACAAAGAGGGTGGATGAGGCACAGTTTGCTTGGTTTCTCCTACAGAAGCAGGGAAAAAGACTTCAGGGATATTCAGCTTGTGTCTTGTCAGCTTCTGTTTGCCCTGCTAGGATCTTTTTGTTTTGTGATGGTGCTCTGCCCTAGTGTCTTTTGGAAATTAAAAGAATGGAAGGATGCAAGGTCATAAGCATATTGCACTGAAAAAAAATACACTAGGCAGTGGGGCTTAATACAGCTCTTAACTGTGCTGGTGGGTAAATAGGAGTAATCAGGCATTTAGGAAAAACAGTGTCAAAGACTATTTCAGAGACGGTATTGTCAGAGCAGCGCTCTCCCCAGGTGAGAGGAGCCCCGCTCCAGTGACCCAAGGGAAGGTCAGCAGGTACCTGAACTGTCTGAGCATCATTTCTGGTTTTGCTGCAGACCTGTACACCCCAAATTACCACCAACCCTTGTGGCCCCAGGCTGAGTTTGGATGCTCTTCTCTGTGGTTAGTAGTGTCTGAGCTTGGAAACCCCTGCTGGTACTTGCGTTGTTGTAGACCTGAACCTAGTGTTCTCTGAGCAAAACCTCAAGGCCACTGCTAGGGTGAAGTGGAGGAAGGCTGCAATGTCAGGGTGGCACCTCTTGTTGGGTTAATTAAGCCTCTGGGTAAAAATGTTCAAAGCGCCTCAGTGACCTGGGCAAACAGCTGTCTGCCTCAAGTATCTCAAAAATCCCCTTTATAAATGGAACTCTGGAACCATAGCTAAAGGGACATATTTGAAAATTATATCCTTCATGTTTAATGAGCAAGAAATCAATACAACAGGACCAGTCAGAGAGCTGGAAGGAGGTATAACCAAATATAGATTATTCACCATCCCATTTCTGGTCCCAGTCTGCCTTCTCTTCCCTGTCCAGGTGTTTAAGCTGTGCTTGCTTGAAGACTGAAGTTTATATATTTGTTTGCTGAGGACCTTGCTCAGAGGCACATTGCACTTTGGCTGAGGTTCCAGGTGCTAATGCAGGGAGGATCCCTCTTCAGCTTTTGGTTACCAACTCTAATTTTCCTGCATGAGCACCATAAGAGATGGCAGTGGTTACACTTACTCTCTGGTTTACATAGAGAGGAAACCCATTGCCTGTTCATCTAACTGGATTTACCATTTCCCAAAGACTGTGCATGTGGAAGAAATGGCAATTGTTTGACAAAAGGCCCTGCAGTTTAATTCCCCACTTTGCACCCTCTGCTCCAGACAAAATGACATTAGCCTGCCAGGAAGCATAAAACAGCAAACTGCACATAACATAACTACACAATTAATTATAGCTAATGACCAGAGAAATGGGTAACCCTTGGTAGCGTGGAATCAGCCAGCGGCTTCCTCGCTTATTTTGCTCCTGATGGAAAAACAAAAAGTATTTGCTTTCAGTCCATTGGGTAGCATATTGCGTCATATCAAAAGAGCAGTGGGTTGGGACTGGACGTGATACACTCTGGGTTTCAGTAGAAAATAGTTCTGCAAGGCCCCCCTTTTTTCTTGCCTTGTTAGCTATCAGAAGAAAAGAATTTTTCCCAAAATGCCTCTTTTCCCCTTCTCAATTATTTTTAAAAATCTCAACACTAGACCAAGTCACATCTCACGTAGTCTGTCTGGAGCACACAGGGAAAAGGAAATGCCCCAGAAGGTACCTGCTATGTGATCAAAATTCCAGCAGAGGAGGGCAGCAAATTCTCCATGTGCTAAAAACATGTTGAAGAGTACAGCTGCAGAAATATTTAAAGTCCATTGTGCTGCAATGTCTCCTTATCTATTAATGCAACTCAAATGCAATGTCAGCTTGCTTTAGCTCTGCAGTGAATCTCTTTTGCGTTCTGAAATCTGTAAATAATGAAGGCCATCTATTAGGAAGGCACCAAAGGTCTTTTTTAACCCACTTCATAAAGGAGTCCTGCGGGCTATGATCTGGAAAGAGTCTGGGCTGCTGTAACTTGTTTGAGCCCTAATGTGATAAAATTAGGAGCTATGAAA
Source organism: Dasyornis broadbenti (assembly GCA_013397935.1). Classification (NCBI taxonomy): domain Eukaryota; kingdom Metazoa; phylum Chordata; class Aves; order Passeriformes; family Dasyornithidae; genus Dasyornis; species Dasyornis broadbenti. The sequence goes on from VZRN01001710.1 coordinate 1,001,480, forward strand.
TGTGAATCTTGAGTTCAATCTCAATGCTGGCACAAATCAGACAATGGAAGTATCTGTCTGATCAGGCAATTAAACAAGGAGAGATGACTCAAAATATCCTTTCCATTTCAATAACTCCTGTGAGATTAGGGGCCCTTTGAAGACTGTGTCAAACTCCCTTTTTCTTTAATACACCTGCATTTAATTGAAATGCTGTGAAAGAGGATGAAGGCAGTTGTAACCTGAGGAGCCTTGGGTGTGTTCCAGTGTCACACCAAGACTTTAAAAAGGTTGAGGAATTAGGAGTGACAGACTAGTCCCCTGAGCAATTGGTTTTTATACCCCATCTTTCTGCTTTCCAAGTCCCGCTGTGTTTCTCCTGTCTGGTGCGATATCTTTTGTGGGTTGGCAAATCCTCTGAGTAAGTCAGAAGTGCTGCTCAGACAGAGAAGCAAAGTGAAGTTCAGGGTCTTATCCTGAAGTGCTGGGCAGGGATGCAAGTTTAACTCAAATCCTATTTCTCCTACTCCACCCTTTTACACTGAAAGGGCGGAGTAGGAGGAATCAGATATGTTTCTGTGGTTGCCTTTACCAGGGTCCTGAGTCTTCACGGGAGGATACGTGCAAGCCTTCTTCTGCCTCCTGCAGGCAGTGCTCTCCATTCCTGCTGTGGCTGCAGGGACCATGCACTCTGCTCCAATGTCCCCTGTGCCTCTGGTGCTGCAGAGGAGCTGCCTGGCACATGAAGTGGGAATGCAAAGGGGGATGGTCTCCAGCTCTCTGTTAGCAGCAAGGCTCCATGCTCTGAGCACTCAGACGGCAGGACAAACCTGGCTCCCCCTCAGGAAGGGTCACATGTGGTCAGCAGGTGAAGTAAATGCAGAAAGTGCTTTGCAAAGGAGATCCCCAGGTTGCTTATAAATGTGTCTCTCCTTATTCCTCTGTGTTACACTGAATTATTTGCCCTGGTTTAGATATGGAATAAATTGCTCTTGTTCTCCTGCCTTATACATTGTGCCCTGAACATCTTGTTCTAACTGCTTTAGGCCGCCTATAGTTTCTGGCAGGCTGAACAAATAAAATGGGTAAAAAAGGCCATAAAATACCAAACAATTTTTTTTCAACCAGCTCCATTATGTTGTTTGTACTTGGCTGGGATATATTACTGTATTGGGTTATATTATTGTGCAAGTTTATTTTGCTCTTTGGACGAAGTTGAATCAGTGCCACGCCATGGCAGAACTTTGTACGGGATCTGCAGAGTTTGCTTTGCCAGGGCAGGGTCAATTCTATGGTCCAGTTTGAGCCCTACTTTACTGAATTTCCTGGCAATGCAGCCAAGTGTATCCCAGGAAGATCTAGAGAACATCTGCAGCTCTTGAGCGAGGTCTGCAGTAGGCTCAGCTGTAGGCACTCAACTGCAGCTGAGCTGAGCTGAGCAGATCAGGCAGGATGAGGAGAAAACAGAGACCACCTCTGAATGCAAGTGAACAAGCACATCATGGAACCTCTCAGCAACAGAGGTCCTTAGTGGACGGGCAGAAAAATAAAGTAATTGGGAGAGTCACAGTCAATGTAAGAGTGCATTTTGTCCCAGTTAGATCCCAAATAAACAAATGTTGGAATGATGTTATGTGAACTGAATTTAAAATCTGTCTAATGAGTTTTGTACCCAGCAAAGTTCTCTCTTAAAACCACAGGCCTCCCGTAGGAGGTTACTGATGATATTTTCCCTTCAGACCTTTAAGAATTCCCACAAGGTACAAAATGAATTTACAGTTTTTGTATTGAATACTGATAAAAGCTTTGTTTCTATAAATGCAAATATTCATGATTTCAGCATAACCCTAGCTTTTCAGTGAGAGCAATTTTTTTGTACTGCCTTGAAAATAACCAGTTGGCATGTTTTTAATGTGCTTGATTATTTCAATCCAAGGACTGAAAGAAAGAGGATGCTAGAGTAATCTACACACAATAATAATTAAGGATTTATTACCACAAATCAAATGAATAAATCTGAATAAATACCTCCACAAACTCAGCTTAAATTCATCAGTTAAACTGGTATTTTCACTAGTATTTTGATCCAGATGCTGTAGTGATTATAGAGTCTCTTCGTAAAGTTATCTGGAATTTTATCCAAGTTAGGATATGTGAGGTGAAGTTCATTTTCTGTTATTTATTTATAAACAAACAAAAATGTAATAGTCCCTTCATAGTGCCAATAAAGAAGCAAACAATATCTATTCCCTGTCCTAGAGCTCTTATGCTCTAATGTAGGCATGTGAAGAGGGGTGAGAGCATTACACATCACGGAAAAAAGACAAAAAAGGACAAGTTTTGTAATGAGAAGTAGATAAGGCTCTGTGGTTCTGTCACACATATACACTTTTATAGGCTTAAGCTCTTGAGGTGATGCAGAATGCAGTGAGTTTTGAGAAGACATGTGACTAAGGAGAGATTATTAAGAATTTTCCTCTTTTGATTCTTCCAGTGTCACTTCCTGGTATTGTGACTGGAATGCCGATCTGTTTGTAGAAGAGGCTTTGGCTGAAGAATCAGGGCAACACTATGTAGAAGCTAAAGCCCAAGGGGATGAACCACAAAGCTGGAGCCCAGCTGTCCCCTGCAGCCCTGCAGGTTGACTGATCAGAGCAGTGCCCTGTGCCTCAGGCCCTTGGTGCTGGGCTGGTCCACGTGAGTCTTATGGGACTGAGGCTCTGAGGTGTGGTGTGTGTGATCCTGAAGGCAGGAATCACTGCCCAAAAAAGGACTTGTGCACCGTGGTGTGGAGTGTTTTGTGGTTTTACTCACTGTGTCTTGGCAGTTGATTCCAGAGCCCCAGCTCAGAGTCCTGTCTCTCTCCAGGGTGTGGGGGGAGATTGAGGCATGGATGGGCAGCAGCAGGAGGCAGCATGCTGAACAGGCAGAAGCTTTGCCACTTAACAAAGGTCCCTTCAGATGGGGATGTGTTTTAAATTGTAGCCTTCTCCAGGGCTTAGGTCTTTTCTCAGAGCTAAGGAAGCACATTTATCAGTCCAGATTTACAGTTGATAGCTTTTCCTGAAGGCTAGTACTGCAAAAATAAAAGGAGCAGAGATCAATTTTTTACTTTATTTTACAATCCAGTAGGCAGGATGAGAGAGATACTCTTTCTGTCATGCAGAAAACCAAGGCCAAACTTATCCTTGCCTGATGAAATTCAGTCTATTTATCTTCATCATCAATAAGGGATTTTTGTCCTGTGCAAGAAAAACTCATGGGATAAGACAGCATGCAAGTGAAAGCCAGTGACACTCGTGTTTTCACTTGAAAGACTGGGGTTCCTGTCTTGGCTGTATGAACATTTTATACATTAATGCAATGTCTGCTTGACAAAAACCACCCTGAGTATGCCCCTCTCAGCAAGCCTGGCAGCCGGGCCCTTGTAGATAAGGCTTTTCCACTGGGAGATAGAGAAGAGATCTGAACTAGGTTTAATTAAATTTTACTTCCCCTTGTTTGGAATAGCTTCACAGATAGAAAAAGGATAGTGATGTTTTCTATTTAAAATATCCTTACACAAGTAAATATTATGGGAGAAGTTTCATATTTCTGTATTATGGCACTTATCCAGTGTATCATTAAGGCACGTGCATTCATGCAGGGCAGCAAGGACAGTGGGGGCAGCCTACCAGAACATGGCAATTTATGTGCTATAGCAGCCATTGAATTGAATCCTGCTGGCGTGGATTTAATGAGTTTTATTTTTCCTAGTGTAACATGCTTTTTCATTTCTCTTCTATCATACATAGGTTCATCATGGAAAGTACAATTGTGACATATTTTGATTTACAACCACCTAAATAGATGGCTGACTTTCTTCCATGAAATTTTATGTACAACAGTTACAATTTTATTTTTGTTTACTCACCCTGATATCTAGGTGTCTTTTAAGTCCTTTGAAACCATCTCTTTGGTTAGATTTTAAGTAATAAATGTTTCTGCTTAGAAGAATTGTGCAATGCGTCAAGCGCAACTAAAGTATTCAAATTTAAAGAGAAGCAGTTTCATGATTTATTTAAAAAATAAGTTGATAACTCAGTCAGTTGTTCTTTCTTTTATTTTGACCAGGTTGTTTATGTTGATTAGCACTGTACACTGTATTCCATACGTGTTGCCACCATAAATAATTCGAAGAGGACCATGTGTGTGGCTCAGTTCAGAAGATGACACACTTTCACTCCAGTGAGGATTGGGAATGTGCTTCTTCACCAAGCAGCACCATGGCCAGAGGAGGAGCAGCAAGGAAGTGACCAAACATGGTACCAAGCCAAATGTTCTGAAGAGGATGTGCAAGGCCTCCCTTTTTAATGCTTTGGTGTAGAAGTGGTCCTCTACCTAAGCAAAGACACTTCTCTGTTTACTGTCTCCCAGTCCAGTGGCTCTGGATGTCCCTGGCTCAAGAGGTAGCAAACCAGCTCTTGCACTGCCTGTCACTCTTCCATGTGGCCACCACTCCCCAGCTTCATCCACTGCAGGCAGTGGTACCTCTTGGCTCTGTGCCAAGCTGGAGCTCATTTTGAAGCTTCCTTTTTTGCTGAAGCTGCACCTGTCCTGGTCTGGAAAATCATCAGCAGATTCCCAAAGCTCATCTCTCCTTGTGGCTCAGGCCATGGTTTACCTCCTAGAGATTTCCCGTTCTATTTTAAGATGGAGGAAGTCCAGTCTCAACAGTGGGCTCGTGCCAGTTTGAGTTTGAAGCAAACAAGGCACTTTTGTTCCTAAACACCCATAAACACTTCTGACCATTTGACTGTCTCTGATGTCTTTGTCTGCTCTGTCACTTGAGTCTGTGTGACATGGGGACATGATTGTTCAGCAAATTGTTATCTTCTCTGATTATAACATCTCGGGCTATAATTTGAGGGCTATTACATGAGTCAAAACAGTTGTGTATGAGGCATTTGCCAGGGCTTGATTCCACCTTATAGAAATGATGGACTGTGATCCTAGTTAAGCAGCAGTATTTCACCCCAGTTTTGGTCATGAACCTGTTATATTTACTGATGACCAGTGGCTTACCTTTGCTGTTACTTTGCAAAGTCCTTCTTTTACATGTCATTCACTGTCCAATATTACCTTTATTTCCTTTCAGAGTAAAAAGACACCTGGTCTCTCCTTTGTCCCTCTCCTTTGACTGTAGGGAGGTATTTCTAGAGAAGTAGGGGCCCACACTGAATCCTTTCTTCTTCCATCTGGCAGTGCTAATGTTATTATTGGCCCTTGGTCAAGAGTCAGGGTATAGGGTTTGCATTCCTAAACACTGGACTGCATATGCATTTTTCCCACTGCAGGGTGCTTGGATGTTGGGCTAAAACCATGTTTTCACCTGTTCTCCATCCTGGAGACTCTTCCACCTCCCTAGCCCCACAGCAGCTCTCAGTGTTGTGTCTTGAATGCTGAAAGACAATTTGGTCCAACTGCTGTAATCAGGTCCCTGGGTTATTTCCTGTACCTGGTCCCTGCTGCTCCTAAGCCCTTGCTTGACCTTGGTGGCAGTGCTTTCCCCTCTCCTCTTTGCCTTGCTCTGAAGTTGATGATGTTGCACTGTAAGGTTGACCTTGACATACTATTTGTAAATTTTAGAAAAGCTGCAAAGGTCCCAGCTCCTGTGTTTTGAGGGTGGAGAAAATACCTAAAATGGTATCTTTTACTGGCACAGACATTAAGGAAAACGATTTTCTGCTTGTCTGTATTGCCTCAAATACAAGGAGAGAGTACTGCAGTTCTTCGCTATATTGCCAGCAATACAAGTTTTGCAGTAAGCTCCTCAATTTTCTCATAAACTGTCCCTCATAGGTCTTCCTCATCACCAGTTTTATAAAGGGATCATTAAGTTTCTCTCAGATAGACTCTTCTGATGTCGCAGGTTGGGACCCTTCTGCTTTATTGCACTGCTTCATGATGTATGGGCAGAAATACTGCTTACCAAATAGGAGGTGAAGTAAAGCACAGGCTCTGCTGTCCTGTCATATGTTGTGGAATCCACTGAACAGTCCTTAGCACTGTTTTAATGCGGGGGGGGGTGGGGGGGAAATCCCAATATATTTTGAGTGATTTGAATTAATTCCAAGCAGAGAGACAAATCAGAGCTGTGATGAAGCCCACCAAATGCCAAGCATTCCAGGTCCTGGGACTGTCCCTACAGGGTGCCAAGCAGCTGCTTCTACCACCTGAACCCTGTGGTTCCTGTGGACAGTGGCAAGCATTGCTCATTAGCCTATGCATATTCCACTTGATAGGGAAAAAAACCAGGAGGCAAGCACATTGAGAATTTGAAGATCAAAGCCACTATTGGAGGGGTCTGTACATTTTGTCTCAAGGGTCTGCAGTTGTGGTCCTTGTAGGAGTTCTGTGTGAGGTGCATTGAGGTGTTCTGATATTCAGGTGGAATTCTTTTGACAAGTCTAGACAGATGTGGGTGAGGAAAGTTACTGAAACAAAATCTCCTTCAATGAAATGAAGAAACTTATTAACTCAACAGCTTTGGGAAAATACTTTCAATCTAGATGGACACCTGACAAGAGCCCTATCCAATTTTCATAGATACAATTAATTCCTTCCATTTAGAAACACTCAGTTAGAAGCTGCCAATTAGGTTGCTTCATATGTCATTAAAGTGCTATTAACCCTCCAAAACTCTGCTACTGACATTAAAGATCTGAGAAGGAATGAGTAAACAGCTTGATCTGAAATGAAAGGTAAGCCAGATGCTGATGTGAACACTTTTCTGTTTTCTTTCCTTTCTAATGTAGATCGTTTGTCCAGTGGCACATTGAAGTGCTTTGCAGTGGTGGCAGGACCAGCCTGTGGTGAGCCCATCTGCAGGCCAGGGCTGCTGAGCTCTTTGGGAGCCCCCCTAGTCACTGGCTCGTGGGAAGCCTCTTCCAGGGCTGGCCTGGGCTTCCTTGCACAGTGCCACATCCCGCAGCACAGTGTCATCCTTCTGAACTTGCCAGCACTGTCATTCTCAAGCCTCCCATTTTTAAAGAAATGTTTGAAGCCTCAAATACTTCATACATTTCCTCTTTTAAAAATACACAAGTGACTTCTCTGATTTTATACCATCCCTGTGGGCAGAGTTTTTCCTCACTGCTGGCCTGAGCTTCACCTGGTACATATTTGGTTTTTAATGGATTCCTGCACTTTTCCTTGCATATAAGGTAGGTAGAAACAAAGACCTCAGTGAAAGACGAGATGAAAGCTGTATCTTCTTGAGGTTGGTGGAAGTGGTGGTGTTTTCTCAGCTAAAGTAGAAAAGGTATGTGCTTAGGGAACAGAAAAGGCAGTATTATCAAATGGCTTGAATGCTTATTATTAAACAGCTGCATGAAATGTGGGGAAGGAGAAGAGAGTAAACATCCAGGTAAGCGATGGCCTGAGCAAGGTGCCTCTTGTTTTGTTTTGCTTGCATGAATGGCTTTTGCTTTCCCTTTTAAACTGTCTTTATGTCAGCTCAAGAGTTTTCTTGCTTTTAGTCTCCTGATCTCCTCCCTGATGCTGCTGGTGGGGGAGTGGGTGAGTGGCTGTGTGGGGCTTGCTTCCTGGCTGGGGTTACACCACGACATCAACTTACACAGAAAGTGTGGGGGTCACAGGAGTCTCCTGGTGCAGCCAGAGTTTGACGCATGAATGCACCGGAGCTCACTTGTGGAGTCCGGATTGTTTGCCTGCCTCTGTGAGCTCCATCCTGGTGCCAACTTTGCCAAATGTACTCGGAGGCAGTTCCATGCTTGATATTTGGTATCATTAGTGGCTCCTAAATTGATGGAAGCTCTTCAGTTAATGCCAATGTTTAAATTTGGTACTCTGAATGTCAAAACTTATACTGAAACTTTGGAAAAGTTGCTGAATGTACCTTCTAGTAGATCTTTCCGGGTAACAGATCAAGTGTTTTTAATGAATTGTGTTTCTATACACTTAGAGATAGCATTCTCCATTCTGAATTAATGACCTCTGAAATCCTGAGTTTAAATACAGAGGTCATTTGTAATTTACTGGAGGGCAGAAAAAGTGTCAACTCTCCCTTAATGATTCTACTGTTTTTTTATTTCCCTTGACCTCGAACAACCAGAAGGATTTTTCTCTGAAAAACCTTTTGCTTTCAGTGATGAGACTCTGTATGTTGAGTTTTAGCTGTGATTGAATTTATACTACAGCCAAGTTATAAAACCTCGAAAATAGGATTTATAATGGAAATACCAAGAGCAATCTTAACTGTAACAGCCAGCTTTATACTCAATAGTACTATTAACATTCTTCAAACCCAATGTGCAGGATGAGTCACACTGATCTAATTCTTTACATAACCCTTTTCTTTTCTGCAGCGCAGGCCTACACTTGTAATTTCTAGTCATATGCCAATGGATACATTCCTTTAATTTGGGGGCACACAGGGCACAGCTGATATCAGTGCTATGGAAATAGACACTCTTTCCAGCAGGGCCGTGCCTTGTACACATTTATTCAGTTAAAGGACAAGTTTTGAACAACTTCCCCTAGTTGGAATTATTAACATAATATTGTGGTTGGTATTTGTATAATGTCTATGTAACCTTCTAGCTCTGGTCTTCTAGTTCTTAGATAATCATACATACATTTAAAATTACAACAATAAATAAGAAGTTTCAGAAAGCTGTGAGAGTGAAGATAGGAGAATTGTAAGTCCTTCTTTCCATCTGTTCTTTGTAAAAGAGAGGTGAAGAATAATTGGCATGAAGTTCTGCCTCACTGATGAGTACAACATGCACTGTCCTCAGTGGTGCTGTGTTGCTAAAAATGCATAAGGTGATCCTATAAAGGAAAGGTGAATATCAGGGATGAGAATAATAGTGATGAAGTCACTTTGCTTGTCCTGGTCCCAGCAGCAGAAGATCTGGATGACCTTGCTGGCCAGAATGTAAAAATTCTGGTTTGTGGGTATTATGGAAGTTTTGGAAGTTTCACAAGTAAATAAAACTTGGATTTTGTGTAAAAAATCATAAAGACATAAATCTAAAACAACTAGCAGTTTGGGAGGAGAAAGGCCAAACTGACACTATGTCTAAGAGTGGAATTGGTGGGTGAAAGAAGGGCTAGAGTCCCCAAATTCCCTCATGGCAGGCCCTTGCCTTCACCTTGCCCTTGCTACCTTGTGCCAGGGAGACAATGAAATATTTAGCTACTTACATGAAGTAGAACTAATTGCTCAGGTGAGATTAAGAGGCTGCCTGAGGCTTTTGGCTCTGCTCTCCTTGCCCCATCCATCAACAGAGGACCAAGGGAAAAAGGAGGTGCCAATGATGAGCCAAGGTGTCAGCGGCAGAGCACAAAGTACGGGGCAGCTGGACATCCCTCTCGAAAGAAATATTGATTTATGGGAACTTGAATGAGTGTCTAGAGAAAACCTGGCAGTATGGGCCTTCAGTTCAGTCCTGCTGTAGCACAGGCAGGTCTCCCCATTCACTTGTACAGCACTTGTCCTTTTCTTAGATTGCAAAAGTTTCCTTGCAGCCCATGCTGCCTTAGCCAACCATTAAGCTGTTTATAAGGGTGAAGCATTCTTCTAATTACATCTGCTGGTGATGAGCTTCTCCTGCCACCCACGGGCTCACCAGGACCTGTGCCTGAATGTGAGTGTAAATCCAAGTACAGGTGACACTCTGGGCATGCCAAGAGCTGACAGCAAGAGCGAGAGCTGACAGCCAGCTGCTTCAGCATTGAAGCAGTGTCTGTCCTCACTCAGCAGGGCTGGACTGCTGCTCCTTAAGTCCTTACTTCCCACAAACTCTTTCTGACAGATCAGTAAAAGGAAACAACTAGAGCAAGCCTCTTGTGAGCAGGTTTGTGTTTTCTTTAATGGGACACTCTGTTGTAAATTTTTAGGGGTCTGAAAATTGGAGAAGGTTGAAAGCCACAATATTACTTCTGTAAATGCAAAAGAATAGCCAGAGAAAAAAATATCCATATTCTCTTCACCTCTTCAAAACTGAGACATAACTGGTGTTTCAAGTCCTTGTGGAATTGAACTTCTTTTAACATAATCAATTGGGAAATTTTAATTTCTTTCTTTAATAGGTCATATTATCATAATTTAAATTGCTGTTCTCCCACAGTTTAAATATATTTCCAGATTTATCCCTGTGATCTTTTAATCAACTTTTTCAAATCTGAAGTGTCAAGTCCTCTGGGAAAAAGAGGGTCACTAGCACTAATATTTGAGAGATGCAGTAAGATTGCCACTTGAGTTTCTATTATATTCTGATTTTACATGGACTGGAGTACACATAATTACCTGGTTGTTAGTTTAAGCTACGTCTCTCTTGGTGTATAAATTGTTGCTTTTAAAGTTATAAGCACAAGAAAAAATTTACCTTCTAATTTAAAAAATAATCTTTCAGACTGTTGAAATGATTTGTGATGTTGTTATGAATTGGCAGAGAAGCAGTCACCACTGAGAAAAAGTACTTTTACATATTTTTGGAAAATCTTTGAAAAGTATATGATTAACAAAAAATTGAAAGTCATATTTTAAATTTCTTGGGTATTTCAGGAAAGACTTAACCCCTTCCAAACAAGCCTTCCCTTCTGGGGGACAAAATTTCTGCCGCTGTTCTGTACTCAAAATTCTGTTCCCACCTCGGTCTTTGCTTCCTCACATGTCTGTGAAAAAAATTTTAACCTCTGGGTTGCTGTTAGACAAACCTCGGAAGAGGGAGAGGCAGCTCATGGGCCCCTGAGGAGCTTTGCAGAGATGGAGGCTTCCTGAGCCAGGGAACCCCAGGTGAGATGTAGACCAGGGGGAGCCATCAGCATCCCATGGAGTGGTGGGTGGCACATGGGGTCTGTGTAGGAGGAGAGATGTGGCTGCTGTGCTTGGGGAAAAGACCTTGTGCACCAAAGCAAAACACACGGGGGCTGGGACTGCTCTAACACAGGAGATAAGGAGAACCAGAGGTCTCAGTTGCAGGTGGTGTCAGACCAGCCTCTGGCAGGGACCACAGACTCCTGCCTGGGCCACATCTGTTGAAGTCTCCTGACTGAACTTGACAAATGAAGAATAAGACAAACTTGTCACTTGTCTATAGGAGCCCTTGCCTGGCTAGATGCAGTTTTTGAATTGAAAGGGTTTGCAGGCTGTGATGAGACCAAAAAATGTCTTTTTCCTAGAAGGAGAACAACATGTACAAATTTTAGCAATCATTTTCGGAGGATTAAAAGAACCAGCTTGAACATTCTAATTGCGTAAGTTATGTCTTTGGCAGAAGGGCAGCCAGAAGACTTCAGTGCACAGAAGGACCACATACCCCACCTTACCCTCTCCCCATGAATGCTTGGTGAGACAAGCCAAGCATTGGTGCATTCACTGCACTTCTTATCCCTAAGTGATTTATTTTGGCTCAGCACTCCGCTTCAGCCAGAAGCTGTCATATATTTGGGAGGAAAAAGTCTTTGCTCTGTTTGCGAGGGACTTTGTCTGACTGGAGATGGGGCTTAGATAGGAGCAGGCACGTGTTGCTGCATGTGTTTGCTGTTTGACAGATGTCCAAGAGATTTGGAGATAGCACTAGGTTGTTGGAGAATCACACTCTGGATGAGCTACTGTTGTGGTCTTCTTCAGGAGAAGCCATCTTTCTAGTCAAGTTTCATGCTGACAACCTGCCTTCTTGTCTTTAGTCCCCTGGAACCTGGCACAGGTGTTGGGGGTCACTTTGCAGGGGTGCAGAGACGGAGCGATGGAATTCTATTCTCCTTCTGCCAGTGGCTCTGTACCATCTTTCATGGCTCCACTTTGCCTCTCACTGTCACAGTGATGGCACCAGAGTTACTGCTGCTTATACTCTCTCATATATCCTCCTTCAAGAGCCTTGATTGTAGGTACCTAATTACCGTGGATTTTATAGCATTCTGGGACAAGATAAAGGAGAATGAAAACTAGTGAGGTAAGTGGCCCTTCCTCTGCTGTTCAGGGAAGACTTTAAGGTACTTTTTTAAAAGGTATTTTATGAAAACTCTGATCAGATTATGTAGCTGTTTCTTGCTATCTCAACATCCTCCTCATGAGAACACTACCAGTAGGGCTTGGCAGTAAATTTCTGAAGATCTCTTAATAGCATTAGTCTTTCTGCATCTGGGGAAAAGTTTTCTGACATGAATAAATTCATATTTATCATGATGAAAATTATTAATTTCAGACTGTTTCTTCAGTTTATCAAAATTATAACATATTGTCACACTGCTCTGCTTATCATCTCTGGTTACTTTTGGATTTTCTATCACCACTTCTTTGTGGTTTCCAGCTGGAATTCATCTGGTTGAACTACGCTTTGCTTACTGTATTGAAAATTATACCACATAAGATTTTCAACTTAAATTTATATTATTGAGAAAAGAAAAAGAGAAGAAATTACACATCCAAACAGCAAATTCCTGGCTGTTCGCCTGGAAGAAGAGGGAAGGCACAGAGGTGTCCAGCTGCAGCTAGTGTGGCCTGAATGAGGACTCTCCATCTCATTCAACACTGGCTGAGATGAAACAGAAACTTCCACTCATCTTATCATGGAATGAATCAGGATCCTTTAGTAACTAACCTTTTTCAATATATGAAACACCAGAAAGAGGGAGAAAACATTTCTGCTGTTCTATGATCTTAAAGCACTTAATTAAGATATTTCTGGTGTGTTCTCAAGAAAAAGTTTATAATTTATAAGCAGAAAAATTGATTAATTTATTTGTGATTACCAGTCTCATCAAATAACTTGCTCTGCACTTGTCTCTGAATTACACTAGGTCATTTAGAAACTCAACTTATTGTTTTATTTATTTTAATGGGAAGCACCACTAATAATGAAAAAAAAATATGTTCCATCTCTGACAGAAGTCTTTTAGTGGGAGTTCAAGTAAATTATTCACAAATCAAATGATGATTTTATTCCAGTGGGAAGGTGAGAGATTGCATTATTCATTATTAATTCCATGATGCCATAATACTGCACAGCACTTTATGCAAAAAAATGAAACTCTCAGTTGCAAAGAACAAATGCCTCTGGAGGCAACGCGCACACGGAGATGAGCAGAAAAAGGCTGTGGTGAACTTCAGGTCTTGTACATATCCCCTTCTTCCTTTGCTTTTTCCTTCTCCCTCTTTCTCTCTCTGTCCCTCCATGATTTCAAGTCCACACCATTTTGGAGTGGACAATTTAGATCAATAACTGCTCTAGAAGAAAAGGCTTCGGAAGGCACCTGAGAGATGCAGATGTAAAAGTGAAGCTGAGCCTCAGGACACGCAGGTAGTAGTAGAGAATAAGATTAGAGGCACTTGGGCAGGAGAGAAGGCAACATGAATTGAACAGGCAGAAAAAGCATGAAGACTGGAGATGCAGGTCATGACCACTATTTTTGCTGTCTTTGATGCATAAGTAGGATCTGTGTGGGACACAGAGCGAAGGACGGGAGGGGAGTCAGGGGCACTAACAAGCAAAGTGCATGTTACCACCTCACAGACAAAAGTAATCCCAGATCCTTTCCCACATTTATGCCCTTACTCTTGGACCCATACTCAATATTGGTCAAATTGCATGTTCCTGTGCAGGGAAGGCAGGCAGACTCCCACAGGGAAACCTACGGTGGAGTAATGGTCCCGGCCCTTCTTCATCCAGGGGAGCTCTGGCAGCGGGAAGGAGAAGAGTGGTAGTAATCAGACTGTGACAGCAAGTATTATTTCAACATAAAAGTAAAATGATTTTCCTGTTTGTACTCTGGTTCCAAATAGGATAACTTGATAGTCTTTCTGTATCAACCCATCTTCCTGGATTTATTTGGTTTGTGACCTTCGGGATAAATACAACTCAATACTGCACATCAATGTTAAAACATTTCCTCTCTAAAGGGGAATACTCAGTTTATGATGAAGTGATACTAAGTGATGAAAGCCAAGGTCATGGTGCCTGTTGTACTCTGTTCTCTGCAGGTTCTGGTTTTTCACTGGTCTCCTAGAGCACCTGGAAATATGGCAGCAGCACATGATGAGGCCTCATTAATCTCTGGTGGATGGAGTTTGCTCAGTCTCTCAATCAGTTTGCAGTGTAGAAATTAGGGATTTGGTGAATGGGAGAGAGACTGGTTTGCCTTATTATACATCTTGCTAGAAAAGGCAAAAAAAAGGGTGTGTTTTGCTACCGTTTGCAAAGTGATATGGTGTGTAATGGCTCCTGCCTCCCATGGGAGCTCCTCCACAGCCTCAGGTCTGCCTGACCAATGCTCCCTCTTCTGCCCAGAGACTCATTATTTTGGCTGAGGGCCATAGTAGGGACTCTGCCCTGGAAGCACCTCTGGGGACCAGCACAGCCCTAAGCAGATGCTCAGGCACTACAGGCAACTGGCTGGGCACCTGAATATTCCTTATTTATTGCCTTGCCTATGGTGTTGTGCTGATGATGACAGGTACTTGGGCAGCTCAGCAACATGGCGTGTTCTTGCCACTTACTCAATAAGGAAGGAAAAGAGGGTAATCTATCACAGATATTCTCTGCCTTTTTTGTGGGGGTTTTTTTGTGAGTGTAAGCTTCTTTTTTTGTTGTTGGTTATTTTTGTAGTTATCCCACCCCTCAAATACAAGGCCAGTTCCACCTGTTCTATCTGGTTATTTGTGGCATTACCTCCTCGGTAAAACAAGAAATTCTGCCTGTGTCAGAACTTGCAGGAATGCAAGAAAATATTCAAACCTCTCTGCAGTTTTCATAAATCAGCCATCATTGTTCATGATGAAATATGGCATGGAAATTAATGTTCAACAAATACAAAGAAATAAGCTTTAGTAGGCCCTTCTCTCTTATTAAACTTCATGATTTTTCTTTTAGCACAGGAGCTGAACAGAACTTCTTGGGATTTTTTTTTCCACTGCAATGGTTGTAATTTGAATTTCTGAGCTACGTGCAGGTCAATAAATTGTGTGTTACTACTCTGCAGAGCAACCTGGGATGCACAGACCTGCAGAGACAACAGTGCAGGGGCCTTGAGAGCCTGGAGGCAGCAAGGCTTGTTTGCATCAACCTGCTGCCATTCCTTCAGAAGATGCAACTATATAAGGACAAATTATCCTCCAAGAAAACAATCAGCCCCAGGGATTTTTAAACTTGGGGGTAAACTTCAGTTTGAAAACTTGGCTACGCACATGCATATGCTCACTGAAACCAAAAGGATTTCTACATAATTTTTGTCATTACAGGCAAAGATTTCTGGATGGAAAGTGGCACCTAAAAATAAACCTACACGACATTAATCCTAGATCTTGTTTTTTGAGGAGATTAAGCTGTTTCTGATGAGCATCCAGTAATAAGCTCTAGAAATAGCCAATAGACTCCAGCTGGCTGTCTGCTCTTCTGGGCTGAGCAAGTCATGATAAATAAGAAGTGATCTTGGCCAGGGAGAAACTGCTGTTCTGAAAAACAGTTTACTGACATGATGGTGTTGACCCAATCTCCACAGACCTGTCTGGACTCTGTTCTGGCTGTTATCCTCTTTGTTGCCATTGCCTAGCCATGATCCCTATTAGCCTTCTCAGAACAAAAGTGCCGGTACAATGGAGGACATCACCAGAGTGGAAAAACTCTAGTTCTGACATCGATTAAGGACAGTCATGTCTGTACACGTTTGGGTTGGTTTTGCTTCCCATGAGGAAATGAAGGAATGGTCATAGCTGTCCAAGAAGATGACTGTTTCTCTTGGGGGTTAGGATTGGTTAAGGATGCTTCTTACAGGTTGCTACAGTGGCATGAATATTCATCCTCGTATGGGAAAAGGTAATGGAATTACCCTGCTCATGTTCAGCTGAAGTAAAAAGACCAATGAGAAGGCAAACCAGAAAACATAAGGCTGCAGTGGCTGGCACTGGAACTAAGACAAGTGATCTTGGCTTTGATGTTACAAGATGTGACTGGGACCAGGGGGAAAAAAAGGTATTCCTACTTGTGACCCACACCTGGGTACAGGGCTGGTGTATCAAAACACATAATGCTACCGGAGTTGTTTTCCATGTGCGGTCCCAAGGAATTTGCTGCTGCTTGGCATGTGTTTGTCAGAAACATGCCTTGAGCACAAAGACAGCATATGGAGTACATTCCAGTCATGCCAAAAGTCCCTCATGTCCCAGAGGGCAAAACTGGCATCACACCAGAGGATGGTGTCTCTGCCATAGGGTCTCAGTGGAGCATCTTGCAAAACACCAAGGCTGTCTGTCCTCGAACAAGTTTGACACAGTCCTTGCTGTGTGAAAATCCTACGGTACACCTCCCATGGCTGAGAAGAGAGGGCCTGTGATCAGTAATGTTAAATGCTGACAAAAGAGCCATAGAAACTAAAGGGAAACCTAACTCTTCTGCTTTTAATACATTATTTAGCAACCTTGAGACGTGCTCTCTCAGCCTGTTAGGACTACAGAAAACCTTGCTGAATTTTTCTGTGGAACTGAATTAAGTGAATTTGAGTTTGCAGTGAAATTGCAGCTCATTCCTTCACCGATGTGTCAACATTTCATGACTGTTTATAAGGTGCTCAGAGGAATTCCCTGTAGTCCAACGGAGTGCTGCAGGGAGAGAGCGCTGTTGTTCGCATGTCATGGCTACTGGGAAAGGCACAGAGCAACACCATCCACCTGCCATGTGCCTCTGGAGCAGCTCTGGGCCTTGGAGCACTGATCTTTCAGGCCTTCTTTGCAGGAAAAGCATATTCTCCCCTAAGAGACCAATTTGCTTGGTGGGATTGAAATAATTGTTTAAGGAAGTTTATATTCAATGGAGGGGCTGCATCATTTAATAGTCTCCTGTCATTAGGCTTGTGCCATTATTGTAGAGACTTT
Organism: Dasyornis broadbenti; assembly: GCA_013397935.1. Taxonomy (NCBI): domain Eukaryota; kingdom Metazoa; phylum Chordata; class Aves; order Passeriformes; family Dasyornithidae; genus Dasyornis; species Dasyornis broadbenti. The sequence continues at coordinate 1,018,335 of VZRN01001710.1, forward strand.
TCAGTGCAATGTGCAGATGAAAATAGAGCTGGAGATGTACAAATTAACACTTATAATGACATTTTTAAGGAGTAAACAGAATTAATTTTTCCTGAGGAAATTAACAACTCCAAAGACAATATCCAAGTGGTTGCCTAGGGGTATATACAGCAGTTTTGTCAGTCAAGGGCAGAAGGGTTATTATACCTTCCTTTTTAGTTAATAGTGTTCTTGTTCTTGCCTTCTGATGTGGAGTATATATTGAAATTTTTCTCTGTCGTGGACTGAACTTTGTCGCTCTGTTTCACATCATTAGTGCCAGACCAGCTTTCTGTGACAGTGAAACCTTGCCTATAGCCCTGAAGCCCTCTTGAGGCTGTGGGATCATGGTAGTAATGCCAATGGAGTCATTGTCTGTGTCCTGGAGGGAACGTGGCAGGTTCCTTGCCTGCTTCCTTATGAGGCTGGCTTCTCCTTCAGAGCAACAGGGGAAAGATCACATCAGATGAAGCCAACCTTTTCTTAATTAGCTAATTTATTATTTCAAAGAGATGTGTCCCTTCACTGAGTCCAGTGCAGATGTACAGGAGAATCAGCTTGTTAGCATTAGGAAAGTGGAGGCTCTTTTGCATCCTATACCTGTAAACAGGCTTTTGTAAAAACGTTGGTGTGTTTTCTTTGTCATTTCATATTTGTGCTTTGCTCTGTGCTGCTCTGCTTATGAGCTGCTTTTGGATGTGGATGTGGTCACAGATCTGCTGTACTCTGTGTCTGGAGCAATGACCTGGCTTTCTCATCTGAGACCCTGCATTGTTTCCCTAACATTTATCACAAATGAGTGAATCCCCTGGGATTTGACAAGCACATCAATCAGCCATTTTGTCCAAACTGACACCATACTGATTTATCATTTCCAAATATATTCTGGTGGAAAGTTACCTTGCTTAGAGCAAAGGGGGAGGAAAAGGAGAGGGAGAGGAGAAAGAGGAACATTCTGGATTGTCCAAGATCTTGTGTGATCTGCTGGGGATGGGCCAGGTCAGGCAAAGCTCTGTTCAGATTAAGACCTATATTTAACACTGACCAATAACAAGAGCATAAGGAGAGATCAGATGTGTAGTGATACATTCCCTGACTCCCCAGAACCAGCAATTTGTAGCTGAAGAACAGAAAAAACCAAAGATGGCACATTTTATATAAAACAACCCTGCATACATTTTTCTTCTGCACTTATTCAGCCAATTTTGAATTTAGCTATATTTTTGGTTTCCACAGTTTGCTGGTGAAGTGAGTGCTCAAACTGGACCATATGAACAGTTTTCTCCATTATAAAGAATAGGGTAACTTCTCTCATCCTGTTTTCTATTTTCTCTAACCTGTAGATATTTTATGGTGTTCTTTCTGTGATCTAAATAATTTCCAGGCTCTTAGGCTCAGAAATCTTTTCTATTTGTGTATTTTTCTCCCTCAGTTTTTTTACTCTCTCATTCCTCAGGCTGTGGAGACAGATGGTGTGTTCAGGCATATCAAGAGGGAAAAGTTAAAGAGGGCATTTTCTCCTCCATCTCTTCCGTGTGCTTTCATCAAGCACAACCTCAAAGATGATCTTCCCCTTCCTCCCTCACTTCCTGTCACACACATGTATGGCAGAACTTTCTTTTGGAAAATGTTTTCTTGTAGCAGCATGGTCAGGAAGATCTCAGCCATTGCTTGTGTTGCAGGGATTTCACAGGGCAGGGCAAATTCAGGGCTGGGCCTCCAGAGTAGAGCTTTGCAGAAGGGAGCAGAGGGCTGTGTGGAAAGGCTGGGGGCTCTGCTGCTGGGGTGTGAGAGGTGGGAATGTTTTATGCCCAGCAGGTGGAAGTGTAGACAAAGACATTATTTGCCTTTTGTCTTCTTTATTGTTCTAACCAATAACTTCAAATGTAGTTGTCATGTCTTCTGCCATATGCAGTTTCATGTACAGACGTATTTCTTGTGGGCTGCTGTCTGCCCAGCTCTGCAAGCACTGCCCTCATAAACCCTCTCAGCCCACACATCTCCCTCTGGCTCAACACTCCCACAACGAGAAGAATGAACTGAATGAGTCCTCCTGTTCTAACAGGTGGATTCAGCCATGTCCCTGAGATGAGCCATCTCAGCTATTCAACCTTTCCTCTCCTACCTGAAACCCACCACAATACTCAGGACTGCCTGCATCTACTTTCCAGAGTCTGGAGAGGGAAGAGGGCAGAGGATCATTTGGGGACAGACCTGGCAGATTCCCACGGAAACTTGGTTTCTCGTTCATCACAGGCAGAAGCCAGTAGGGTGCAGAGCTGTGATGTCTGGCAGCTGCGCAGCACATGCAAGAAGCAATGTGATTTGCCCTGCTGTAGTAGCTGCCTGTTCTCCCTGCAATTCCCATTCTTTGGCTCTTCCTGCACCATGTCCATCCTGCAGCTGAGCTGGGAGCGAGACCTGATGCCCTTCCCTCCCATGGGGTGCAATGCTGTCTGGGGCAGTGCCTCTCCGGCAAGCTTCTGGTTGTCCTCAACCCTCACTGATTTCTGTTGTGGAGAAGGAAAATGTGTTGAAAGCTCAGAGACATAAAATGAAAGATATTTCTCACCCTTAAATATAAAGTGATCAGTTGAAAACCATCAGGTCATTACATCTGCATCTAAACATTGCGTCTAAAGAGCTTCATGTGTGAGTGAGGAGTTGGCAGCTGCTGCCCAGCAGTGAGACTGGCAGGCAGGTCCTTCTCAACTCTAAATAATCTGGGCACAGGCGGTGATGTCTGTGTTTCTGACTCACTGAAAGTGCCTTCTCTACGTGAATGTCAGAGCCTTGCTGCTTTTCAAGTGACTGATGGTTCCCTCATGTGCAGGTCTCAGGCTGACCCCATGCAAGAGCCTGCAGATACAAGCAGAGAAGGAGCACAGGAGCCTGGCAGCTCACTGGGGACACCCAGCACAGGAAGCTGGCAGCCGGAGCTGATGGATGGTCCTGTTGCCCACCTGATACACTTTGTGAATTACTGAGTAAATGGCCGTGGTTGTTGGTGAAGTCAGCAGATTTTGCAGGATGCTTTGGTGCTTGGAAGCTCGCAGGCTTCCTCCCTCATCATGGTTTGCAGTGAGAGAGAAGGGAGGTGGGCAGTGGTTGTGTGACCACTGTCAACACAGTAGATTCCCCTGGGGACCATGTGGCTGCATGTAGGGAGGACCCCAGCTGAGTAATGAGGGGAATCAAAGGTCTTCAAGTACAAGACTGAAGTGAGAGGCTCTGTGACATTTGTGCTGTTCTCCTCCCTCCACATTTACAAACAGCTACCTCTGTGTAATGGGAGGTGAAGAAGCTTCCTGGTGGTGACTGAACTGAATGCACGAAAAAAGTGATAGCATGGTGCTAGAGAGCAATGGTTGGCCCAAGAGTTGAGACCCTGCCTCTGCTTTACAAAGGACGATCCAAGCAAGGGTCTGCATGGCTTTGTGTGGGGTGTTCAGGTATGGTAGAAGGATTCCTGCACTGAGATCACTACTAGCAGGCAGCAGTCTCTCTGTCTCTTTATTTATTTGTCAGTAAATACAAAATAATTTTTGTTTTATTAACCCAAAACTTACTTGTTAGTTTAGTGGGTTTTCTTCTATAGGTAAGGAAGAGCTATTCTCTGTACCTGTTTACTGAGAAATGTGCACATCTAACAAGCAGTTTGATATGTTGCAAGTATTTACTGTAAAGGCAGGCAACAAATCAGCTTTTGATCAGATATGAGATTAACTCCTACTTGATGCTTGTGATGTTGAGGTGTTCTGGTAACTTGAGCTGATTCCTGAATGTAATTTTTAAAGCTCTCCTCCCTACTTGATGATCAAAGATAGTAAAGTGCATAATTCATGGCCTTTCATATTCATGTTTATATTTTTGGTTTATGGTAGGCGAAAGCCTTTGCCATTTTAATGAAATATATGCCCACCCACTGCTCTGTTATTGAAAGATGATTAACCTGATAAATACATGTAGTTATCACTACTCATCTTCAGGAAGGAGGTTCTTTTTGAGACAGTCTCCCTGCTGGCAGTTCTGTGAAGTTTTTGGCTTCAGCATCTTAGGGCCACTGGATATCTCTTTCTTTTGGTACAATTCTCCTTCCCCTATTGCTTATGCTGTTGTGTTTATAGGCTAAAAAGAAGGCCTAGCTTTTCAAACTGAACACTATGTGAGGTTACTTTTAAAGACTTATGTGACAGCTTACCTCTGCTCTGGGGTGACTTTGAAGGTATTAAAAAAAAAAAAAAAGTTTCTTTTTGCTTCTTTTTTTTTTTTTTTTCCATTCATTAATAAGTAGTGTCATACTCCTTTTAATAGCTAGTTTGGCTCTGATAGTCTGTACCTCAGTGATCACATAATCACAGAATATTCTGAGCTGGAAGGGACCAACAAGGATCCTCAAGTCCAGCTCTCAAATGAATCCCCATTACAGAGATCGAAGCCACAACCTTGACATTTTCCACATAATGCTCTAACCAGTGAAGCTAATCTCTTTCCATAGCTATGTAACCAAGATAAAGAAAGCTGCTTTTCCTGCTTTCACATCACACCTAGTACAGAGCAAGCAGGGCAGAAAAGGACTGACTTCCAGTGCTTCTTGTGTTAAAGAAAATAGAAGAAACACTGACCAATGCCAGCACTTCCCTTGTGCTAGGCATTTTTCATTAACACTTACCTGTGAATTAATATGCTCATATACTGAGCTGTGGGAAAGTTCTGATCAAGGGATGATCAGTCCTTCCATGGATGCTCATCTGGTAAGTGGGCGTCTTCTGTCTGTGCTGGCTGGTAAGCCTGCTGGCTCTTATGCCTTCACTTTGGCCTTTATATACCCAATTTTCAAGAGAAAACACTCCTGATCTTCCAGTCCGCATCACCTTCATCTAGAATTAATTTTTCAGATACTGCACAGTCCATGAGACCACGTAATATAGCAACTAAAATATTGTTCTTCAAGGTGGCTTTAACTTTGCAGCTTCATTTGCAGAAGAGAAGGCTTCAGGGTAAACCTAACTGTGGGCTTCCAGTACCTGACGGAAGGCTACAAGAAAGATGAAGAGAGGCTGTTTACAAGAGCATGTACAGTGTACAGTGACAGGACAAGGGGGAATGGCTTTAAACTGAAAGAAGGTAGGGTTAGATATCAGGAAGAAATTCTTCACTGTAAGGGTGGTGAGGCACTAGAACAGGTTGCCCAGAGAAGATGTTGATGCCCCATCTTTGCAAGTGCCCAAGGCCAGGTTGGATGGGGCTCTGAATAACCTGGTCTAATGGAAGGTGTTGCTGTACATGGCAGGGGGTTGGGACTCGATGACCTTTAAGATCCTCTCCCACCCAAACCACTCTATGATTTTCGACTTGTGCAATTAAAATTGCAGTTGTTCTCACTGATCTGTTCAGTTACTGGGGGGTGGTAGAGGGTGCTTTCTGTGATTAAGACATGTCTGGTCAGAGGGCAGATATGGAATTTTCAGCATACGAGTGTGGCTGGGTGATCTCCGAGATGACATTGGCCAGCACCTCTGTAGAAGTGGAATTTGGGGCTGTAATCAACATTTCTGAATGTTCCTGAATGGACAGTCCTGGTCCTTGAAAAACTGAAAGGGGCTGTACCCACTATAGCCTTGAGCTCAGGTGGTTCCATTGAAGATGAATACAGTCCAAAAGCCTATTGAACAGGCATGTGTGAAGATTTTGAAGGCTGTGACTGGTACTTTTGGGACTCTTGTTCTTGGCTTTTTTACATCTGGTTTTTCTTAGGCATGCATACATTTGATATAGACTGCAACTTCTGTATGAAGCATGATCCTCTGCAGTCTTGGAAGTGTCTTGTGTCTTGTGCTGTGTTCAAAACAAGCTCATCAGAGGTTTGGCAAATATTGTATTATGTCATTCACTGCTGTGCTGGATAATGTGAAGCTTAGCTGAATTACTTGGTAAAAAATGACAGTAATAATCAGCTATCATTGCACAGAGCTTTGCTGTGCTCAAACAAATCACTTGCCAATTTCTGCCAGACTCCATGAGGAGTACCACGAATTATCAGCAGCTCCTCGCAGTTCTGTCCCTTGAATTTTGAACAAATGCAGCAATTTCTAAACATGTGTCCTGTTTTCTGAATTCATGTAGGGCCAGACAAGTACGTGTCTTCATGGGGTTTTTTTGTTTGTTTGATTACTGGCTTTTGTTGTTTGTTGGGTTTTTTGTTTTGTTTTGTTTTTTGGTTTTGTTTTTTTTTTTTTTTTTTTTTTTTAAAATCCCCTTACAATCTTTTCTGTACATTGCTTTCTTAAAAATTAAAAATTTCTGAAGTCAATTAATCAATTTTAGCTATGCTCATTATCAACATAGAACGGCTTTTCTATCCCCAGACTAATAAACATGGCAGGGAACTTGTTATTCTTGTGCAGACTGGCTTGATAACACCTATTTTCTTAGAAGTTTCACTTGTATCATAATTTCATTTTTCTCCTCATGACTTTTGCTGACTGTTACAATACCATGTGTCCCTATTCTCTGGTCTCCCTCCTCTTTAGCATTATGTGAGAAAGAATCTGTTGCAAGACACTTTTTCCTTTTTGATAGTGTTTTGTAACTGTGAGATCATCTACTGAAATTTTGTTGGTGAAGGAGCCAGACTTCACCAAAGGATATTCCCAACAGAGTTGATACCTGTTGCAATCATTATTACTGTGGTGCTGTGCACATGTTGATCAAACTTCTGGCTTTCAGGGTCAAAGAAAAATAATCCCTTTTTGGTCCAAGTATGATATGCTCAGTTTTGTTTGGATTTGTTCCCCACTGAAACAATTATTCTTCATCAGCGCTTTGTGAAGCTGGTCACTGAAGTGCTGTTTTTGTGATGAAGCAGATTTGCCGTGAGGGTGACTGTCTCTTCCGTGTTTGACACTGCTATCCCAGTAGTGTCCTTCTTCATTTCTTTCAGGGAACTGGGATTTTTGTCACCTTCAGATCTGGCCCGCTTCCTTCCTTTCCTAAAAGGTGGCCAAGGCTGCTTTCTACATATAGGGCTGCTATCTCCTGTAGTTTGCTCCGAGCTCACGCTGTCTGCAGTTTGAGATGAGTACTTCCAGGCTTCATTGTGCTGCTTTTTTGTGCTGCTAGCTGTTAGAACATCAGGCGATCTCACCTCTTGTCAGCTTGTCTGGAGTGCTGTGTGCAGTTCTGGGCTCCTTAGTACAAGAGACACATGGAGCTCCTGGAGCAGGTCCAGCGGAGGACTACAAAGATAATTAAGGGACTGGAACATCGCTCTCTTATAAGGAAAGGCTGAGGGAGCTGGGCCTGTTCAGCCTTAAGAAGAGATGGCTGAGAGGAGACCTCATCAGGGTCTATAAGTATCTAAAGAGTGGGTGCCAAGGGATGGATCCAGGCTCTTCTCAGTGGTACCAAGCAATGGGACAAGAGGGAATGGGTAGAAACTGAGGTACAGCTGTTCCAACTGAACATGAGGAAGAACTTCTTTACTTTGCGGGTGACTGAGCCCTGGAACAGATTGACCAGAGGCTGTGGAGTCTCCCTCACTGGAGACATTCAAGAGCTGTTTAGGGGCAAATCTGTGCAATGAACTTTAGGATGACCTTGCTTGAACAGGGAGATTGGACCAGATAACCCCACTGTCATTCCTTCCAGCCTTACCCATTCTGTGATTCTTTGTGTACCAAGAAAAAAAACTGAAAAACACGGTCACCACAAATTACTTGTGATTGTGTTTTTGTGTGTGTCAGCTGCTGGATGGTAGCAGCCCATAAGTACGTTCTCTTCTCGTGACACATCAAGGTCAACGCCAGACCCTGGTTTTCCCTTTAGTGGCAGCAGCCAACCTCCCATACCTCCCATTTGCTGAGAATGGGACTGTCTGCAATGTTCCTGGTGCTGGGGCAGTGCAGGTGTGAGTGTTGACAGAGGTGACCAGGTAATTTCAAGTTCATTTATTCTTTTTTGCTTTGGTTTGGTTTTGTTGGTTTAGCTTTTTACCCCAAAGGTGGCCTTTCCAAAGACTTTCCAGGGAAGTCTTCCCTCAGATCAGGAGGGTCTCTGAACACACTTCCTCCCTTATTTTCCCTCAGTTAGTTTCCTATGCTCTCTTCAGTCTCTTCACCTCCATTTGCTCTCCTGTGGCATCCTCCTTCCACTGCCCTGGACTGTGCTGACAGGCTGAGTCTCTTCTTCGCTCCCCACCTCAGGCAAGCTGTGTGCTGCTGCCTGGCTGTGCTGAGCATGCTGCCACAAGAGCAGCTTTACCCGCTCCTCATTTCACCATATCTTGCATATTTAAACACTTTTGCTAGTGTAGAAGTTAATGGAGGGTCTCTGGTGGCCAGTCCCTGAGGAGCAGAGACAATCGTCAGCCAGCTCTTCGCCTCCACCCCTTGGCCACCTGGTAACTGCTGATAGTGTTTAATGCTCACAGGCTGCTTGATTGCGTGGGGTTCCTTCTAAAATAATTAACAGGGCCGCGTATTTTTTCTGCTTTTATTCTTTGAGTACTCATAAAATCAGAAATGTTACCTAAAAGGCAAAGCTTGAAGTGTTTTCCCACAGGGCGAACAGAGCTATTGTTTTCAGCGTAGACAGACTGTAAGCTTCCCAAGGGTTCTGAAAGCGTGTCTGTCTTCAAATTTCATAGAACTAAGCAAATGTTGCCCTTCATGCTTTTTTTTTTTTTTCCCTAAAAGGGGTCTCAAGACTAATACCTCTCAATTTTAATTTAGAAGTCTTGATTTACTTCTTGATTACTGATAACTATTTGAAACCCAAATGTGTTTTCATACATTGATCAATGTGTTTTTAAGTTAAAAGCTTTTCAATTTTTCAAATAAAGTCTAAAGACAGAAAATTGAAAAAAAAAAAATTACATCTATCAACTACTTCACAAAAGATGACTTCCACATTTTGACCATAGAGCTACAAATAAATTTGAGGAGAGAAAACCATACTGCAATGCCATAGGCCTTACATGCAAACTATGTAGACCAAGACTATGCCATATTCTTCTAAATTTCTAAAAATGTATGGCTATTAATGATTCTCTCCGCATTTGGCTCCACTCTCAAAGAGCATATATAGTGTTTATCATATTATCCAATATCTAGTCATGTTATTGCTCAAGGCTAAGAATTAAATTATAAACAATTATAATTTTAAAAGGTTTTGAATTGGCTTGAAATTTGGTAAATAATCTAACTAGCACTTTGTTAAGAATGCTCCAATTTTTTTTGTTCTTTGCCTCTACATGTCTTACATACTAATGTCTAAATCAATTGAAAAGGTCCCCAAAGGAAGTAAAGAAATCACAGCTGTGATTCCATTAGCAAGGGTATATCCATGGATGACAACATTTTTAGTTCTGTACGTAGAGGTTTTAGGCTCTGATTTATTTGTAAGAACTTAGGAAGTCACTCAGTCATCATTGTAGCTCAGAGGAGATCTCGGGGTAGCGCAGCATGTAGCTTAAATGCTACATCTTACATTGATACAACCAGGCTAGCATTTCAGATGCAAGGAACAGCTACCTGCTCTAGTTTTCAAGTTAAAGTACACCATAAGCACAAGAATGATTCTTAAGTGAGTTTAATAGCCCAGGTTGTAAGTTTGGTTTGATCTACATTGGTAGTTTGGAAGTACCTGCGGTACCTACCTAGGTTATTCCTGCTGCAAGGTACATACACTGTGTGCTTAATGAATGGAAAATTAATGGGTGGTGCCAAGCATTCCTCTTGGTATCAGAGGAAGATGGAAGGCTTTGCCATGGTGCACGACTGCAGGTAAGATGAAGGACAAAGGAGAAATAATAAAAGTTAAAAACAAGGGCAGCAAAATGAATAAGAAATGTAATATTTCAGAGGCTTTCAAACTAGAGAGACTTTTAACAGGTAATGAGAACTTACAAAGAGAAAGGTTATGTGTTGGACAAATGTAAGATATTCAAACCATCTTCAGAAAGAACTGGGTGACCTTGAGGACTGCAGTAATTGAAAGGGACTGAAATTTAACAGTAGAAAATGAAAGGTCAGGTACTTGCTATCTAATAACAAAACCTTTATTGCAAATTAGGATCTTAGCAGCTGTAAATGACAGAGGAGGAAAAGCTTCTGAAGGGACTGGCACGTCAGAGTTGCTGTAAGTATCCAAAATTATGTATCTGGGAAAAGGCTGTTCAGCTAGGCTAGCTGTCTGTCGTGGTGGTAGGAGAATATCAATGCCATTCCATGAGGAATGCCAGAAATACTGATCCCAGCACCAGCATCCCAGGCTGTGTTAGGCAAAGTGTTGCCAGCAGGTCAGGGAAGGTGATCTCTCCCTCCCACTCAGCCTTGGCAGACACCTGGAGTGCTGTGTCCAGTTCTGGGCTCCCCAGTACAAGAGAGACATACTGGACACACTGGGGCAAATCTAATGAAGGACCATGAAGATGATTAAGTGCTTGGAGTGTCTGATATCTGAGGAAAGGCAGAGAGAGCTGGGACTGTTCAGCCCAAGGATAAGAAGGGGGATTTATTCAACGTATGCATGATGAGGTGAGTAAAGAAGATGCACCCTGGCTTTTCTCAGCAGTGTCCTAGTGATGGGATAAGAGGCAATGGGCACAAACTGAAACATGAAATTCCATTGAAATGTGAGAAGAAACTTTTTTTTTGCTGTGATACTGGCTGAGCCTTGAAACAGGCTGCCCAGCGAGGTTGTGGAGTCTCCATCATTGCAGATGTTCAAAACCAGCCCAGGCATGGCTCTAGGTAAACCAGTCTCGGTAACCCTACTTTGAATAGGGGATTGGACTAGCTGACCTCTGTAAAGGCTTTCCCATCTCAGCTGACCTGTGCTTGAGTGATTCTTAGGAAATGGATTCAGAGTGCAGAGAGGAGTCATAGGGATGAGAGGTGCCCTAGAGTGCTAATCCTGCATGGTATGCTGAAAGTTCTATCTAAAAAACATATGCAGTGTATGAAGGGGAGATTTAAGCACCCCAGTGAAAGGGGAACTATTTACTGCAAAAGGCCATGGTCACACAATAATAGCTGGGTTTATGCTTGCCATAAATAACTGGAAAGTTGAAGTCAAAAGGGGTTATTTATACATCAGAGCAATTGCATTTGCTATCAACCTTCCAGGCAGCAGGGACAAAAGAGAAAAAAAAGGTAGCAAAATCTAACTTTTTAAAAACAGCTGGTAGAAATCATTGGAAAAGAAATGCTATGATGCAATATCTTCATGAAATGGGAGTCCTTCTGTCTGGACCACGTGAATGTAGAGGTCCCATTTGGATTACTCCAGTTTCTGTTTCCTCAAGGAACAAATGAATGCTAAGAAGCAAAATTGTTGATCTCTGAACTCACATCTGTATTACATTACTGAAAAGGGATGTAAAGACATAGAGAAAATGAGGAATCCAAATGCATGAGATCTTCTGTAGTTTAACTGGCTTAGCCACGATAGAGACTTGAGCAAAATGAGTTATGGATATTGTAACACTGTTGCTCTGGTGGGACTCAGCAGGGTGAGAGGCCTGGAGACAGTGCTTTGAAAATATAAAACGTGTTTAATTTAGCTTTAAACTGAGCCTTTCATATCTTTCTTTAGAGTCCCATTTAACATTAGGATGGAAGATAATTGGTTTAGGTTCTTTTTCAAATGCCTTGCTGAAAGTCTCTAACTCAAGTTCCAGAAAGTTGTGTTGAAAAGTGCTCTTTCACTCCTCAGAATGAAAATTCCAGTTAAATTCTTCTTGTCCTGCCACTTTTGTTAAAGAAAGAAATTGGCTGTGGCATTTTTGGCCTCTGTTGATTGTCTATTATGTGAGAAGGATGTTCCAAGGATAAGCTTCAGGGTTTTTTTCTCTCTATTGTGGCCTACCTCTAGAAAGTACTTTCTAGCACCTCTTCTTTCAGATTCCCCTAGAAAATTCAGTTTGGTCCCAACACTCCAAGTCAAATGGAATAAAATGCGTCTGCATAACTTTTCCTTTGAACATAATCTCGACATCCACACTTCTATGATATACAGATCGTTCAAACTATGTGGACAATTGGACAGGACAGCAATTCCTTGAAATTGATAACCATTACACTTCACACAATTGTTAAAGCAAATTATTCTCTTCACAATACCTAATTACTATAATCTATATTGAAACATCTGTGGGAAAACAGAAGGCAAAGAGAAGCACTTTAGAGTAATTTTGTAAAGCTGTAAAATAAATAAGTAGATAATAGCTCCAGCCCCAGGTGCTTGAGTGTAGATCAATGCCCAGAGAGCCTGCAGCATCTAGGGCTTCCTCTTCATGGCAGTGGTTGCTTATAGCCCGTGCTTCACAGTTCTCAGTGACAGATTTGATGAGTACAACTATTCCTGGTTGATTATTTGGCTTTGGCTCCTGTGTTGCTACTTGTGCACTTCTCATTTTAGAACAAGAAAATATCTTGTGTCAGAGTTGTCTATTGTACAGCCTTTTGGGTACCTGCTGATGAAATATCTTCTGTCACCTGAGACTGGCTTGGCATTGCTGCAATCCCTGTGAAGTAAAGCTGCTGGGGAGCTGCTGAGACAGGCTCACTGCTCCTGTTGGGAGCTGCTCTCCTCATTCACCCTCACCCAGGCACAGCTCAGTCCCAGGCCTTTTCCAGTTTTGCCCTGGGTGACAGGATCCTCAGCTGAGTGTGCTTGAGACACACCAGGCCTTTCTTCCTTGTTCTTTTGATGCATTCAGATTCATCCCCTGGCCAAACCAGGAGCAGCAATGGTGGCTTTTTACTCCTCTCAAGTAGTCTGGAAAGAGCCTTGCACGTCTGCAAGATCTGCAGCTGTTTACTGCAACACACATGCCAAAGCTCTTTCCAGGCAGCACAGGGAGTTTGATGGGATGTCTGACACTGAGCCGCATCTCCCTTCCAGTTCATATGCCCTGTTGTGCCTACCAGAGTGTGGGGTGTTCCTGCCCAGGGAACACACTTGATTCGTGCTGCAGCCAAGCCTCAGTCTTCGCTGTATCTTTGCTGACTCAAGCTTCTGCCAGCAAGTTCTATTAAGTTCTCTGTCATATTGAAAAAAGGAAGAACTCGTGCAATGTCGTAAAGCTTTCAGCAGCTTGTAAGCAAGTGCTGAGGAGTGTCTGTAGATGTGCAGTCGCTCACATCTGCTGGGGTGCTGGTGTCTTCTAGTTATATTTGCAGCCTCACCCAGGCACCGATGCTTTATCATAGCTTTGTTCTCTACTGTGAGAAGCATTGCACTGCAAATCTTCCAGCATACCTAGCATGTAAATCTTCACCTGTGTGGCTTCAAATTTAGTCAGTATCTCCAAAATTGCTCACTTGCTCATGCTGGGAGAGAAACATCAGCAAGTTGGAGTGTGCATTGAGCCTCAGGTTGAATAGAGAGGGACTCAGAAAAATTTGGCAATGTGGTCTTTGCTGCAGGTAGATAACAGAGGCCTGATATCCAGCAGCTGAATACACTTGTCATCAATTTTAGCTTACTATATAGCATTAAGGTGCAGGCTGCATCTTAATTCCCATTCCAGCATGGTTTTGCTCTGTGTCCTGCTTGAGTCCCTTCAATAGGCAACGCTGCAGGAAGGAAGAGCCACCTGAGCCAGCTGTTCTGTGAGCTGAGGACTGGGCTTCTTTACCAGAGGAAACTTCTTGGTGTATTGACTGATCCCAGTATGGTGCTAGCAGTACTGCAGGTATGTAAAAGGGAATATTCCCTTATTTCCAGTGGAGGGATGGTAAGATTCATTGCAAGGGCTTGTTCTGAATGTGTATAGGACCACTTGTGCAGCTCTGCCTTTGGACTGGAAAAGGTCTGGAGAAGAATTGCTGTGGGTAACAAGAGAAAGAAGAGCTTGTCATATCAGAAGAAACTAAAGGAGCCTCTTGTTTAGTTTAGCTAAATGGAGGCTGGAGGTGATGCAGCTGCTCTCTATGAAAATGCTGGTGGGAAGAACAGGGATGTTCTGAAAACAGACAAAATTGTGTGAGAACTGAAGATACATAAACAGGCTAGGAGCAAAATCAAGCTAAAAAAGGAAAGGTGTCTCCCCATCATGACAGCAGGCAAGGAAGAGCCTGTCAAACAACACACAGCTCTTGCTTCCAAAATGAAGCTTGTTGTAGCTATAAAACAGTTTCATACAGTGGGATACCAATGGCAGACATCTGTCATGAGGAATTCTGTTCCTTTAGTATATTCAGTTGCTAAAATTGCTTTTAAGTGCCAGTGATTATCCTCTCCAAGGGAAGATAGCCACCATGAGAAAACATGGCACACATGCAAAGCGTGCATCAGCAAAGTGTCAAGGGGTCCATTAGCCTTTTTGTAAGAGTGTTCAGTGGCTTGCTGAGCTCCCTGCTGATCTGGACACTTAATTGTAACATGAACGCAGATTACAGGCAGAATAAAAATGACACAGGGAAACAAAAACAAGCTAGCAAGCAACCAACAGAAAATCAGTGCATTGTAATCTAGTCCTTTGTACTCGGGGAGTGGTGGTGTCACGATCTTCAGGCATGTGTGCTGTGCTTCCTCTTGGGAAGTGCAGTAGTGAAGTGGCATCCTGTGAATCATGACATGCTGTGAAATACGGGTTTAAACTTCACAGAGCAGGGATCTGTTGCAAAACTCTTGTTTGTTCGAGGTTTGCTCTTTATTTCTTCCATTGTCTAGAGGAACTTAGATATGGGAATATTAATATTTTATGTCAATTCACAGACAGGTCTTTTTTCACTTAGGTCCCTGCTAGCAGATGTTCCTTATCTTTTGCCTTTTAGAGTATTGCTATTACCCTCCAGCTGTCCTTGTTTTCCTTCAGTTAGGGATCCAGTTGCAGACCTAAATAAAGAGCATATTCTTTCACATCTTGTTGTACTTTTAAAATGATTTCATTATCCCTCAGACCTCGAGGATTCTCCACATGTTACATTTAGATGGACTTGTGGCTAATGGTCAGCTCTAATGAAGGTGACATTTCCTGTTCCCGCATTCTCTAACATACATTTATCCGTTACCATTTCCTATTTTCTCAACTAGGAATCGAGAATGGACGCCTTTAGCTTCTTTCTGAGACTATTTTCAGAATTCCTGCTCTGGTTATGAACCTAGCAAGGTATTGTCAGTGTGGTTTTAACTGTGCTGTCTAATGTATTCTGATGGTACCATTGGTGAAAAGGAACTTCCTACGTCTTTCAAGTTAATGTTGGAACAATGACTGTTTTTACCTTTTTTTTACTTTTTGGGGGGTGTGTGTGTGGTTTTGTTTTTATGTTTTGGTTGTTTGTTTTTTTTTATAAGCAGCTGGGACTTTATGGTGCCAAAAACTTTCAGATATTTTGCTTTTTTATCCTGATAAATGCACTTCAAAAAGTATGTATATGTAAGAGAAAACACTCCAAAACTCAGAGCTCATAGAGCCCTTCACAGTTCTCTTTCAGTTGTCTCTTCAAGACTCTTTCTGTAGCCCTTCTCCTCCCCAGAGGATCCATATTTTTTGAGTAAGAATATTACCTTATGCCTGAAGCCTGCCTGAAGTCAAGGAAAGGTCATAAACTGGCTGCAGTGGGTACTGGATCCAGGTGTCTCTCACAGTTTTCTGGCAGGTTAAGCAAGCTTAGGTAACTAGAAAGAAATTTTCTTGGTGGAGCATTTTATTCTGAGAAGTATTTTATTTTGGGTTAAAAGGGATCTAGAAAATGGTCTGGAAATAGGAGATTAGGTGAATGCAGCTGATTGTCTAGGTTAAATGCAGCCACAGTCTGTCCTCTTTTAATATCCCTACTTAAATGAATTTGTCATGCTTTGTTAGTAAGAAGTTAATGAAATAGTTTGTGTATCACAGGGGGTTAAGTGCATGTAATTTCAGCAAATCAAACCAGGGTCCGAAGAGTTAACATACAGTAATTGGGCCCATTCTGTAAAAATGATTAATTCTTCATTTTAGCTGTAATATTCTGGTTCCCTTCTTTCAGACTTTTTCTTTACAGTCCCTGCTGTAGGTGTCATAAAGTATGATGTTCTGGAATTAGATGGGTAATCATCTTTATTTGTTAGTGAATACTGATCTGTATCTAGCTTACTTCTGTGACAAGGCATAGTTCTTTGATTCTCAGATTTTTATCCTGTCATAATAAGCAGTATGAATGGTGCCCTTTAACAAAAATGTGAGATCCCTGTGCTTTCTGGCAGCCAGTTTCCAAATGCCCCTTCTCCTGTTGCTGGAGTAAGCTGGATGCAGAAGGACCCTCTGGCACGTGCAAGGCTGCTGGAGTCTGCAATGTCCTTAGTGGAAGACACAAGCAAGGCAGCAGAGTGGCTGTTGGGCAGACAGCACTCACAGAGGATTATGAATCAGGACGGTGGAATCAAAGGACATTTCATTTGTGAAGAACCTTCTAGCTGTTCATCTCACTGAGAAAACTCAAGCCTTGTACAGTCCTGTACAATGGGAACTGACAAGTTTGCTGGCCTCCCTCAGCTCACAAACAGCGACCATGTTACAAACAACTTGTACCCGTGAAAGAATCTCAGCGCGGACAGAAGCAAGAAGCAAAACAAGAGGCAAAACAACAGAAGGAATCTGCACCTGCGACAGGGAGGCTGTTTTCTGCAAGGATGTGTGCTAGGAATAGCTGACCAAGTATTGGTGTTGTAAAATAATAAGTTAGATAAAAATTAAAAAATAATAATTATTAGTCTTGTAAAATAATAAGTTAGAAGCCAATGAACATGTGATGCGAATGCAAAGAAATAGTATAAAAGAGGACTTGTAGCAAAAAAGATGGTTCTTCTTTTGC
>VZRN01001711.1:4634-99718 GCA_013397935.1 Dasyornis broadbenti
AGAAAGAAAGAAAGAAAGAAAGAAAGAAAGAAAGAAAGAAAGAAAGAAAGAAAGAAAGAAAGAAAGAAAGAAAGAAAGAAACCTGAAAAGACAGGGGAAAAAAATTAGCAGAATGCATAGAAAACAGGGGGAAAACTAGAAGGAAAATGAAGAAAAGAAGCAAGAGGAACAGAGGAAAAAAAAAAGAAACGTAAAAAAAAAGGAAAAAGAGAAGAGAAAAGAAGAGGAAAGGGAATGAAAAAAAGAAAAGAAAAGAAAAGAAAAGAAAAGAAAAGAAAAGAAAAGAAAAGAAAAGAAAAGAAAAGAAAAGAAAAGAAAAGAAAAGAAAAGAAAAGAAAAGAAAAGAGCTTGCTGCTTTCCAGTGGCCTTGCTGCAAATCCCTTCCCATTTGCTTCCCAAGCCCCCTCCCGCCTCCCACTCACGTCTGCAGCCCACCCTACCTCGCTGCGAGCAGCACAAGTCACCTGGATCGGCTGTCTTAAAAGTCCCAGCTCCCGGAGATATTCCTCGCTAGCGGGCCGGGGGAGGATCCGAGGAGGGCAGCGGCATCCTCTCGCCCGGCGAGCAGCTCCGGCTGCTGCCTTCGGCCCCGGCTGCTCCCTGACAATCTGGTTTAAGTTACGGTGGATGTTTCTGAGCGCGCCTTTACTCCACTTCGGGACAGATACCCCTGTCCCCTCGCTAAAGACGTTACCTCGTTAAAGACGTTTCAGACGAAGGTCTGAAAGTTCCGCGGAAGGTTTGAGGTTCGCACCCGACCCTGCTCTGCCTGGCCGATCCCGGTCTCGCCGTGCTCCTCGACACTGGCACACCCGGTCAGGCTGGCTCGGACCCGTTTACATTTTAAAACATGTTTTCAATTTCCTCCGGTTCTTCCCACCTATGTTTCGCCCTGCTTCCCTCTAGGCTCCGGGATCCGTGGAGCCCAGGGAAGAGTCGGGAAAACTTTCGCCTCCCGACCCCGCGGGAGGCGGCGGGGACGCGGCCGGGGCGGCTCCGCAGGGCTCTGGCGGGCGGAGGGGGTGTCCTTGCCCGGGTAAGTGGGGGGTCCCTGCCCGGTCAGGGTGCCGGAGCCCCGCGTTGGGAAGGGCACCCCCGAGACTTTTCCCAGCTCGAATGGGTGCAGGGCTGCCTCTTCGTGGTAGTAAAGCTTTTCCCTTCACCGACTTCGGGATATTCGGGTGACAAAGGGACACACGCGGGGCTGGCGCCCACGCCACCCACCCCCTGCCCTGCCATGGCTGTAGGGGCAGGGGCTGTCTGCGCCCAGTACTACCCAGCCCCGCCGTGTCTCCCAGCCCTTCTGCGCTCTCTGCGAGTGTATGTGCCTGTGAGGTGTTTGCGGGTGCATTTGTGCAGCTGAACGTGGGTGCAGCGGGCGTGTGGGGGAATATTCCCTCGCACACACGCGTGTGCAAATGGCTGTAGCTGTTAGCTCAGAGGTTGCACACGGGCACGACCTCTCGCCACCACTACTCCTCCCCGGGTGCCCTTTCTGCCCGAGGGTCGCCCAGAGGGGTTCCTCCTGCCAATCCCCGCGCCCGTCCCCTGCCCGGGACCAGAGGAAAGTCGTCGTCGTGGAAAGTTTGCCCAGCTTGTGTCGTGGAGGAATGGTCCCTCACGGGGTCTTCTACTCGGCTCTCAGGTGCACATCCCGTTCCAGCCGCCTGCCTGTAGGGATGGCTGGGGTTCTCCTGGCAAAGATCTGATGTTCTTTAGGTTTTTTACCCCGAGGTCCAAACGACGGCGCTGGTGTCGGGAGACATGAATGACACCAATTCTCCGCTTCCGGTCGGCAGGCAGCTCAGGGCTTTCTCCCTGCCAGTGCTTTGGAGGGGAGCTGAGCTCCGTGCCCCTCACCATAATATTTCACTGCCTTTCCTGTCACTTCACACCCCCACGGCCCGGCCGTGGCTGCCAGACGGGCCCCGGATCCGGGAGGCGACACCGGGTGGGAGGGTCCCGGCCTGCCCCGAGCCGGTGTGCAGGCACCGGGGAAGTTGAGAAGGGGAGGAAGGGGGGGTAAGGGGGAAGAGAATCCTTTGTGGTTTTGTCCTCCTTTGTTCCGGAACTAACTTGACCAGTGTGGCTGGGAAGCAGCACCATTTCGGTTGGAAAAAGCAGGGGAGAGGGGGGCTCTTTTGATCCTCATCGGGGAAATGATGTTCGGGGAGGTGGGTGGAGGCGCTGGCACCGGCGCTGGGCTCTCTCTGCGGAGGCTCACAGCAAAATTTCGTTGAATGCACTATTTCTGCCTTGCCTGGGAACTTTCGGCTTTAATTATCCGTGCGGCTCCTATGAGCTGGGCTTGCTCCTCTCCGCTCATTCGTTCCCAGAGAGAGAAAACAGTGTGTGTAGGGCTAAAATGCAGCAAGACAAAATAATCAGCTTTAGAAGTACGTGTTGGCTTGGGGGTGGGGGACAGGAAAAGGGGCAGAGAGTAAAGCAAAATAAGTCTATTTCCTGGAGAAATGATGCAATGTTACTGCTGCCCAGTGGCAGTAACCGGAATTGGGTCATTTTAGGGACAAACGCCGGGAAAATTCAAGTCACGTCCACTTTTGATATAAGGATGTGTCCTCTTTAAAAATTGTTATGCAAAAGACTCTCGTACGTGATCTTCTTGTGATAAAAAGCAGCAAGCCAAATATTGGAACCCGAGTCAATAATGTATGAACAGATTAAGCAACCTTTCTCCCAAGCAATTATTTCAGCAATTGAAAACCTCGCTCGCTCCAACTTTCAATAATAATAATAATAACAATAATAGCAAAAGTAAATAAAGCCCAGCACAAGTGAGATGGTCTCCTGCTCCTTGGCCCTTGCTTAGGAAAAGTGGGTGGATTTTTTTTTTTTTCCCAGCCGGGAAGAGTAGCCGAGAAGGTATTTAAACCAGCAGCAGCCTGGAAATCACAACAATTCATAATAATCTACGGATCGCGGAAGTAAATAGGCATATCGCTTGGCCACCGGCCTGCGAGGTTTATTTGTCCTTAAAGTTTGGGGTAAATTAAGTTTCCGGCTGTGTAATTCTAACAAAAGGTGATAGAAAACGCACTGGGGGAGTAATAGATGGTGGCACCGGGGATCAGAAGGGGGAATGGGTTTAATGTTGATTTATGTGCCCATGGTCGGGGCGCGTTGCCGCCACCGCGGGAGCAACGCGAGCAGCTCCGCGGGTGCGGGGGCTCCGCTGGAGTGGCCGGGCCGAGCGGGGCCCCGGGCACGACTCGGAGCAGCAGCTTGTGGAGGAGCCGCTACCGGGAGGCCGCTTGTCCCAACACGTCCCGTGAGGGACACTGCTGCCCTGCGTGGGGAGGGACACGCGTCCCTCCTGGCTGAGATCGCCAGGAGATCACGAGTGAAAAAGAAATTCAGCTGCAGGAGAAGGGCCGCGGGTGCGGCCAGGGAGTCTGGCAGCAGTGAGACGGCGGCAGAAGGCAGAGATCTGGGATGGGTTTCCCCGAGCATCCTTGTGGCTGAAGTCACCGCAAAACTTTGAGAGAGAAATTTCCCCACTTTTACACCTCATGTCCCCTGCCCACACTGCCAGCCAGGCAGTGGGCAGATTGCCTTTGCAAGCCACTCTCTGGCTCCACCACAAAAACTTTCCCTCATATTCACCGGTTCTGATCTTGGTCTTGAATTTAGTCGATGGTGCAGTGGCAATAACCAGCCATTTGTTTCGGTTGCATCTGGAGACAGCCTGGTGTAGGCTGGGGTTTCCACCCTCCGGGAGACACCGTGACCAGGTTTCAAGTGAGGGATAGGACTTTGGACCTTCTTGGGAACTGTGTGAAAGGAAGTTGAAAATATTATTTGAAGACGATTCCTCATAGTGCATCTGAGTGAAGAGGTCGTATGGGAGCACTGAGATGTTGGAGCACCCAGCCCCACGGACCTGCTACAGCTGAGACCCTTTTCCAAGATATGCCAGAGTACAATAATAGAAATACTCGCCAGCATGGCTCTTCACCTGCACACCCAGCCCTGCAGCCAAATCCCACATCCCTCTCCAGACAGCAGCCTTACATTCCTGAGCTAGACAAATGATGAAAAAGTTCCAGTTACTGTCTAATGAAAGGCCTCCATCTCCCTTCCCCCAGAGGTTTCCGATGCACATATAATTAGCTCTCAATATTTCATGAATATGGGGTTTTACTAATTCCTTTTCACTCAGGAGATTTCGCATTCACTGTTTTACCCTCTCTGTCATTTTGCACAAAGCCGTGGCTGTGGGAAGGGTGGTTGCGGGTTGGGGTGGGTTCTTTTAGCTGGATACACAACATCCTTCAGTCGCCTGAGGCCTCAGCCCAGACATCATGGGAGACACAGATCTCAAATGAAGGACCACAGCTTTTTTTTTATGCAGGAATTTAAATGTGCTGTGGGATTTTGGTCCTTTGGGGCAAGCATTTTTTTTGCATGGGTAGCAATTCAGGAACAGGTCTTCTTCTTTCAGAGTTACAGCATGTTTTGGAGGGAAATTGGTACTTTCTGACCAAAAAAAGGAGTCATCTCAGACAAATCAGGAGGTAAAAGTCAAGGTAAATGTCCTCAAGAAATGTCCCACTAAATCTTAGTGATCTTCCACAATAGCAGCTTCAAATTGTCTGAATACTGTACAATTGTGTTAGTAAGGACAACCTCAAGTTCCCACTGTGTATAATGAAGGGGAAGACTTTCCCAGCATCGTCGTTAATTTTTTGTCTTTTTCATCTAATCATGCCAGAGATATTGACTGCATCTTTTTTGTCTCATCCTGCTCTGTCCAAATGTCTGTGCCTCAAGTAAAGTGATGTAATGATAATACAGTCCTGCGGGAGTTTTCCTAAACACACTGCAAGAACAAAGTTTGGCCCTCCAATTAAAGCAGAGTTAGACTAATGGACTTTTCACCACATCCCTCAGTGCTAAATACTGGCATTTGCAATGCAGTAGATGAGTTTCTGTAAAGGCAACCCCCAACCAGAAACAGTTCATTAAAAATCCCATTATCCCCATAACTCGCTTATTATTAGTTTAAATGACTGTCTTACGATTTGTAGGAGGGAAAACAAATCCTAAAACAAATTATACTTATAATCACTGAGCCTGGTGGGCAATGGATTTTATTTGCCACACATTTTCAGTTGGATGTTAGAGAGGTTTTCCAGTTTACAATAATTGCTGTCTCTCTATGTGGTCCATTGAAGGATAGCTTTGTTTTCTCACATTAAACTTTGTGAGTCACTAGTTACTGTGCTCTGCCTGTTTCTTAATAACAACTTTACACTTATATGGGCCTTTTCCTCCCTGCAATTCTCTGGTTGTTTACTAGGAAGACGAGAGGAGCTGGTGAAAGGGAGAAGAGTTCCCTGAGTGACTGACATGGATGCAGGATCAGAACCTGCAGGCATTCTGCTGAGCTCTGAGTCACGTTCAACAGGATTTTTCCCTATGTCAGAGATAGAGAGTTCATTCCCATAATGTCTGTCTGTGGGTGTGCAGCAGTAGGGTTTTTTCTGTACTCATCAGTCCCTAGGGGTGATGGTGCAGGTAGTGAAACCTCACAGGAGTTGGCAAGTTTGGCGGTTATAAACCCAGGCCAATGCTGCCTACAGGAAACATCTCAGAAGCTGAAAGTATCTCCTTTAGCTCTCTGGGGAATGACCTGCAGCAGAAGCAGGACCCTAAGGGAGAAAGGGATTGTTCATCACTGCTCTGGGCTGCAGCAGCCGGTGCTGAGATCCCATCAGCTGCAGGCTCTGCTCCAAGGGATTCAAAGCCGTGCAGACACTGCTCTGGTGTGCAAGAAACACATGGCAGAAGGACTCCCAGAAAGGACTGCCCCCATTTTTACTGTTTTCTGCTGCACTGTGATTAATCTTTAATCTGGTTTCCAATGTTCACTCTTTGCTGTTTGTCCCACAACTTCAGAAGTCAATACAGTTTTTAATCCAACAGTGATTTACAGACCCACAGTTCTCATCCATGCGTTGAGGAAGTGCTATGTGTGCAACCTCATGGGCCAAATTCTCAACTGGAGTAAATTGCTGTGGAATGGGACTGTCAGTGAGCAGGGCTGTCCCTGCCCCGCTGCTCCCAGTACAGGCTCAGTGCAGCGCACATCCCAGGGCTCAGCGCTCACTGCAGATGGAAACAGCCCAGCCCCTTTCCTGGGGTTATTAATGCCTTTTTTCCGTCCAAATGCTGGTTTCCAGAGACATCTTGTGGCTCTCACCAGCTATCACAGCTGAGTTGCTCCACATCCCAGCACGCTGTTCTTCCCGCAGTGTCGGACAGCCAACAGCCGTTTCCCAGGCTGCTTGCTGTTTGCAGCCTGAGTGAGGTTTATTTGGATTTTTCAGCCCTAGATGTGTATTTTTCAGAATTGCGTGACTCTCACAGACAGCTCAAGCTAGGTTATGGGAGTAAGCATCAGTGTTGCAGGAGAAAGGATCTCTGCAGAGGGATCACTGGTGTGAGAGCCCTCCCAGACTGTTGTCACCACAGGAGATCAGCGTTTGCTCCCAGCACAGCACCCAGAACTGGTACCTCAGCAGCTAATGCAGCCCAGGGTTATTTGGCTGTTAGCTTTTTGGGTTGGTTTTTTTTTTCATTATTTCATTTGATGACAGTGCTACAAAGAGAAATATAAAGCAAAAGCACTTTTATGAGAAGCAGAGGAAGGGCAATGTTGGCACATAGTAGAAGCTGGGGGATGGTCTTTAATCCCTGTGTACCACAGGCACAAGGACCCTCTCCAGCCCTTGCAGCAGAGATTTCCAGGAACAGTTTCTCAGCTGAAGTAGGAGGCATGAACCTCAGAAGACGATCTTTTTTGAAAAAGGGGTGGTAGGAAGCAAACAGTGAGGATTGAACCCCATGACCATGTAGGTCCCATCCATCCGCATGCTGACTGCACAGACAGTGATGCCAAAGCACAGTCCTCCCAGACTGCAATGAGCAAGGATTGTTGGGCTTTAAAACCTTTTCAAAAGTAATGAATTAACAGTAATTATTCAGAAGATAAAGAAAGGTCATTTAAACCACCCAGTGTCAGCAGATCTTTTCTTGTAAACCTCTTGTTTAGACAACAAGCCCATCATTTTGTCTACCAGGGTGGCTTTTTCCAGCAAGCATGGGCAGTCCTGCACCCTTGAGCACATGCAGTGCTGCCAGCCAACTCCTCACTCATGGCCACAGAGCACAGGAGGGAGCAGCCGGGTTCAGGCAAGGAGATGAAGGCTGTTCCTCATGCCTCAGGCACACAAGGATTGTTGTGGTGCCATGCTACGCAGGATCTGTCTGTCCAACACCCAGTTAATCCTCCTCCCTTTCCATGGGGAGATAGCAGTGACAGCTACGGTGTCTGAGCCAGCAGATTACTTGTCTCCATTCAGCCAGGGATTCCCTTCCGATTGCACAAAGAAAGCATCATAGATGAGGGTGATTTCAAATGTGTATCCCATAGTCACACCAGCTCTTGTTGGGTCCAAGCCATCTATGCAATCTATACTTTCCCACTGGTGTATAATTTTCTTGGCACTTTCCTTGCAACAGGTGGACTGCAAAATAAGGAAACACAATGTGACTGCTTCACTCTTGACTAAGAAGAAAGATTTACTGCAGAAGACACATTGCTTACAGTTTTATGGAGATTTCTTATCTAAAGCCGTGTAACACCCTATGGCGGGGGCCCACAATGTTGAGAAAGTCTCAGGACATCCAAACTAATGTTTTCAAGCAGGAAAGGAGCCAAGTTGCCACGTCTGTGCATGACATCGGGACACTGGGCTGGGAACTGTAGCTGAGATCACATGAGACTCTAACCCCATTTCGCCTGTCTAGTGTCCAAGGAACCTCGTGTAATTCATCCAGCCCTGGAGGAGAGAAGATACTGCAGATGAAAAATGACTTCCCAAGTGCCCAGGACAATGTGTTGGCTGTGCTGACTCAGACAGCTTGCTGTGCTCTGTCCTTGAGCCAATCATCAGTGTCTCCATCCAGGAGGCGCCCAAGCCCATAACACAGCCTCTCACACCCACAAGAGGCCAGGACACAGAACCCTTCACCCACAGCTGTGACCAGGTCCACTCCAGCTATGGTAATGTCTCCAGGCCTCTTACAGATGTGAGGCACTCCGTAAAGAGGACAGAGAGAGAGAGAGAGAGCTGCTGTCCCTGTGTTGCTGCTTGAGGTGGCTTTCTTGCGTGGGTTTGTAGTCCGGTGCAATGTCCGCAGCGAGAACCAGCCCCTCCGTCACAGACACTGCTAAGGAACAAACATGTCATGAGTTACGACCACTAAACAGCAAGGCAACACTAATAAATCTTAATCTGAAGGCTGATAAACTGTAAAACACAACATAAAATATGATGCATGGGTTGGTGTTGAGAGTCCAAGCCTCTGATCTCTTCCCACGGGTGCAAACTCTGGCTGATTTTTACTGATGGAGCTCAAAGTGGGCCAGCTGCTGTCACCAGGCTAAAGCCAGCCTCATGACTCTTATCTATGTAATTCCTGGTTATTAATAACTTTTATAGCTGATATGTGGGACTGAATGGTGTGTGCTTTTTCAGTGAGGATAAACCATTCAATCACGTAAAGCATCGCCTAAGAGATGTTGCTAGATGAATCATTTAGGTTGATTGAGGGCTGTGTAAGTGATATATTAAAGATGTGCCAAGCAGCATTCCTTGATGGGGAAAATTATGTGTTTTCTGGCAGATTCATAAGCTAAGGAATTCATCTGTGGGTTGTTAAGGAGATTATTGTCTGGTATGTGTGTTTATACATGGGAGCGGGAATACCAGTCTGTCCATTTTAATAGATATCCAAAATAATCTTGGTTTGCTGAAATGAAACTGTCAGCCCAGTCTGATGCTGGGTAAACTTTTGACTCATCAAATCAAACTGATTCTTTCTGTAATTCTTATGCCAGGGAAGAATTTGGTCCATGGGTTTCAGAGAGAGTGTGGGACATGACCAATGGAGTGGACTCAGTGAACATTGTTCCCCTTTAATGCCAAGAGCACTGCTTGTTAGGACCACTGAAAGGATGGCTAAATATTTCAGTAACTAGCAAACTTCAGGATGATGTGAAAAGTGCAACAGTTATCCAAACCAGTTCAGTGTATCTTATTTTGATCCATACATTTAAAAAACCCACCGTCTTTCGTTTAAGGTGGTGCAAGCTGGGACATAAAAGTGACTTAACCAGGAGGAAAAATTAATTTTCACCCCACAAGAAATTTTTGGTGCCTATGATGCCATCCCAGGGCAAACCAAAATGCCTCCAGTTCCACAACCACTCTTTCAGGAAGGTGCCCACCTGGGTTGGCAGGGCTGGGCATAGGGTCTGGGGATGATGTCCAACCCTACACTGCCACCAAAACAGCATCTTCCCTGAACTGGTGTCTGTTTGCCATTCACCAACACTCACATCAAGGAGAAGGGAGAAAAAACAGGATTTGAGAATATATTTGCAATATCAACATATTTTAAACACTTTTATTTTTTTCATTTTGTTGAAAATCAAGTGTATCTCCCTGTCCCTTGAACTCCCACACTGTCTCCTTTCAGATGAATTCTTTCTTTTTCCACATGTTCGGCATGGCCTTAGTTTGGATTGCCATTCAGGTCTTCGGGTTATCTTTTAAAATATCTTTTCAGTTTATGCAAAAGTGTGTCTCTGAATCTGAATTTCACATTAGAAACATGAAGACAGCACTGCAAATAGCAGCGTGCTGTACAATCTGAACTTTGCATCATCACTTTCAAAGCAGAGTTATTTATTGTCTCACAATCTGTTTTGTAGAATTTCCTAGTTTATAGTTTGTATTTTTCCATGTCTTCATTATGTACTGTAATTTTATCATACTCCAGTGAAGGATTTCAAATCACTGCTTAGTTTCTGTCCTGTATCTTCCAACCAAGGGCACACAGCACTTTTCTGCAAGCCTCCTATTGGTTGAAAAAATGTGGGAAGCCCCATGTTGGCACGTTTCTCCCTAATATTTTGCTTCCCTATTTTACTCTGCTTCTTCTCGATGTGCAGCTAATGACGGAAGGGGCTCTCCTCTGCTCTCACTTGGAGAACATTGTTCTCCATAGAGATAAGAGAGACAATAATTAATAATATTAACTGTGTGTCATGGACAAAACTAGCTTATGAAGAGCCCAGAGAGCTTGCAGATGGGGAGCTTATGGTCACATCAATCAGCTGAACAAGCAAATGAGAGAGGCAGGCCCTTAAGCCCATTTACTCAGCGGCTTGGTGCTCCACAGAAGTCGAATGTTTCAGCTGTCTCTCTGTGTGCTTTATAAGGTTATTGTGACCATTATACATCTCACCTTCACATTACACATTACAGCTTTGAGAGATGTTTAAAGTGAACTTCAAAGAAAGCTTAGAGTTGCTTAATGCTGTGGAGGGAACTTTAATATCCAGTAGCTTGGGCAAGGTTTAATCCACAGGGAAGCATGTTTGGGTACAACTCCCAGAGTGGGCTGCAGACCTTTTGCCTTGGCCTGCAAGGGTGGGCATGGCTGGATACTCCTCTAATGGGAAAACAAATCCTGATATGGATGCAGCCTTGGTCACTGAAGGGATATTTTTCTGGCTTGTACTATCAAGAGGAGGCAAGGTGCAGGTAACATTAGGTCAGTCTGGGCACAGGGTTCTGCCAGCTGCAGGCGGACGAGACTTAGGTGACGGCTATTTCTTCATGGTAGTATAAGTATAAACACAGTGATTAAAGGCTTCATGTTAGAAAGGCTGTGACTACCTGAACAGCTTCCAAGCGATACTTGGTGCTTTTCCACCATTATTAGGGTGACGATGCTGAGACCCTCTCCCCACACCTCCCTTCTCAGCAGAATACAGCCCAAAGGACACTCAAGTTCAATTAAACCTATCAACTGTCCAGAAAAGAAACTAGCTGTACACTCTCAGCTAGTCTCCAAGGAGCCTGAGCTCCTCAGCTGGCTGAACCAGATAATATCTTTCAGCTACTTGTTGGGAGCACACATTCCTTGGGAAAGCTATGATAAACCCGGCACTTAACAAGGCTCACAAACCAACTAAACAGCTGTGGGAGACATTTGGTGCATTCGACAGTAAAGACAGGAATGCTTTGAAGGCCGAGCTTGTAAGGCAGAGCTCTGTCAAGCAGCTCCGGAGCAGCCCGGTGAGCGGCTGGGGCGTATGGAGCGAGCTCAGCCTTTATGACTCCACAGCCCGGCAACTGCCCTCCCGGCCGGCGTGGCCGTGATTTATCCACCCCACACCCCCAGGCTGCTTTGCTGTTCTTGCTCCCTGCATTTTCCAGGGCTCTGTTTCACATTAACTCATCAGCAGGTTGCAAAGTTAGCAAGCCTGGAGTAAAGCTTTTTAAGAGAGACCCTGCAGATCGTCATCTCTTTGCCACAGAAGGGAGCTGGAGGGAGGAAGTCACCTCCTGCTCCTTCCAGCCATCAGCTCCTCCGTTAAGCAGATGTGAATAGTCTTCACTCCTTGGCACATGAGGAAGAAGTGCAGAAGGGAAAGAGATTCTGAGCTAGCCAAAGCCACCCATGGCTTTATATTTTTATAAATTGTTCCTCTTATTCGGAGAGTGCTGGAGAAAATATAGCCCTGGGGGTATCAGGCATCAGCCTGGATCTGTTATAGTCAGTGTGTGCAGAAACATTTTTTTTTTAAATTTTATTTTTTACAAGATAAAATATTGCATCACCTTCCCTCAAAGGAAAAAGGACTGAAGTTCTTTCATCATAACACAGAGCAGGAAGATGCGGTGTTCCTATCCATGTTTCCACCTTTCCCAGTTTCCCCTTCTGCCAGGAGGTGTTGAGCACTTTCTGTGCTCTTGGTCATGGGGTACATGCCAGGGAGCTCTCAGCATTGGACCTGGGAGAGGAGAGGTTGGATTCAAGTTATTCTCATGCAGATGCTCTTAGCAACTGAAGAACATCCAGGTCTTTGAAAAAAAAGTCAAGTTCACTCTGAGTTGTTACCACTAAAAGATCATAGAATCATAGAACCCTTTGAGTTGGAAAGCACCTTTTAAGTGTCGTCTAGTCCAACACCCCTGCAATGAGCAGGGACATCTTCGACTAGATCAGGTTGCTCAGAACCCCATCCAACTTGACTTTGAATGTTTCCACTCACAGGACATCCACCACCTCTCTAGGAACATTTTCATCTTGTTGCAGATGATGGATTATTTCACAGAGTCAATTGGTAATTACTGTGATTTAGAAATACCTGCTTTTTCCTGAAGACCAGTGACTACTCGCAGCATAAACTGAAGAGGCACAAATGGCTACAGTTTCTTTTGTTTGCAAAATATGCTCTCAGTAAAGCCCACAACACCTCTGAGACCCTTTCTTGCGTAAGCAGCAAGGGAGAAGGTACTGGCCAGGTGTGTAACACCTCTGTGAAATCTTTAGTCATATTTTGAATTTTCATGGCAGATATTTAGGTATCGGAACCAAAGCTGTCATCTTTGCAGAAGGAAAGATTTAAGCAACATTGCACACACACATAAAAAAAGAAACCAAACCAAACTTCTACCATACCTTTTTAGTACCTGTCTAGAAGAAGAGGCAAAGCACATGCTTGTGTATCTCTTTGTAAAGAATGCTTAGCCAGGGCCTGAGGGGAGCTCACGCTGCAGCCGGTGGCCGAGTGTCCCGCAGTCCAGGGAGAGGCTCCGGCGTGCACCACAAGGTGGGGATGCTGCAATGCTGAATGGCAGCGGCTCCGGGCCGGGCAGCGCCCAGCTAAACACATCCATCTCTGTCTAAGATGAAACTCCTAATAGCCAAAAGACAATAGAAGGTGAGGTAAGGTAAGGTGTATCAAGCAAGGTGTACTCAGCCCTGCAGAGCTTGCTTCACTTCCCAGCAAGTTACCCTACATCATATCTCCGACATAACTCAGCATTAAAGGCTTTTAAAAATGTTGGTGCAAGTGCAATTTGGTCATGGGGTCCCCAGAGTCTTTTCTATCTCCCAGAGAGCCAGTACCGTGGCTGCTCCTGAGGCTGGGCTGAGCCTGCAAAACACAACAATGCTGTGGAGAGAGGGGAAATCTGATGTGCCTCTCCTTTTTTTTTTTTTTTTTTTTTTTTCCCATGCAAGAGCAAGGTGACACTACCATCAAAGAATGGTGATGGATTTCAAGCAATTAAAGGAGCCTGTTCCTCTAGAGAGTCAGCTGGGCTGAAAAACACAGTGCTCCGTGCTACCACTCAATATCACTTGTTTTCCAGAGGCCGATGCCACACTGAGAGCACAGAGACAGTGGATGATGGCCTTAAAAACTTATAAAGACAAGGTTTAGAGCCCTGCCTTCCAGGGCAGTGTGCAGTCAGTGGACAACACAGAGGCATTTCCCTCTTGCGCTTCGACCACGTCTTCCTGCTCCAAAACTCCCACTGCCAGGTGTGCCAGCAAAAGTGTGGCAGCCTCAGGGCTGTGCCTGTGAGTTCTCCTGACAGCGCTGGCCATCCAGCTCCCCCTGCACCCCACAGGCTTCATGGGCTCCTGAATGTTTCAGGCTGGGTGAGAGTGATGCTTCCCACCAGCTGGAAGTGGGACATCAGGCATAATAAATGTGGGCAAACAATAGCTGCGATACTTCTTGGAGTTAACAAAGTATTTGACAGCCTAGAAAAGAGAATCGGGAACTTGATTATAGTTTTCAAATATGCAAGAGGTTATTGTGAACAGGGCAGCAGCCAATTGCTCTCCATAGCTACCAAGGGGAGAACAAAAAGGAATGAGCTGAACTTTTAGCAGCAGAGCTTAGTAGTAGGCATTTGGGAGAAAAATATATCCTTTCTAACTGCGAAGGTAATTACACATTAGGACAGGTTATCCATGGAGGACTGGGAGTCTCTGAGTTTTAAGAGCATAAACATGTCAGAAATAATCTGAAGACCCTCCCAGACAAATATTTTTTGAGTTTCTGCTTTTAACATTTCCCTCCTGCAGGTTTTTTGCATATTCCCAGGGACGGAGATTGACAGAGAGATTCTCTGCATCTGGAGAGGGCTTTCCCGAGTCATCACCCATCTAGATACGGTTCTGGGAGCTTTTCTGACATCATTAGAGGTGTCTCAGCCTCTTCATTCAATTCTATTACGTTGCCTTTATCCTTTCCCATTTTGCTTCCCTGGAGCTCCCTCTGCTCTGAACATGCCAGATCCTTGTCCCTGTGCCTGAAGGAGCAGCCTCAGGTTTTATCTGAAGAGTTTTATCTCTGTACAGGGCTCCCTCTTGCTGGACTAGGAGTATGTGAGGAAAAGCACTGTCTTGATCCCGTCTTAGTGAGGCCAGCAGGTGTTTTGCACAACATGGGGCATGGCCTTACCTAAAGCCTCCTTTCAGCAGCAGCCTGGGACACCTCAGAAAAGATGTGTGGGTAAACATGATCCCACAGCTCTGCTTAACAAACTGCTTTAATTTCAGTATTAAAGCAGGGTCAGGAACAGTGAAAACACCCCTCAAATCAGGGTTTCATGGAGTAGCTGGACACCCCAGAGGTCATGGGGACAGCAGCACCCTGAGGCAACTGGGCTGGGACTGCTTGGTCAGAGGAAGTAGATGGCAAATTCCAGCAGGAGTTCATTGAAAAGAAGAAATATGCCAAGAAACAGCAAACAGCTGAGAGTAACATCCAGTCATTTCAGGAAATCCCTGAGCTGAGAATGACTGGAGGCTCAAAAAAGGTTGGGAAACATCATAAACCTCTTCTTATATCCCTTTATTCCGCTCTTTCCTAGGCATTCACTTTTTTGGCAAACCTCAAGCAGGGCAGTGGACTAAGTAAGGCTTTAGACCATTTGAGCCAATGTGTTCATTCATATACTGCAGTCAAAGGAGGGGATGAATAGGACTGAATAGGGCTTAGAAAATTACAGGATTTGTTCCTCTAAATGAATGGGTTTTCTTCCCACAAGTTCTGGTGAGAGGTGGGTGTTCCAACCTTCTGACCACTCACTGTCTTTGTTTAGTTGCCTTTCAGGGACTCTAGGACATGGTCCACAGATTCACAGGCTAAAGCCTGCAGGAAAAGAAAGTGGATGAGTTCTGCAATCATTTACTACTGTCCCTGGCCATTTTTAACCTGGTTGAAGAACTGGCAGCTGATATTTGACAGAAGAGGAAGGCAGTACTCTGCTGAGAGGAAGCGAGTGGAGTCACATCTTGGCCACAACAAGAACAAGTGAATTGGATGGGGACAATGAGGAAAGGTCATTAATACTTTCACAGGGACAAAATGTCCATAGTTTTGGGGGTTTTATTTTTGGGATATGACAGAAAAGTTACACTCAAACAGCAAGGAAGAAATCCAGTTCTACATGCAATTTTATCTCTACATAGTTGAGGAGATGAAGGTTCTCATCTGTGGCTGCTTTTTTGGGGGGCTGTCCATCCCCAGATGAAGCATCATGTGCAGCATTTATTCTTTATCTCTCTATTCTTTCTCTCACTTGTGTGGTATGAAACACTACAGTCATGGATGGAATTGATGTCTTTGGCAGAAGCTGGAATTTCTTTGCCATACTGCTGTAAAGCTATCCCAGGCAATTTATATGGATCAGAAAATTAAAGGTGCTTTCTCAGCTGAAATTTCTGCTAAGGAGGGGATCCCATGAGCTCATACAAATAAAGGACACTCTCAATCCTGCTCAGCTTGGGGAGCACTGGCAGACCTAGCTCCACCTGCCTGAAAGGATCCCCATCCCTGGGAAGTCTTGTCATACCCAAGGCCAGGTATTGCCATGAGTGGTGCTGCAGCTCACCACCCACAGAGACCTGGGGCTTGTGGAGACCCAAATAGTTTGTTTTCCCCCCAGCCCTGGGCCTATCTCACTGTGAGCAAACCTCTGAGGAAACCTGGTGGGAGAGGTAGGACTTTGCTGTGGCTTGATCAGATGCTGAGGGCAGAACAAACCTGCCGGTGTAGTGGCCGCTGCGGGGATCTTGTCATTATTATAGAAGCTCAGTTCTTGCTCCCTTGTTTAGAGCTGCCATGTGAATGTTCTATTGTCAAACGTACAGAAATTCAATAATGGAAATGTGTCAGCACTGCCCACTGGCACAAAGCAGAACAAGAGTTGGTGGGACTTCCTCGCAGCTGGGCTGACCAAGAAGCCAGAGGGCACACGGTGGGTTTGCTGAGATTCCTCATTGTGTGCAGGCAGCACGAGCAGGTGGGTGATTGTAGCCACCACCCCTGCAGCAAAAGCACTGCTCAAAAATCAGGATTTTCAATAAAATGTCCACCATACCCCTATAACAAATGTGGCCAGGTCCACATTGGCTTCATGGCTTCACGCAGGGAAAATCCAAGCCCCTGGATGTTTCCATCCTCCATGTTGAGGTCTCCCACCCTGGGCTGCAGATGCATCAAGAAAAAGCCACAGCTTCAAGCCATAAACTCAGAGCAAATTGCAGCATGGCAGCTGAGCATTTCATACAGAAAGAGATAAACAGCTGGTGAAAAAGAATGGCAAATTCAGCTCTTCTTCAGCTCACACAGAGAGAGACAGAGCTAAGTCACAGTTAGAGACTCCTCTGGCCAGTGCTTTGAAAAATGTCTGGGTTTAACATGTGTCTATGTCTGAGTTTGACCCAAAGTATACAAATTGCAAGTATGAAGATTTTGCATTAAGGCAAACATTTGAAAACAAGCCCAAGTTGTCACCTATGGCAGAAAGTTTTGCTAGTGTTTAGAGACAGCATCATTCAAAGGGGAGGAGTTATGCAATGAACTCACCTGGTTTTGGTTTTGGAAGGGTTTTTTTGTTTTTCTGAGACAACTTCAAGAAGACAAAAAGTATGTGTTCAACAATCCTACTGGTTTATTTTCATCTCTTATCACCATAGCACTGCAAATTTGTAGTAAGGAGGTCTTCACGTGCCCATGGATTTGGAAACCTGTGTGGTGGAGTTCCCCAGGGAAACATCATTCCAGAGCAGCTGCTGCACCGGGAGCATGGCAGAGGTGTCCTGTACTCCCAGCTCACCCCTCGGATCCTCACGGAAACTTCATAAAACTTTCATCTCCGGCACTGATGGATGTGGAGGAGCATGGAAGGAATACAACATTTAATTGGTCCCAGCAGCAAAGAGGTGCCAAGCAGCTCAGAGGAGCCACTTACCCGGAGGTAGCACAGCCAGGTGCCACACCCACCCCACACCTCAAAAGGAGAACTGCCACTGGGAAAAGAAACTGTGCTTTCTGGTTTTTCCTTCTTCTTCTTCTTACTTCTTAGTATCATTTTTCTGACAGGTCCCAACATTTTAGCAAAGGCCACACCAGTGACCTCTGCTCATCTCAGCTCTTTTTCTTCCTCACGTGGGACACGGGGGCTCAGGACAGTGGTCACAGAGGCTTTTGTCCTCTATTAAAACCTTCAGCAGCTAAACAAGGAGAGAGATAGGAATAAAAACAAAATTGAATTTTTGTTTAGTTCTTTGCATCCTAAATCCTTGTTATTTCTACAGCTAGTAGAAATGTTTTTCTCCATTGCCCTATGGATTATCCATGGAGGACTGAGGGATACCCAAACCTGAGCCCCACTCACCCGGTCAGCACCTGACACTTGCTGTCTAATGACGGACAGAAATTCCCATGAGACAGACTTTGGTGTTAGAAATCCAATAGGACTTGCATTTTCTTTGCAGAAAATTGGATTAGAAACTCTATCCCTCCATAGCCAGATTTTTCAAGATGGCCTGTAAAGGTGCATCTTTATCCATGGGCCTCTTTGTGCCCTTTGCACTGAACTAAAATGTATTTCAAGGAGGTTTTCAATTCTCATGTTATTTTGAGGCAAGAAGAGTCTTGGCAGGGCAGGCAGTATAAAAAAATAAGTGTATTAATGAAGAGTGGGAGGGAAGGTCACTCTCCTGTTATTTGTAGCACAATACCTGATAAGAGGTCATTAGTCATTCAAAACCACTGAATGACTTTAATTAAAATTTGATCTTAAAGAGCTGGGAACAATCTGCTGAACAGACTTTCAGGGCAAAAAGACAGAGAGAGGGAGGGAAGGGGAGTGGGAGTTGACCAAAATGACAATAAACTTAATTAAAGCCAGGAGGAGCACTGGCAAACTCTCATTTCTGGGCTCCCCAGTTGGGTTTTTATCCTGGTGCTCCAGACCTGCATCTTCCCTCGATCTGCCTTGCACAATCGTGTCTCTGGGTACCACAGGCTTGGGAGACTCATTCCTGGGCTCTTCCCTGTAGCACTGAGTGATTCAGCAGTCTGTACAAGACACCCTTTTTTCTACCCCAAATACTCTGTATTTTATGAAAATAGTTGTATTTTTAAATATTATTTTGTATTTTGAGATTTTCTGCTCTGTCCTCAGCCCAGGACAGAGATAGGAGGTATAACTGAGCCTTTCACTGGGAAAAATAGATGCAGGAGAACAGGAGGGTGTGCCTGGGATGCACAAGACCAGAGTTCTCAGAAGTGTTGAAGCTTCCCAGCATTTTTCCCCTCACAGTCCACATAGTCCTGCCAGTGGCAATACAGCAGCTGGTCCTCCCTGCATTGCTCCAGGAGGGCTACAGGGAAGAGCCGGAGTGGAGAAGAAAAGGCAGCTGGTGCTTTTAGGGGAAACAGCTTACAAAGAACTGTAACCAAACTGGTATTTAAAGAGAAGGAAATCAGCCTCTGAAAGGAAGAAGAGATAGTTCTGCACTGTTAAGGGTAAAATCAGGTCTTCTCCATTGCAGCTTCTCTCTCCAGGGTTGCATCTCCAGCACCTCTGCTTGCAGAGGGATGCTGAGACATGTTGATATATGTGCTCTGAACAGCTGCAAGGCAGACACAGCCATGCCAGACTGTGAGAATAAAAGAGGGGGCTTGTCCCCTGCTATTTGGTATATGCAACATATCATAATTAAGTAATGTGAGCTTGCTGCCAGCCAGGGGCATTGCCACAGGACAGGGATGTTTTTATTTCTTAGGACAGGAGATACCTCTACATGGGCTTTTTAAAATATTTCTCCTTTTTATTTTTTCTGCTGCATGACAAACGAACCTCAAAGGCCCTTATTGGTACACTGAGAATCTGAACTTGGAGTGAAGGCTACACAATACAACACTGACCATGAGTGGCTGATTATTGTCCCCTTCCCGTGATGGGTCACTGCTGGAGAGTTTTCCATGGATATTATTCACATGCCAGAAAGCATTAGGACTTATCCTTGCTGAAGGCTTTATCTATGACAAACCAGACAAAAGACCCCATCTCTTGCCCCACTGCCTGTGTTGGTACCAGTGGTCAGAGCTAAGAGAAGAACAGTGTGGATTTTCCGTCCTCCTGCCTCCAGCTGCTCAGCTGACTCCCAGCTGGAGTGTCCCCATGCAGACCACCAAGGAAGAGCTTGCTGGCATGATAAATCACCTCCTGGTAAGGCCATGCTACTGGAGACATTGCATCAGGCCTTTGCATGTACCAGCTGGCGGTTTCCTTGCCAGCAGAGCTGTATCATCTCTGCTAACAACGTTGCTAGGCTGACAAAACACTATCTAAAACAAAAGTTTTCTTGGCTCAGCTTTCTGTGAGGAGGCGCAATGATTTTCTCTCCCCAGCCAGCATGCCTCCACCAGGAACATGCTGCACTATAGACCAAACCCTACTGCTATTGCAAAAGGCAGCCAACTTAGACCAGTGCCTAAGTTTCCATCTGCTTGTCGTTAGTCTGGATCTTCATGCTTTCAAGCTGGAGAATGAAATCTATGACCTTGATCCACCTTCTTTTCATTTTACTTTAGGATTTTGCTCATCTTGTTTTTGGTCTGGGGAGAAGTTTTGGGACAAATCCTCAAAGGCCACTTCTGCTCCTGAGCTTCAGGTAACCTGTGGAGGAAAAGCAGTGGACAGTTAAAAATGTACACCCCAGACTCTCCGTAGGTTTGAGATCCCCTCTGGATCTTGTTCATCAAATATCCAGCCCTTGACTGCTTGGGGGAATGAAATCTGAAGGTGAGATGACACTTGGAAATTTGAGCTCATTTTTGCTTTGATCATTTTTTTTCCTTAATGATGTGAGCTATCAGACTGTCTCTCTCCCTAAAAGAACACCTTTCTTTAGCTTGTTCTGATGGACTAACATAATAATGCATTTATTTCTGGCACACACATTTATTGGCATGTTGACATCTTTTTTAATATTCTTCCCACCTCAGGCCTCTCCATCAATCTACACTCCTTAAGAAGAGACTTTTCAATGAACTACGAAAGAGAAGCCAAGTTTTTTTTTTTTTTTTTCATTACCTAAAGCAGGGCCATCTCTCCCAGGTTCCCTTAGCCCTGTACAAAGGCTCATGCCAAGTCAATCTGAATTCCCTTTCAAAACTCAAACTGCACTTAATGGGAAAGGTATGATTTCATAAGCAGATCTGTGCAAGACTGATGTTGTGCAGACAAAACCCCATAATGATTAACATGTGCCACCTTGGTCCAATTCACTCAGCTATGCACTTACACTGCAGGGAGAGCTGCTCACCAGCCTGCTCGCTGGGTGCAACTTGATTAAAGAAATTAGGAAAGCCAGAAATCCACTGCAATTGTCACAGACTTTATTGACACCCGTAGTTCTAATTTCTTACCATGCCTTTCTAATATTTTTGGCAAGGAGAGAGTCTTGAAGCCTCAATCACAAGGTCTCTGCAAGTGTCTTTCAGATGTGGCTGGGAGAGGAGCAGGAGCCAGGCTGCCTGGCTTAGCATCCCTCTGGTTGGGCTGAGCTCCCTTATCCACCCTTGCCCAGTCCAGTGCTGGCAAACACACCAAGCCCCATGCACTCTCCTGACCCCTGCATTTCAGCCCCAAAACATGGGTAAGGGGTCAGACACGGCTTCTGCTGGAGCCTTGCAGAGAAGGAAGGGGTGTCTGAGGCACCAGTCGTGTCCTCCTGTCCTTCTGTGGCCCCAACGTTATTGAGGAGGTGGCTTTGAGGAAGGTTTGGGGACCATCAGAGTGAGGACCTAAATCCACACACACCTTGGGAAGGTTAATCAGCCCATAGTGTGGATATTTTCACCATCTTGGCCCATTTGAACACAACAGTGAATGTAAATCAGTGGCTTCCACGTAGAATTTCTCAATGCCATCAAGAGTGCTGTACTGAACTAAAGATACCCAAGGCAAATAAAGGCAAATAATGGCAAGCCAATATTACTATTTTATTGAGCTAGAGTTAAATATTTGACCAATAATGAAAACCTATTTCTAACTGATTTCTCCCTTTCCTCCCCTATTTCTTTTAAAGGACACTTACATGTGTGGTTTCGATGCTTGGTTTTGCTTAAATTGTGCCTTCTGCCAGGTTCCCTGGTGGGTAGAAAAGAGGGAATTTATTAAGAACCATACTTTTTATTTCAGTGATTATCATCTGTATTGAACCAGCCTTCAATGGCACTTGGTTATTCCTTGCTTCAGCACTGCCACCTACCATCATTGTCATATGGACCTATACTCACAGGCAACACGCAGAGGCTGTGGCATGCAAACCCCTTTGCACAGAATCACAGAGTGGGTCAGCATGGAAGGCAGCACAGTGGCTCACCTGGTCCAGCCTCCCTGTTCAAGCAGGGTCATTCACCCCAGAGCACATGGCATAGGATTGCATCCAGATGATTCTGGAATATCTCCAGTGGGAGACTCCACACCCCCTGTAAGCAACCTGTTCCACTGCTCAGCCCCCTGCACAGTAAAGAAGTTCTTCCTCATGTTCAGGTGAAACTTCCTGTGAATCGGTTTCTGCCCATTGCCTCTTGTCCTATTGCTCGGCACCACCGGGAAGAGCCTGGTTTCTGTCAGGTTCCTGTCAAAACTCTGCTCAAGCACTCACAGGCATGTGAGAACAGCAGTACTCCTGAATTAATAGTGTTGAAGGCTGCAGCCTTTTAGGTCTTTAACTCTTACTCCAATGTGAGAATCCTAGAGGCCCACTGCTACCAGTTATTTTGGTGAAAAAAAAGAAAAAAAAAAACAAAACAGTTAGACGGGAAAGGCTGGAATTAGGCAAGAGTCAAGGCTGTGGGGCAAATTCTAGTTTTATTCATCAAAGCCATCAAAGCAATTCAGCTATGCTTGATCTGTCATTGCCAGTGTAGCAGGAGAAAGGGAATTCCCAACTAGTTCCCAAAATAAGGTGTGTGTTGATTATGGAAAGGCAGAGAGCCTGAAGATCAGCACAAAAGTACTTTTTTCCCTAGAAAAACATGCCCACACCTCAGGCAAATTAGCCACTGGCAAGACCTGAGCATCATGTAGTTCTCCAGGCATTTGGACACTTGCACTCAGTTTCTTAAAAAGAAATGAAACATCTGACAGCCTGAAAAGAAAAAGTAATAATTTTTTTGTTCTTTTTTTACCATCTTAAGTCACTTCTGCTACTAGCACTAGCCCACTTTGTGAGATGCTCAGAGGACAACATTGAACCAGGGCCTTGCTTTTGTTTCTGCGTGGGAAAGACGCAGTGATGCCACTTGCCTTTCAAGCACGTGAACTGTGAGGACCACTAGCTCGCCACTGGCAGGTGAGAAGGTGAGTCCGAAGGTTTCACACACACCCAGCCCTAACACGTGGGTGGTGTGTTAGGGCTGGACAGGGGCAAGCCTTACAGCCGGCACCAGAGACACCAACCCATTCCCAGCGCTGTGGGACTGACCCGCTAAGGCAGCAGCACCCACTGCACTGCCCTCTCCCAGCCCCTCACTGCTTTGATGAGGGTCCCTGCTCCACCCTGTTGGATGTTTCAACTCATTCCTGACATCTTTCAGCAGTTTCTTGTTCCCTTTCCCTGAAACACGTCCTGAGGCAACGCTGAGAAATAGTGGAGAAACAAATGAATTAGTTAAGAATCAGTTATCATTGCTAAAGACCATAATGGAGAAGTAGCAATCAGTTATTGGCTCTAATTAAGGGAAAACAACCCACAGTGGTCTAAAGGTGAGATCTGTGGGAAGCAGAGCAGTGATTGCAAACTGACTGTGATTTCTTGTGGGTGCCACACCTTGGAGAATGGTCACGAAGCTCCCAATAAAGGCACCTTTTCCTTTTCTGTCACTTTTTCCTCCCATGTGCTGATGCTGGGAGTTTCACATCCAAGCTTATCATTTCCTAGCAGGAGATTGAGCAAGCTCAGGCACACGTGGCTGTCACAGGCAAGCATGAGAGTCACCGAAAGGGAATCGAAGTTTTTTTGCAGAGCTGTGCCAAGCAAACAGGCGCAACACTGTCGTGTCAACACCCAGAGAAGATGCACAGGGGGACAGCAAAGGGATGTCAGAACAGAGGGCAGGAGCTGAAGGAAAGAAATTCAAGGGGGCAAGTCATGACTTCGGGTCTCTGAAACACCCAGTGTCACCACAGCAATTACAGGAGATGATTTGAACAGCAGGGCTGGCTGTTGCTCCCTAGGGACACCAGAAAACTGAGAGGCAGGGAAGTCTGGAGCATTTTCAGGGTCTGAGCTTTAATGCCTAGCACTGCATGTGTGTTTTACAGGACAGTTGCTTTGAGTTAATTCTGTATGGACTGCTGTCAGGGGTGGTTTCAAGTCTGTGTATAAAGCTGCTCACACACATGTTTGCTCTTCACATTCATTGAATAAGGGGCATGGGGTGGTTACAGGTTAATGGATTTTCAAGCTGAAGTGTTTGCCAGTAGCATTCAGTACATGGAAATTTGTGCCAGAAACCTTATCAGAGACAAACCATCCCGTGGCATCCTTTGGTGGAAGCTCCTTAATATGTTTACCCTGAGTTAAATCCAGAGTAACACACTGATGTACAGGCAATTAATTGGGATGTGCCCCAGTGCAAGGACAAGACTCAATAATAAACCTCTTTAAGAATGTCCTTCTAAACAATGTGCTGACTGCCTGCCTAGCTTAATATCTAAAAATACAATGACCCTGAGCCTCACATAATCCTGGAGATTTCCCTGGAAAAAAAAAAAAACATGAGGGC
Organism: Dasyornis broadbenti; assembly: GCA_013397935.1. Lineage (NCBI taxonomy): Eukaryota > Metazoa > Chordata > Aves > Passeriformes > Dasyornithidae > Dasyornis > Dasyornis broadbenti. The sequence continues at coordinate 28,633 of VZRN01001711.1, forward strand.
AGGTTAAGGACCTTCTTGCCTGATTGGGTTGGTTGTGGGGCAGAAGAGACCACAACAGCATCTGCAGCATCATTTGATATGGTTAACAGCTGTTTAGCAAATCAAAAATGACCCTTGAATTTTATAAGCCCTGGGGATGGAAGAAAGTGGGAATGTCGCTACACTGTGAGGTGCTCTTAGAGAAGTGTTTTTGGCCTTGATGAATGCATGTGATGAACCAAAGCATTCCAGAAAACAGGAGTATTAGGGAGCAGCTGGTCTGTTCCTACAGCGTTGAGCTGCTACAGGCAGAGTAAGGCCTGGGAGATGCCTCCCTTCTGCTGTAATCGTGCTGTTTAAAGCAGATCATTAACACAGCTAACCCATCCTCCATGTGACTGTTTTTTTAATGTTTCATTTTCTCTCCTGTTTCTTACCCTGTCTCATCCAGTCCTTGCGACCAGCTCTTACCTGAATAAGGGACAACTGCCTTTGAAGTGAGGAGGAAGATGCTGTACGAAAACCTTGAAAACAAAGTTGCCTGTCAGGAGCGTCTGCCTCACAGAACATATTTTTTGGCTTTGAGGGTGGCCTTCTTAGCCAAGCCTGACTGTTTCACTGTGCTGCAGAGGCTGCCCTGGTATTAATTCACCTCAAAGAGCAGGTTGAAGTCATTAAAATATTTTGCAGGTGGTTCCTTGAATTCATGGTGCAGCTGGACCCAGCCTAAAGTGGGGGGGAAAGAAAGAAAAGGAGGAGAAGAGGCAGGTTCTGATGAAACACAAATTAACATAACTCATAGAAGGGAGAAAAGTCTGTTTTCAATCTCTACAACAAAGCCAAGCAACACATCAAGCTAGAAAGGAGAAATGTCAGCCAGGCAGTGCTGGGGATTTTATTGCTTTAGCACAAGTGCTTCTCCACAGTCCCAGAAGTGCCCAGGTGCTACTGCAGCAGCCAGACCCCCCGAGCACAGGTCTGGGTATGCAGGGATGTGGGGGGCTTCACAACAAGGCCTCTGCTCCCATATGGGTCCAGGCTCAAGGTTTGTTTTAATGTGCTGGCATTGTGTGTTGGCCTCAGTCTCTTGTGCATGGAAACTCTCCATGTAATGCACCATTTCATGCCCTTAGAGCTGGATACACTTTTTTTCAGGGTGTGCTGATCAGGGCTGAGCTGGGCAGTCCATGAGAAACTCACAAGGGAGGTCCCAGATCTGGTACCTCCATAAGCTACTGGTGGGCAGATCACCCATAACATGCTTTGGCATCCCCTGGATCCAGCAGTGCCTCCCGATGTCCATGGGCATCACAGTCCTTGGTCCTTCCTCGGGGAGAACAAGGCATTTTGGCATAAACACCGTCATACTGGAGATCTGTACTGGGTCTGACTGGGATGGAGGTAAGATTCTCCACAGCAGCCCAACACTGTATGGTGGTGTGCCTTGGATTTGGGGCTAAGCCAGTGTTGGCAAACAGGGATGTTTTGGCTATTGGTGAGCAGAGCTTGTACAGCTTTGAGACTGGGGCAGGCTGGGGTTGGACAGGAGACTGGGGGCAGACACAGATAGAGTTGTGACCCTGGTTGTGACCCAAACAGACCCCGGGGATGTTCTGCGTCATATGACGTCAAGCTCGGAGATTAGAAGTTCAGAGAAGGAAGGAGGAAGGGGAGATGTTTGTGGCTCGCACATTTGTGAGCACAAAAAGCCATCAAGCGTGCTGAGGCCCTGATTCCCAGGAAGCAGGTTCCTATCTGTCTGCTGATGGGAAGTAGAGAATTAGTTCCTCTTTCTGCTTTGCTTGCAAGTGCATCTTTTGCTTTCCCTATTAAACTGTCATTATATCAGCTTGTGAGTCCTCTCACCTCTCGTTTTCTCTCCATCCTTTGCGAAACAGAGCTGAGAGAACATTTGGGTGGCTGTTCGGCTGATGTCTGGGGTAAATCCACCACAAGAACTGGTATGTCAAAATTCACCAACTTTGTTCATTGCAAAAAAGACTGAAAAATCAGGTAAAATAGGGAAAAATAAAAGAACCAAGCTATTCTACTAACAAGCCTGTTACTGATGAGGCAGTTGTACAGCTCTGGTCACTGCTGGCTTTGTGGTGGACATGTATGGGATATGTCACAGGTCAAACCACAGCTATTTGCATTTTTGCTGTGGGAGAGCAGTGTGGTCTGTGGGCAGGATTACTTTTTGGTGTTTTGAAGCTCATCTGCAGAAACATGAGTGCAGGTGTTTGGGTAAAGGGCAGACTGTCACCTTTCCTGACTGCAACTCGCACTTCAGTCTAGAGGCAACAGCAGAAATGGTGGAGGTTCCTGCCCCAGCCTACCCAATATTGGGCCTGTTTATGCCATACGCTCTTTCCCCCCCACTTCCTTGGAGGGGAATGGAAGTCTCCTGAGTGCTGCACATTTATACCTAAAACAGTCTGCAATCAAATAGATGAGTTTGGGGAAATTACCATCTTGTGGATAAATGGTCAAACACCTCTTAGCTAGGACATCTTCTCATCTGGGAAAAAGAAATCTTTAAAGAACCACAGCTTCAGTTCTTTCAGGATAAATGGTTGTCTTGAGGAGGCTGACATCTGCCCAAGCTCCCTGGCAGAGTCACTGCTGAGAGGCTGTGGTTGTGTATAGCTCTTGCCAGGCTGGAGTTTGGTGTTACCTCTCATTGCTTTGCCGTAAGCTCTTGTTGGTGGCAAATGCCTGCAGTGGACAGCAGCGATGGAAGGAGATGAGAAAGGTAGGGGCTATGGTCAGGACTTCTCACTCCACCAGCCTCTTCCAGGCCACTTCCTTTTCCTCCACCAGCAGTTCCCCGAGGCCCGTGACTCTGAGGCAGCTGTGGTCAGTTTATAAATCTTGGTTCAGATGTTGGTGCACATTTATAATGAGAACATGAGGAGCACCTTCTGTATGAATGTAGGGAGGGAAGGGAGGAGCTGGAGTACTACAAGTTCTTCCTTGAGTGTCAGCAGAACATGTCAGGGGAGGCAGGATGAGCAGCAGGAGGAGAGGGACCGGGGCTCTCTCACATACAGACTGAAGGATAAGGTTGATGGGCCAGCACATGTGTCCCGTAATGTGCTGGAAACTGTTATGCTATAAATAATCCCATTGTTTCAGCAAAACATCAACCTAGGGAGACCACACTGAATCAGCAGTTTCTTTTCTTTTTTTCTTTCCTGGTTGCAAAATCAGAGTCGACCTATTGCTGCAGTCTGTGACAGTACAGCGAGAAATGAAAGACAGCAGAAAGCAGGACGGGAGCACATGCAAAGGCTGAGCCAGCATGTTGGGACATGGTGTCTGGCACCCGGGGTGTGGCCCAGACCCTCGGCACCACGTGCACTGGGAAATCTGCTGCCTGTTTGCAGAGGCTGACACCCAGATAGAAATGCACCACAACCTCCCAGGCAGCCAGATGCTCACCTGGACAATGGGAATGTGACAGCTCCCAGAGCTGCATGGGGCTGCATCAACTACAAGTAAAGGTTTTACCAGCTGGATAGGCAAGTGCAGTCAGAGGGATCATGGCTTTCCCTTCAAAAGTGGAGAATTGGACTTCAAACTCTGAAGCACTGCAGTTCAGGGCTGTCAAAAACCAATGGAATTTTCCCCTGCTTTTGCACCCATGCTATCTGGGTCAGAGAGTGGCATGGCCACAGCGTGACCACGAATCGTGAAAACTTATCCCTGAGCTTCTTTCTCAGGGAAGGAGAGCACAGAGATCTCATTGCACCTTTTGTCTTTGGGAGGGCTTTTGAGAACTACATCTGCCAGCTTATTTTTAATACTTTGTAATAAAATGGATTCAACTAGAAGTATTATTAAAAGCCCTCTGTTGTAAATCTGCTCTCTGCATGCACCCGAATCACATCCATCCCTATAAACATCCACTTGGCAGCACAAGTGGAGTCATTCCCAGCTCATCACCCAGCAAGAGTAGATGGCTCCAGACTTGTGCAGAGCGGTCAGCTGAACCCGAAACCATCAGAAATAGGCTGGATATGAGCCCTTACCCCAGTGACGAGGTGATGCCATGAGGGGAGAGGATGCACAGGCGGTTCCTGTGGCTCAGCTGATCGGTGGTAACCTCTCAAGCCTCCCTAATTCAAGGGGATAGCAGAACCCTTAACAAGGAAGCAAATTATCCCAATTCCTACACAGAGTGTAGCAGAATGTTTGAAAATGGAGGATTCCTCTTCCTCCCTGCTGGGGACAAATCAGGTCACAGCTGCACAAGCATATTTGAAAGGAGAACACAGAAGTGGATTAAAAAATCCCCACATGTTTGTGGTTTAAGCCTTTCAGAGATTTGTACATCAGGTGCAGGACTGAGGGCTTCACTCTGAGCTGTTAGGGTGTGGATCTCCAGCTCACCTCTACCTGAAGCTTTTGCCACACTTCGTTCCATGGCCAAACAAAGCAGCGAGGACACAGCAGTCCGAGGGATAAACACAGACCTGCAGCCCAGGACAAAACTGTGTGACAGTGACTGCCTTGCCCCTCGGAGAGGGCGGGATGTGGTGGTGGCAGCGTGGATGCGGAGGGCTCTGCCCAGCTCCTACCGACGGCTCCTGCCTGCGGGCTTGGGTGAGTCACTTTGCTTTGCAAAATCGCAATGAAACCGGACACAAAAGGAGACGTCAAAATGCCAAATGCCATGGCAAGGTCTGCAGGGGTGAGTTTTGCAGGATGAGGGAAAGAAATGATGAAGAGGTGGGCATTGTGTCCATGGGTGAGAAAAATGCATTAGGGAAGAAGCAGGAGCTGGAGAGACCTTGTCAAGGAGGCTGCAAGTGTCTCTTCTCCATATCATGCCAAACCCATTTGGGTTTCAACACCCCCATCCCACCGTCATTTGCTTGTCTTCACAACTCCTCCTGATTCTTTCCCTTCTTGAACGCGGTCACACACAAACAACTAAGGCATCACCTTGGTGCACGTTACTGTGGTTTTCACTATGACAAACTCCCAGCCTCGCCTCCCAGGAGAGGGATCGCCAAGCTAGCATTGAACATGGAATATTCTTGGCTACATGAGGAGGTTTACTTGTGTTAGGAACAAAATGTCCATCTCATGCCTAACCCCGCTACAGCAGAGATGTTGAGCAAGTCCAGGTTGAAGCTCTCTCAGGATTCTGCCCAAGGCTCCATGGACTTCAGGTGAGCACATGAAAGAAGCTGAACATCTTAGCTGCGGGATTTTTTGAGGAACTGTTGAAATTACCACATCAGAGTTCTCAGTAGTCTATAAAAACTGAGCAGATAGGAAATGCATAACAGAAAGCATATCAAATCAGGAGGCAGAGAGGAAGTCCCTCCAGTTCTTTATTGTCCATACTCTGACAAGGCTTTAGGTTAGCCACAAGAAATTTGTCATGAAAATTAAAGACAAATACGGGGAAGATGGAAATTCAAGTGATATGAACTCTTTCAGTGTTTCAGACAAGATTGGGTTTGCCTCAGCTGCTACCACAACTTTTCAGATAAGTGGTAAGGTTTCTTTTTATTAAATGGATTTATATGGATTTTATCTGGTCTAAAATGACACATAAAAATGAAATATTGCATATGAAATGCTTTTTGCAGTGATTTTGCTAGTAAATTAACTACCATTTAAAAACAGAAGTATGTTGAACTACCCTTTCTAGCCAAAAGCTGATGTTGAGCATCAGAAAAAAATTAGTTATTTTCCTGTCTTAGAAAATGTCTAATTTTCTTGAGTAAGACTTTCATGTCTTAATAGTTAAGATATGAAAATCACCAGACTCAATTAAAAAATGTAAACTTATTAATTTTTAGTTGAATATAAATACTTCATTGCTGACTAAGCCATTCTATTGTAAAACCAATTAAAATACTGTGCTCTTTTAAAACTAAGACATTAAACTCCTGATTACATTATTTTGAAAAAAAAAAAAACCAAAATTGAGGGTAACTTACTGAATGTCTGACATACTTACCAGTGGTTCTGAAATACTTTTTTTCTCCCTGAAGGCCAAAATTCAACAAAACTGTTTATTTCTTTTATGCTTGTTGGTACTGACTGGTTTTACATGTTATGACATTTCAATTTGTTCTGCAGTTCAGTTTATTATTGATTTTTCCCTTTATTTTGATGCCTACATGCATCACTGTTAGAATCACATGTATGTAGTGCCCTGGATGGAGAGGGAATTGCTGTGAACAGCCCTCTAAATGGCAGCCTGGGACAGCTAAAAGCGATGGAAACAGGGAATTTATTGATGCAGAAAGGGGGAGAACCATCATATTCACATTGTTATAGGCTGGATTAAGTCTTGATGGAATTGAGCTGGTTAAATTGGCTAAGGAAAAGATGGCCAAGCAGATTGCAGTGATTCGCCCCAAACCGGGCCAGAGGACACTTCTGAGACAGAGTCAAAGAAGCGGGTATTTGCTTTATTCAGCGCGCTGGGTGTGTGGGGATCGCTCCTCCAAACACACACACCAGGCACTTCGCACAACACAATATTAAGGGTACAAGTCATGAATATGCATCACATTCTTTTGGACAAGTATGGTTATACAAATTATTTCTGGGAAAACATTAATACCATCAGCATGCATGCCATGCATGCCCTGTGTAAGCAGGTGGTCGTGTTGAAGTAGATTCCTGGAAGCGATTTCAGGCTGGTCATTGTCCCCTTTATCTTGACAAGATCAAGGCGACTCTGGCGTCTCAGGTTTTTGTAATCAACATTTACTGTCTCTCACTAGCTAACTGTGCTTATATGAGTTAACTGTTGATTACCCCCTTTTCAGCAGTGCAAAGCCTGGAGCAGAGGAAAGCAGCCTGCCTTGCTGGCGGAATAGAGCAATCTCATAGAGGGACCTTGCTGCTCCCCACCACTGGAAAGCACTGCTGAGTTATTGTGGCCAAGCCTGAAATGGCTGGAAGCAAGCAGAGCTTGTAGGGAGAGATGTAAGAGAGCATCTACCCTTCTTCTCTTGGTTTTTAGAGCCTCGGAGACAAAAAAAGGCATCCACATGCTGTGTTCGGACAGCCCTCAGCATCTACCTGCTGCTGCTGACGGCCGGCCAGGGGCTGCTAATGTACAAAGGTAATGCTACAACCTCACCAGGGGCTTGGCATCAAAAGAGAGCCTTGCTGGGTGTTTCTGGGGTCATGGGCAAGCAGGAATGAGCACGCAGATAGGAAACCTCTGAGGGAGCACAGAGGCTCCTCTGCGCACCACAAGGCACAGCAGCCGCTGCAGGAAATAATTCCCCCACCCTGTATGTGTGCTTTGCATTTGCAAAAGCACTCCCAGCTGCACTCCTGGCTGCAGCGAGGACTGGCACGCGAAATCCACCTCCCTGGTTCAAACAGGGGTGGTCTTTATCCCCCCGTGTCCCCCCCAGGTGCTCAGGAACTGCTCTGCCAAACAACCATTTCCCAGCCAGACTGGGCAGCGAATATTCACTGCATGGGCTTTTTGTTTCCTCAGTATTTAAGATGCAGGGAGAGATATTGAAACTTCAAGAGCAAAATTACTCCTATACAGAAGAGGTTCTGAAGAGCTCCTTTGCCAACAATCTGGCTTTGGCGAGAAGCTCTACTGGGAAGAGTTTTCTCATGAGACACGAAGAAAACTGGAGGAGAAGCTTAGAAGAGCAAATCACCATAATTAAAAGCAGCAATGCAAATCTGATGATGAAGATGAACAACATCACCCTGCTTGCAGGTATGGCTCTCCATGCTGGCTCTAGAGTGAGGAGACCTGGCTGCTCTGTATCACTGGCAAAGTGGGGCTGAAAACCCAGTTTAGATAAACCAATAACTACGGAAAGGTTTGGTCTTCCTGTCAGTAAGTGATGCCCCTGTTCACAGGACTGGAGTCAGCTCCAACATATAGATATAGATATATAGGGAGCACCTACAGGAGCTAGAGCACTGCCCTGTGCACACCCCCAGATCCCCTTGCAGCTACACATGTGGCTCTGAGCTCCTCTCCCTTCCTGTGACTTGCAGATTTGGACTCTAGGTGCCCTCCAAAAGGGTGGTGTCTCCAGCCCACACCTCAAGCCTGTAAATCCCATTCTGCTGTGATCCTCACTGACTGCTGACTACTGAAAAATATTCATTAAATATTTATTTCAGGGCCTCCTGGACGCAAGGGAGATCCTGGTCCACCAGGTATGTTGGTAAATGAGCCACAGCTTTTCCTCTTTTTCTTTATTTCATCTAAGAGACCTTAAGTGAGGATTTAGAATTTCAATCTCTAGACCAGACCCTCCCCAGTGAGCAGACACCCAGTGCCCTGGCCTTGAGAAAACCTACTGTACCTTTTCACTGACCCTCCAGGAGCCTTGGCTAGCCCAAGGGCTCCCACAGAGGCCAGTGCCCACCCTGTCCCTAGGAAAACATTGGCACAGCCCATGAACGAGCTGGGTGCAAGGTCTGCCCTCCACAGCCACGCACAAGATGCTGCCCTGGGTATCTGGGGGTTGGGGTAGAACTGCACCTGCCATTTCCAGGAGGTAAATATCTCCAGGCTGGGAGGATGCAGCAAGTCCTGAGCTAATGTTGACTGCAGTTTGAGCAGGGGTTGGACCAGGCAACAGTTTCTATGATCCTGTGATGATGATCTAAGATGCAACCCTTGTTAGGTCAGGTCTGTAGTTCATCCATCCCTACTTCTTGGCTACAATGACGAGATTCTCTGAAGGAAAAAAAAAAAGATTTTTAATTGTGTTTTCACATTTTCCTGGCCGCACTTACGACTTTGAAACTTCACCTCCTGCCAAGTAATGTTATTACACATCAGAGCCCAATAGTTCAGTGCATTTTCTTGAAAAGATCTCCCCAATGGTCCCCACAAGCTGGGCTTGGCAGGAAGACAAGCTGGCCCCTGCCCAGCTGTGCACTCAGCTGAGCTCCAAGGACTTTATTCAAGTGGTTGTGCTGGTCCCTGTCAGCTGAAGATTGGCCTCACTGGTGACTGAAATCATGTGAACAAAGGATGATTAAAAAATTCATCTCTCCTTCTTAACCATTACTGTGAATAGATGATGTGTGTCAGCTGATATATGTATTTTATATCCCAGGGTTACGGGGACCACCAGGGACAAAGGGAGACCAAGGTAAGGCTTTTCTGACACCTGAATTACTTCTGTGGATGAACATAAAGTGGCTTTATGGATGATTTTATGAGCAATCTTGTCCTCAGCCAAGGTGTAAGTGAGTAAGAATGTCATTTGAGTTGAAGGAAATAAGCCTATGTAAAGCTAATGTGAGTAAAAGCAAAACTTAGCTGGAAAAAATCTTATTTTAAAAGTTAATGTGCAACAGTCACAGTGGGCCAATTTCCCACTGTCACCAGCACCACTCTCAAGTACACAGAGAGTGGAGTTTGGCTCATGTCTGCAGCTGAGATGGGTGTCCTGCTGTTGGCATTCACTAGACACAGCACCCCACGAAGAATCAGAAAAATGGTGTTGTCCTTGCAGGCTCACATGGACCCCAGGGCGAGAAGGGGAGTAACGGAGCTCCTGGCCCTGCTGGCCCAAGTGGTGATCCAGGAGTGAAAGGAGAAAGAGGACAGATGGGGCCTGCAGGTAAGACTTCTTCACTATCTTAACATTTTTGAGATTCTCACATATATTTCTCTTTAAACTCATTCTACATAAAACACCAGAAGTCTTCATAGCTCAGTATTTATAAAAATCCAAGCAGCCCTGAGCGTGGTTTGCCAGTCAGTGAGGGAGCTGGGTAAACAGGACACTTGACCTGATCTGAAGGGGTTTAATTTCATGTCATGCTTCAGCAAATCTCCCAAAGGAGGGCTGGGGACAGGGGCCATGCAAAGTGTTGACTCTGCACCATGGAAGTCTCTTTACAGAATGACCTTTTTCTAATGAAAACCATGGATATTCAATTATCAGCCTATCCTAGATTAGAGCAGTGATGTTTGCAGTAGGATTTCCATGGTATAAAATAATAGAATATAATTTATATGCACAAGCATGTGGATGCTAGTCCTCATTTTAGTGAAACCTCTTTCTCAGAGCTTTATACCTTACATAAGCCTGGCTTTATACACCTGAAGTAGAAGAGTTACACAATGTGTTTCTCCCAGGTAACATGCACTGTGGATAGCTGCTACTCAGTGGTCTCACACAGGCTGAAAGCAGGAGAGGAAAAGAAAGATGATGTGTGTGGTGCAGAGCAGGGAGGGTTGTTGGACAAGTTGATAAGAGCTTTCTCAGATCTTCCATCAGATCCTGAATGCTCCAATGCACTCATTAGCACAAGATGCTTCAGAAGAGAAGAGTGATTGTAGGAGGAATACCAAAAGGCAAGGACTTTGGGATAATTCTGGAGCAGAAAGATGAGGAAGAAGTCTTCAAATGAGGCACTTTAAAGTAATTCAGCTCTTTTGGAGCATGCTGGTCACCTGTTCAGAGAAGAGAAGGCTAAGGGAGATGAGAGAACTCTCTGGAAGCACAGGAGTGGAATGTGCTGCCCTGTATCTCCACTGTGTCTAGCAGAAGGGAAGAACTCAAACTGCATTAAAGGATATTTAACTAGAGGAGAAAACATTCCAGTAGTAGGGATAGTTTGGGGAATAGACTGAAGAGGTGTCACAGCACCACCACAAGCCTTTAACAGGAGGCCAGGCAACATCTGGCCAGACAGTCTGACAGAGCCAGAGGCGGATCAGACAGACCAGCTCTGTTGTCCTACAGCTTTATGGGAATGCCACTGAATGGTAAATGCAGGTGTGAGACCAAACCTTGCTACTGGTGTGGCCAGAGGTGCTCCACAGGCTGCAGAGACAACGAATTTGGTTTTCTGAATTTATACATGTGTGCTGTGCTGTTTGATAGGTCCCCAAGGACAGAAGGGTGACATGGGCAAGAAGGGAGACCCTGGGCCCCAGGGACCAGTGGGTCCTCAGGGACAGCATGGAGTGCCAGGACTGCCAGGTTACAATGGTAAGTGCAGAGGACACAGTGTGACCATGCTGGGGTGCTAGGCTGCCCCAGCTGAGGGGCTGGGCTAAGCCTCGTTAGCACTGACACCAGGATGTCCTTACAGGTAGCACAGGGAAGCCTGGACCCCCTGGGCCGAAAGGAGAGGCAGGTAAGCAGTACAGAAGGTGCATTTAGATGGTGATTCATGACAAGGAAAACTGCAGCCAATCTAGATCCCAGCATGGGTAAGAGAAGATGATGATTAGATGAAGAAACAATGCCAATGTTTCAATGTTGTCCAGACTCCTCCTGCAGCCTTGGCTGTTTCATCTCAGCCCCACTCACTGTGCAGGAGACTGAGAGAGAAAGAAGGGCCATGCCCTCCATCCTGACATGTGTGCACACACAAGGGCAGAAATTGGCTGCTCTTTTAGGAAAGCACTTGTGCATTTCAAGGCTGGCAGTTTGCCAGGACCTGGGTCCATGCAGCCTTTCGTTCCAGATCATCACTCACTGCATTGCTAAGATTAGCACTGCCATGGGAGGATTGCCATTCAGAGAAACCCAATGTTTGTTTTCCCTTCATCGGCTCAGCTCAGTGTGCCAGGGCTGGTGATTGAGCTGGCTGGTTTTTTATCTCATGTGTTTTGTTATATTTCATATGTGCTGCTTTCCCTCAACCTCAAGGTGCAACTGGACAAGGTGGACCTCCTGGAAGTCCTGGCATTGATGGTAGACCTGGTCAGAAAGGGGAGAAGGGAGACCAGGGCCCCAAGGGTAGCCCAGGTACAGCACTGCTCAAACCTATCTCATTGACCTACTCCTCCTTTGTGTGAAGGCTTCACCCTCAGTGATTTCTGTTTGATTTTAGGGGTACAAGGCATTGCTGGACTCCAAGGTGAAAAGGGACAACAAGGAATAGCAGGTAAAGGAGAATTAGATGGGTTTCGGGTCAACAATACACACCATGCAGACATTAGAAAGGGAACTACAACACCAAGAGGAGATCTGTTGAGTCCTCTTCTTGGAGCCCCAATGCATCCCAGGATGCCATGGCACTCCTGGGGCTTTGCCAGGCTGCTGTGGGGTAGCTACTCACCAGAGGGTTGTTTCTACCACCTGTAACATGCATGGGGGGGTGATGGTGCCTGCATTCTTGTAGAAATTGAAAATGCACAAGCAAAGCAACATTTTAAAATGAACTTCAGGAGAAGATGTTTCTCCACTACCTGTATTTTCTTTTTTGACATAGTCTGCTCAAAGTATGATGCGAAATAAGACATCTGATTCAGAAATAGACAATTATAGTGTAGACATCTAAACTAGATAAGTTAAAAACCATTGTAAATGCTAATTTGCATGAGCTTTTATAAATGTATCAGCATCAGTCTTATAAACTGTATGTTTGTTTGTTTGTTTGTTTTGGTGATCGTAGGGCCTCCAGGGCAAAAGGGAGCAAAGGGAGACCAGGGCCCACCAGGTAAACCCTCATAGCATGGCTTATTCTGATGATGCAAAGCACTTTAGATGCCGCATTCCACTTTCCTGCATCAATGTGAAAGGTTCGTCATGTTCTTTCCTTGGGAAGGGACAAAGGCAATGACCTTTTTGCTTTCCACCCAGGCATTCCAGGCCCTTTAGGTCAAAAAGGAAGCAAGGGTGATTATGGCACTCGAGGTCTGAAAGGAGAACCAGGACTAAAAGGTGCCAAGGGAGACATTGGATTACCTGGTAAGGCTCTTTGCCACAGGGTCTGTGGAGCTGATGGTGCGTTTGGGTTTGGGACTATAGATCACAGACCAGCACAAGCTGCTCTGGGGCATGTTTACAGAGCTCATTTCCAGGAAATCAACAGACAGATCAGCCTTCCCAGCAGAGGAAAGTGCAGAGTGTCACATGTACACCCTGGGGGGTGTGCTAAAAGACACGCAAGTGAACAGATGCATTAGATTTTCTCAAATCCCTGATTTCACAGAAAACTGGAACAACCCGTGTTCCTCTTTGCTTTGTTCAGAGACATCTTGTAGCACACAGTGTCACTGGGATAAATCTCATGTAAACACGGCACTCAGGAATGTGGAATAGTGAAGCAACTGGAAACACCTAATAGTGAGGTTACTTGTGAGGTTACTTAACTACACCTTTCTGACTGTAGGACAACCAACACTACAGTTATTCTCCATCCTTAACCACCCTCCCTTCCAATCACAGAATGTTTCAAAAAACTTTAAGACCAGTAGTAAAAAAATCCCAAGCAGTTGTTACAACAGCCTACAGGTAGCAAACAGTGCTCCAGATGCTTTTTTCTTTTCATTGTTCACACAGAATAGCACAGGAATCCTCAGAAATAAAATAAACTAGATTCCACATGGGGATCCTCCATGCACTCCTCCCCTGGAGCTTTGCATCTGGAAGAGGGAAGAAGTGTAACTGGGCTGGGTCCAGGCCAAAGACTGTCCTCTGGGTGCATCTCATCTCCTGCTCCCCAGAAGGAGACAGCAATGAGTGCTTTCTGGAGGTGGCTTTGGGGGAAAGAGCTCATTGGGTTTTTTCAAACACCCCTGCTCTCAAGACCAAGATGCTCCACAGAAATGTGGAGGATTGTTGAGGGCACCTTTCTGCAAATCCCAGGATGCAGGTCTTTCTGCAAGTACTTTGGGAGACACCAGGCCTGCTTCTGGAGATCCCAAAGTCTATCAGATATGTCATTTTACAGCTAGCACTGGGAATGAGATACATTTCCCCCAAGTGAATGAATGGATGGAATTTTGAAAGTGACCCTTTTCTTGGGTCACACATTAAGAAGATTTTGCTGTATGTTATTCTACTTCTCTTGCCACATTTATTTAACACACCAATAGTCCCTTCAGGGTGTTCATTTTCCACACAGGGAGGAGTCTCTGTGCACATCTGCACATCTCTGACTCACACAGAACAAGATAATATCTGCATTTTTCCATACAAGCAACTGTCAAATGTTTGCTTTTCTAATTTGGAACAGGTTCTGCAGGGGTGAAAGGGAGCAAAGGCGAAAAAGGAGCAGGTACTGGACTTTTACTTCTTCTCTCACTTGCCTACTGGTATCAAAGCTACCTGAGATCAGGACCAAAATCCCCCTCTGCTCACACAGCACAGCTACCAGAGCCAAGGAGTTTGTGCTCTGAGCTGCAACCTGGTGTCTCCAGATGCAGGAGGGGCTCTTGGATGGTTTGGATTTGAGCTACCAGCAACCTCTGGTTCCACCCTGGAGATGGGAACTTCCATCTGGTTTGGGTGGTTGCTGCTTTTGTCTGTCAGTGTTTTTCTCCTTATACCTGTATGACCCATGGAGTTTTCTTCTCCTCTGAACTCTCAGCTGGCCTCGGGAATTTTGTACGAATCGTGGGAGGAGACAAGAGGGGCCGTGTGGAAATCTTCCACCAAGGGTCCTGGGGCACAATATGCGATGACGGTTGGACCATCCGAGAGGCCACTGTCGTCTGCCGAATGCTGGGATTCAACCGTGTGGTCTCATTCTTCACAGCCCCAGCAGGTGAGTCCACAACAGCTTTACAGCTCTCCAGGCCTGGCATGGCTGGTTACACACACCACAGCAAGGTCACCCACACGAGCAGCAGCAGAGCAATGAGGATCTTCTCAACAGGGCAGCTCGTTCCTCTTGGGATGAGGCAGCTGCATGTCAAGTGCTGCTTGAACTGTGCCCAAAGGCTTGATTTCCAACAAGCCAGCCATGCAACCCAACATGCGCCCTCTGTCCACAGGGCTCTCTTTAGGAAAAAAACGTATATTCCTCTTTCTCTTGTCCAACAGTTTTTTGTTTGTTTGTTTAATCTTCCAAAGGCACTGGACAAATTTGGCTTGATGATGTAAATTGCAGCGGGAGTGAAATTACAATTACGGACTGTAGCAAGCGCGACTGGGGTGCACACAACTGCAACCACAACGAGGATGCTGGGGTGGAGTGTGCTTGATGGGACACCAAGTCTGTCCTAGGAGCTGCTGCCGCCTCTGCTCTCCATGGAGCTTTTCTTCATGATGCAAACCCAGTTTCATAAGGCTGTGCTTTTGTGTCGTTTTACTAGGTCATAAAAATATTGACAAAGAAAGTTGAATTTTTCACAAATCAATAACAGTTGCAAGACCCACAGGTAATCTGAAACATCCCAGCTGTCACAAAACAATTGGAGCTCAGGCATGTGAGACAGTTCACAGCTTTTCCAGCTACCTGACATCAGCTTGTCTGCAGGAGCTCACACGTGTGCGACCTCTTAGTCCACAGGGGAGGGGATGGTCCACGTTAGCTTAGTGCAGTAGGAGAATAGGATCGGTGTGCAGAAACAGGCACTTACTGCAGCTGAGCTGGCTAGTCCATCTTCATCATGGTACAGTTGTGAAACTGAGCTTAAAAACCCTGGGGAAGTGCATACACCCAAGGCAGCAGATGCTCAGAAATCATCAGATGATCTCTCTGGCGTGCAAATACAAACATTCTTCAGAAACTATGCCAATCACACATTAAAGTGCAAAACGAAGTGTCTGGGATCTAGGTGTCATACTGCCCTAGTTTAGCACCGCTCTTGTTTTTGACCTTAGCTAAGTTCCTTGCCTTCTCTGTCAGTGTTTCCTAACCTGCCACCAGGAGCAATACCCCTTACTTTATCTGGTGTATAAAGCTAAGCTTTTCTTACCTTTAGAAATTACATGTTCAAGTAAAGTGAAATGATTACAAATAAAAAATATAGCAAAGCATTAATAAGCTATCGATTGGTGTTAGATATAAATAAGTAAATAAATAAACAAATAAATTATTGACGAGACAAAGAAATAACATTATACGTACATGCCTGAAGATGTATTAGGGAGAATATATTGAACTGGGCTTTCCTGGATCCCATGCGATTGATGCAATTCACGTTCAATAAATGAAGGTTTGCCTGCAAGGACAGGCGCTGGACATATCCCGACGGGATGCCACGGGCGTGATGGGACCTGCGGGACGAGCCGCGGGTACCGCCAGGACCCACCAGCCACCTGTCGGCATCCCTCCCCATCCCTGCTGCGGAGCCCGCTCATCCCAAATGCTCCTTCCCGGCACTAAGGGGAGCTCAAGGGCCGCCGCTGCTCCGCAAAGCCGCTGCGGGAGACCCGCGGCATTGCCCCGGCCAGGCGGCTGCCCCTGCCCCCTCGTCCGCGCTGCCTTCTCCCACGGAGAACCGGAAATCCTGCGCATCCCTCTCTGCTCCGCTCTCGGGAGACCCCGCCTGGAGCACCGAGCCCAGCTCTGGGACCCCCGGCACAGGAAGGATACTGATCTCCTGCAGTGAGGCCAGAGCGAGCCACGGAGATGCTCAGAGGGCTGGAGCACCTCTCCTGTGAAGACAGGCTGAGAGAGTCAGGGCTGTTCAGTCCGGAGAAGAGAGACGCCTTAGAGCACCTTCTAAATACCTGCAAGAGACCTGGAGAGGGATTTTTGACAAGGGCATGTAGTGATAGGACAAAGGGGAATAGCCTTAAAGTTAAGAAGAGTAGGTTTAGATTATACATGAGGGAAAAATTCTTTACTGTGCGGGTGGTGAGGCACCAGCACAGGTTGCCCAGAGCAGCTGTGGGTGCCCCATCCCTGAAAGTGTTTGAGGCCAGATTGAATGGTCTTTGAGCAACCTGCTCTAATAAAAGATGTCCCTGCCCAAGGATCTGAAACTAGATGATCTTCAAGGTCCTTTCAAAGTCAAATCATTCCGTGATTCTGTGATCCCAGGAGTAGGAGGGCAGTGGAGGCCATAGGGGCCTGCTGATCTGGAGCATCCAGAGGGTCCCCGTGATGTTACACCTGTGTAGTAGGGAAGGATTAAAATGTGGTTTATCCTGTTAAAAAGCTGACAGCACACACAGCGAGATCAAAACCTGAGAGCGGGGTTCTTGGTTTGAGGGAATGAGGCAGGTTGTGGTAGTTTCAGTCTTCAGTAACTGCAGCAGTGGTCAACCAGTCCTCCCAGAATGGGATTTTGTAAAATAAGAGCGGATGGGTTTAGGTCTTTGTGATACAGCCTCTTGTGCCTGATGGCTTGTGAGAGACTGCTGGGCAGCTGGGACAGTTGTACAGGTTTTGCTCCCCACTCTTTAATAGCTAGAAATACAATTTTTAAGGCAAACCCTCAGATTTTGCCAGCATGTCAGAGGTATCCCCTTGGAGGGACAGAGGAGGGACAGAGGAGGGACAGCTGCCCAGCTCACCGCCAGCCTCCCCACTGTGGCGGTAGGACACAAGTCCTGGCAGTGACATTTGGAGCCTGAAGCCCAGCACTGGGACTCCCACACAGAAGGTTTGGAGGACACTCGTGCCCCACGTGTCCACTTCTCCAGTCTAAGGGAAGGTCTGCTGGGAGGAAGGGTGCCAAAAATCACCATGGGATGGTTGGTGAGCAGCATAAAAACACTTTTGCATCAACAGAAAGGGGTAGCCCCGAGACGAGAATGCTGGCTTGCACGAACATATCCCCTCCCTCCCCAAATACCCAGCTCGAGCTATTCGACTCCAGCTTCAAAGACTCCCAGCCATTCTGTGACAGCTAACAATGAGTGGTACAGCTTTGCTTATCATTCATGCCCAGCACCAATTAAAAAGACTTAGTTAAGCAAAATGCAATTACACTGTCATGGATAAAAGGGATACAATTAATTAAAATGGAGCACTTTCCCTTAGGATGGATGTTATTTCCAGATGCCCCCATCCCCATCCCTGACCACTCCTTGTGATCTGAAGAGATTTGGGATGGGTGGGGAGAACTGGGGGCTTTGAGGTAGTTTTGTTCCATCTCACAGGCTCACAGGTATTTATGAGGCAAAATGGCAAAGACCCTTGAGGACACAAATCTTTACTGGAGCCCTGAAACACCATTTCCATTGTATCTGACACTACGTTTCGAAAAAGATGAACATTTCATAGATGCTATCTGGCACCAAGCTGAGACATTTCTTCTTTTGGGGAGAAAACTGAGCCTTCTATCAGCTGTTGAGGAATTGGGAACAGCCAGATGCTGTGGGATATGTGCTGTTGCTGAAAGGATTTTCCAAAATTCACAGGGAAGCAACTGAAGTGAGGTTTCCTACCTCAAGCCCCTCGGGAAGGGACAGATGCTGAAGAGCAAAATGTTTACTAACTAACAGCCAGTTCTCCAGGTTTCCAAAGCCTGAAGTTTATGCTGAATGCATCCATAACACACCTCCTTAGCAAAATTATTGATGATTCCAGCTGTGAGGGTAAAAAAGGCAATTAATGCATTAAAGACATCACATTAAAATATGCAATAAAGGAATTTGTTTTCTGCATTACATTCATATTACAGACAGGTAACAACCTCAATAAACACGCAGGCTACATCTAAAGCTTAAACTCATCACATCATATATGGATCAATAATTGTATTTCCATCCCTTCCTTCTGAAGTCTTCTCATGTTTTAGATCACATCACCACAAATCTGCCAGCACATCTCCTAGTTTCTTCTGTTAAACATCATGGTGGAGGGCAGCATCTGGCCTCAAAATCCTAAGACTTTTTTTCTGTCCCACTTGGTGTCAGAACTGGTTTTGCTTGGTTAACTCTTCCCACCAGCATGGTCCAGCAAAGGCCCAGCCAACCATCCAGTGCAGTGCATAAGCCTGAGTTGCAAGTGTTTCTGACCCTGCAAAGAGACCAATTTGGCTCTCATAGGCACTGGCACAAAGCTGGATCATGCACTGATGCAGGCAGCTGCTCTGCTGTGACACAGAGCTGAATTTAACCCAAAGTGCTTAAACAAACTGTTAATGGTAGCCCCAAACGATTATCCATTTATTTCAGTATTTGTCTTTTTCAAATGTGACCTAAAATCTATAAGTAATTAGTTATTGTACAGGCTACGGTATTGCAAAATGCTTCCCTTCATTTTTTATTCAGACTCTGAACTATAGCTCCAAAATCATTCCAGTCACACCAGCCTTCAAAGGTCTAAATGGGGAGGAAGGGGGGCTAACACCTTGGTATCTTTGAGATTTACAAGAATATTTGAGGATTTTCTGGGGACTCAGTGTGAGATGAAAAAAAAAAGGGTTTTGCAGGCAAACAGAGGAACTTATGCTTCCAGTTCAAAAGGAAAGACACATCCAAGTAGAGAGAGATTTAAATGTTAAAATGCTAAATAAACATTGCTATTCAACAGCAGTCTTTGTCTTTTGAGTCCTAGGTTAAAACTACTTCACAGGGACTAGAAAAGCTCGTTACTCTCCTTTATTGGAGCGAAATGAATTTTAACTGCAGAAGTTCCAGAGTGAAGATTTGCCCCCTAAAATTCCTCCCAAGTCATCTAGGTACCCCAGTGGGAGAAGGCAGGAGAGGATTTTGGAAGCTATTAAATAAGTTGGTGAATAAGAAAACAGTACACAAACTGTGTTTACTCTGGGTCCGCGTGTTATGTTTTGTATAAATGCTAACAAATCAGTGGCACTGTGAAGGTGCTGGTTCCACACCATCAGGGTATCAGCAGCACAAGGAAGCACAATTCTGCAATGACCTTGCCTTAGGAAATCCCAATGGAGTCAAGGGATTCAGAGGGATTTCAGACTCTGGCCATAAATCACTCAAGATATGAATTACTGCCTTATTAGAGCAGATTCATAACTGTAATTCTAGATAAATGCACTATTAGTTTGATCTCTTCTGATAACATGCCAACAGCAAAAAAAAAAAATATAAGTCACCTCCTACTAAGCAGACTATCTATTCAAAGGAACTGCAGTGAACTTTCACAGATGTTGAGGCCAGCGGGACCACTGTAATAATCCCACCTGACCTTCTGCATGGTACTGGACAGAAAAGCTCACCCATGGATTTTTACATCATTTCGAAACTACAGCTCGTTTTCTAGGAAGGTGCCCTACCTTAGCTTAAAGTTTTCTGAAAGCAGAGAAAGCACCATATTCCTGAAAAAAACATCACATTCTTGCCACATTAAATAATGTGCCAGGGGATTCCCAGTAGCTCCACTCCTAACCTGTGCTGGGATGCTGGGAGCCGGCTGAGGTCCTTGAGCCACCGAGTGCTGTTGCCTGAAGTTGACTCAGAGAAGGATTAAGAGATAAGTTTTCCTTAACATGATTAACTTCACCTGGCAGGGACAAACCCACAACCAGGTTTTGGAAGAGCTACTTACTGTTCCAAGCAAGCAGCACGCCTCTAAAGGGATGCTAATGCCCTTGCCAGAGCGTAGAGAAACGAGGAATGCGCAGCACATGCCAAGATCAAACTGGAGGTGACCTTGATAGTTTTACTTCTGCTCAGCATCTGAAAGGGTATTTCTGGAAGGCTTTTGCCATAATAACTGTGGCTCACATGAACACTGGGACTCTGCTCTTGCAGTCCCTCCGATTTTAAAGAAAATGTTTGACTTTACAGAGTAGCGATAGAAGGAGCTTGTTGGGAGTAGAAGGCTCTCAGCACATTTCTGAGGCCCTCAAACTCTTTTCTGGGTGGAAATTAGATCAGACTAAACTAAAGTGGCACTGTTTGCATGAGTAACAGCTAATCCCAATTACCCAGGGCTGAGAGATGAGGATCCTAGGGCTAAAAGAACAAGGGTGTTTTTTTCCTCACATGGGTAAAGACTGTTGACTCAACTTGCAGGGCTATAAAATTTCTCCAGTAACAAGCAGGGACAGACTCCCATAGCAATGCTGGAGGGAAGGGAAATACCCTGTCTCTGAAAAGCCACTTATTTTAAGCAGACTGAAAGAGCTGCACTAGACTAGAAATGGATCTGTCTGTGGTTAAGGGGTAGATGAGAGGAGGAAGGACTCCCTTTGCTTCTCATGTGCTTGTACTCCATAACTGTAAGATTAAGAGTGAGGAAGTCCCCTACTTCCAGTTTATTTACCTTAGAAACCTTGTTGAGTCCCCAGTGCAAGCTGGCATGAAGAGGGCAGAAAAAGCTCTTTTCTGGACACAGTGCTCAGGCACACTCTGACTTTACACATTGTGGACTGGGAAATGTGAAAAAAAGGAAAAAAATCACTTTTTCAACATTTTCCTTTTGTTGCTCCAGGTTGCACAGTGCCGCTTCCCATTACAGCACAGCATGTCAGCTGTGACCTGCTCGGGGGAGACGTGCTGTGACCCCGTGGGACAGGCTCAGCACACTGAGGATGTGAGGGTAAAATGTACAGTCCTCAGTAAACATGTGGGGCCCAGCTCAGCGAGGGTCCTGAGTGATGAGACTTCAGCAAAAGGCCTCCAAGCATCACCCAGCACAGGAGAATGAAGCAGAGAGTTGTGACCTAGGTCACATCTGCAGCTGGTATAAATCAACATCACTCTGTTGATAACTGGGGAGCTGTATGGATTTGTTTCTGCTCATAATTCAGCCCTATTTTGATAATTTTTTTTTATTTTGCCCAGCTCTCTCAAACACTGCTTAGCTCCTGGTGAGTCTACTCTCGAGTTTGTGTATGGGTCATGTGTGCTGCCCAGAAACCTAGGAGGAAGGTGAGAGACCCAGCAGGAACAGCAAGTCCCTCCTCAAATACCTGGCAACCAGAAAAAGCATGCCCAAGGCTGGGAATCCTGAAGTTTTCTAGTGCAGAAAACAGTAGGGACTCTTTCCAAAATGGTTATTTAAACAAGGCATTTTAAATTGAGCTGCACTGATTATTAGAAAGCACAGCAATTTTCAATCTCATGCCACAAAGGCATTATAAAACTGCCGACAACAGCATTTCATCAACACCTCTGGTTCCAGCTTTCTCCCACCTTGACACTTCTGCAGTTTAACCCTAATTATTGCTGCTTGCCCCTTTATGATGGATGTAGTCCCAAGCCATCCTTCATCTCTGTGCCATCAAGCCTCAAAGGATCCTGATTCCTTCACTTAATGTGAAGTGATGAAATGGGTTCTGGCAACAGAGACGCAACGTTGGAAAGCTAAAATTTTGTTGAAGTATAAGCATAGAAGTGAGTTGTGTAGGGTTTTCATTCCAGTTACTTTAAAGAGACATATTTCACAGCCTCATAGAATATCCTGAGTTGGAAAAGACCCACAGGGCTCATCGAAGGCCAGCTGCTGGCCCTGCACAGGACCACCCCAAGGATCATGCCATGTGCCTGAGAGCATTATCCAAATGCTTCTTGAGCTCTGGCAGGCTTGGTGCTTCCAGAACTCAAGCACCCTCTGGGGGAAGAGCCTTTTCCTAATATCCAACCTAAACCCCTCTGACACAGTTTCATGCCATCCCCTCAGGTCCTGTCACAGGTCACCACAGAGCAGAGATCAATGTCTGCCCCTCCTCTTCCCCTCACAATGCTCTCTTGTAGACTGCAGTGAGGTGTCCCCTCAGTCTCCTCCAGGCAGAACTGACCGAGTGACCTCAGCTGCTCCTCATACAGCTTCCCCTCAAGGCCCTTCACCGTCTTTGTTGTCCTCCTTTTGATGCTCTCTAATAGTTTGATATCTTTTTTTATAATGTGGTGCTCACATTTGGAGAGGAGAAACTCTTCTCCAAAGGTAGAAGGGCTTATTCCCCAGCTGACATCAAGTACCACGGCTAAGCCTATCTAATGAAGTATTTGCGGATCCCTACCCTATCTAATGAAGCATTTGTGAGTCCCTTCCCCTATCTTTAGGGTTTTTTCCCCTTCTATTCAGTTGCACATCTTCTGCTCTTTAGCTGTAAACTATTCCAAGATGTTCATCTGATATGAGTTTACAAACCAGATGATAGCCATCATTTTCACATTAAGGAGGCAAACTCACATACTGTTTCAAAGGCTTGAACTCTTAATCTCTGTTTTCAGACCTGCATGTACTACTCTGTTCATATTTCTGCCATTTAGTTTCCAAATACTCAATCTTTTTTAAACAAGATCATGGTAGCTGGCAGTATTTGAAAACATTGATACTGCAAATCAGCAAAAGCCTTGTTGAATTAAAAGCAACCCAAACTTGTCTCTCTCACATGACAAACAACTAATGCCAAGTTAGCCAAGCTGACACATTGAGGTATGGAGTAGAGAGCCAGCCTCCAAGGCCTTTAAGGTTGGTTAAGACAGAAAATATTTTCATCACAGCTGAGAAAGGAAGAGATCACTGTCAGGTTTGTATAGTCTCAGTCAGGTCCTCAGCTGGTGTAAATAAACTCAGCTCTGTTGAGGTCAAAACAGTTTACACCCACAGTTATTTTTCCTGAATGAGATGAACATGTAAAATCCCTTACTGAGTCATTTCCAGCAAGCTTGAGCACTACGATTCTCTCTAAAATCAAAAGGAATGAGCAGTCTGAGAGAGGACCACCCAAGTTATTGCAGGCTATCAGTAGCTGTCAAGGGAAAGATAGCTGTAAATCAAAGAACACAATTTCGTCTCCATTAAAAGCACAGAATAAGTGCCTATAGCTGAACGGAACTCAAACATTTTTCTTCCTTTGTGTGCTTGACGCAGCAGGAGAGTATTTGTCCTGGCAGCAGCGTTTCAGGTAAGCTGGAATAAGTCAAACATGTAAATACTGGGTCTGAGCCATCCCATCTGTCTCTTGAGGGTTGCTGAGAGAGTTACCTGGCAGGTGATATCATCAGTACCTGGATGGAAAAGTAAAGAAGTTCAAATATGAGGGGAACATCCAGCTTTCAAAATGGTCAGAGGAAAAAAAAGTCTAAACTGGCACCGTAGGAAAGAGTAGAAATGCAGGGAACCTCCAAAAGACCATCAAAATCACACATTATTATGAAAACAAAGGGATATTTTTGGGGAGTTAGGAATTAGAAATTAGAATCTGGGCTTCAGAAGTATTTGTAAGCACAATCAAGTCAAATTCAAGAAAAAAGAAGCTCATATCAAGTCTAAAAAGTCTCGGCACAGGAGATATGAGAGCTGGAGCAGTAAGAGGCTCTTTTTGCAAGTTTAAAAAAAAAAAATCTTGAGATTGAGCCAAAATGCAATTTTTTTCTGTTTTCTTACCAAAACTAAAAGCATAAATATTGCCATTTTTAGTGAAAGTGAGTGTTAAAGATTTCACCAAGTTTGCATATAATTTAAGTCAATTGACAGTAATTTAGAGGTGGTCCTGACAGCGAGGAAAGCAGCCTTATCTACCCCAGCCAGAAGACGCCAAAAAAAAGGAGTTCAGCCCACCCAGCCCAGAGTTTGTGCCACACTAAAACAGAATTAATCCTACTGTCCCTGTACCCACCCTGCCAGTAAGCACTTCTGAGCATCCCAGCTTATTTCTAGAAACTTTGTCAATGGTGACCATCTGTCATTGGGAAAACACGAAAAAGGGGATTAGTAACAGACTGGCAGGGAATACTGGAAAACTGGCAATATATTTTACTGAGTACAGATGTAAACACAATGAGGATATTGTTTTGAAATTAAAGGAAGAGCAGGAGATTTTGCAGTGCTGTCCTGAGCTGGCTTGTTTTTTTTTTTTTTTTCCCTTCCACATTAGTGGGGAAAAAAGGTTGGCAAGTAAGAAAACTAATAATAGGGCATAAATGTACCATTTGGGGGAGTTTCCCCTGGGGTCTGCTCCCCCTCCCTTACTATTCAATTGCCACCATTACTGCACGTGAGGTGCATGTTTATGCTGCTGCTGAATGAATGCACAGATGCATCTCTGTTATCCTTAGAAGCATAAACTGCTTTTTCTAGCAAATACATTGCCCAGTGCACAAACACACCTAACGAGCTCCTTCTGCCTTGTTTGTTGGAATACGGCACCTTCTGCTGAGATTAAGATAAAACAGAAAGAGCACAGAAATCTCCTAGAAAAGCTAAATGGGAGAACTTAATTGCTTCAGTAGTTTTGCTTTCCCAAATCAGAGGGGGAAATGTTTTGCAGATGAGATTTTAAAGGGCGCTAATCAGAATGAGAGAGATTTCTGTTTGAAACGCTGATGGTCAAGATATCTCCAAGGCCATGCTCATTGCAGAAGGGGAAAATATTCAGAGAACTGCCAAAAATGTCGTCCAGGCAGGGAACCTCTCCCAGATCTTGTCTGCACTAATAAGAATTTGCTGGCACTTCTGAGGGCAGATGTATCTTCTGCTGGAAAATTCTTTCCCGTTCCCTCAGTGAAGGAAGATACGCTCTTCGCTTGGTGTAAATCCATGTACTGCTGCTCCTGCTAGCATCAAAACATCATTAAAAGTCACAGCCTGAGAGGCATTACTGCAGCAGGAGAAGTCTCTGGCATGGGGCAGCCTTTGGCTGGAGGCTGTGGCTTGGGAAGGGCTCTGAGACATTGCTAAAGCAGATGTAGGGACCAGCAAGTCCCCCAGAGTGGGGCAAAAAGCACGAAGGCTCATTAACCAGTCAAATCTGCAATTAGTAGGGCAATGTTAGGCAGTGAACGTGATCTGCAGGAATGGAGGCTGGATGGGGTTTCTCCCACATCTCTTCGCTCCCCTGTTTCATCAGCACTCCTGGGGATCAGCCTGGAGCTAACCAAAATGATGGAAATACTTCACTGGCTTTGACAGACTTTGGATCCAGCTTTTCATGACATTTTATCCTCCCATACTGTTCCAAAAGGTCCTGCACAACAACCATGAGGCTGAGATTTTCAAGTCTACTCCCATCACTTTCAGCAGAGACTTTTCTTCCACCTGCCGAGACAACTCCAAGCCATGCGCGTTAATAATTAAATAACAGCTGAACACCAGGGGAGGGGAAGTGACAAAGCTGCCAAAATCCTTCCAAGATATTTTGACAATCCACAGCCTGAAAAGATTGTAAATGAGGGTCTGGCCCCTTGTTACTCTCCCACTTTCTCCTGCGTATCTTGAAGCATCACACGGATTACACATCATCCATCCCGGAGATGCATATTGATGTCATAACAATATTTCCCACGCCGGACTACACAACACCGAGCTGCAGACACTGTGATTAACAACTGCTTTTGCCACTGTACCTTCTGGACTCCCATCAAAGTAGGATTTGTCCCAATTAATCAAACCCAAATGTTCTTTCCTGCTGCGCCTGTCTGTGTGGAGAAGATCCCAAACGTTCATCCCGGATGCTGTGCGCAGCTCTAACCTTTCGGTGGAGTCTGCCGGGAGCTGAGGCTCATTTATATACAAAGCACAGCAGGTAAAAGGGCAACTAAACATAATTTACCTGGAAGAGAGGTTAAAAGTGGTTTACCAGCTTGATGGTGTTTGGCTTGGGAAACAAGACATTAATTAACACCTACCCATTGATTAATATTGACCAGGTTTATACCTTGTGCAAGTTTTAAGTAGGTGATGCTTACATTTATTTTTACTTAAGTTTTTCCTGTACCAAGAATATTTTGGCCGAACTTTTACCAAGCATGAGCTTCCTTCTGGCCTGACATCCTAACACAGAGAAGACCTGCACCTCCACTGAGAACTGCAAGCACTGCTGCTCCGGGAGGTGCTCCTGCCCTCCGTGGGAGAGTGCCCCAGGACACCCTGATCCAGTACCACTGACATTAATGAGCCTTGTCACTGCTTCCAACTCTTATGGCCAGATCCTGTGTCCCCAAGGCTGGGACTTTCTGACATGCGCTCCTTGCCTTGGGAGCCGTATGCCCAATTTCACTGCAGGCATGTTAGAAAAACCCAGCATAAAGACACAAACCCTCTGTTTCTTTGAAAGGCGGTGTATTTGTTTAGCAGTGGCATCCTCCTGGTGCCATTGCAGCAATTGCGATGCACCGTGGGGTAATCGCATGATCTCAGCACCCCAAGTGCCCTGCTGATGCCACAGACAGAACTTGGGCTATTTCACCCCAAATAAGAGAGAAGACTCGCCCCATGCTTTGTGATTGTCCCTGGATGAATGGGACATGGTGAAAATATCCTTATTACCAGGGTGGTCATCTTGGAACAGGAATATGGTCTCAATTCATCCTCTGAAAGTGCTGGGTTTATCACTTCTCACCTATCCACGGCACATTTAGTTTGGCAAAGTGAGATGCAAACAAAATTAAAGCCGGTTATTCACCCATCTGAGGCAGGAGGAAGCCTGGATTCCTGCAATTAACAGATGCTGTAAGTGGGGAAACTGGCTTCTACATGAATCTAACCCCAAAAAATGCAACATGAGGCCCAAAACTCACCCACAGCCAGGATCTGCCAGGTCTCAGGACACCCCATTCCAAGGAGGGAGGTAATTCTGGTGCTATAGTATAAGCACCTAAGCCTGATCATGCAGAAACTGTTTGTCGGGCTGGCCAAAGCCCATGAAAGTGGCTTCTGCAAAAAGCAGAGCAGGTGGGAAAAGCCTTCAGGAAGCAAAGACAAAGCCTTGAAGCTGTATCTGCCTCTATTTCAAGGCAGACCTTGAAATAGAGGCCTTGTTTTGTTTTGGTTTTTTGGGGGGTTTTTTTAGTAGCCCTTTAACTGGTGTTTATTAAAAAGAGACCACTTGTGAAACTTGAAAGATCTTTTTCCAAATTGCCATAATTTTTCTCATCCTTCAAATATCTGAGTTTTCTCTTGACTTGAATTTCCCATAAGTAAAGACCCTCTGCAACTTTGAAAACTACTTTGATTCAAAGTTTTAATAAAAACTTTTGAGGCATCTTATTGTCCTTGCCTAGTGGGGAGAATACTTGTTTGCTTGTTGGCAGGGTAGAAAATGCTGACAGTAATGGCAGCTTCAAGAAAAATTAATTTTTGAGCAATGAGGCTTAATTTTTGTCCTTGCAATTCAAAAAATTTGAACATAGGGGTTTATATCTTCAACTATAGAAATATTAAAGCAAATGTTTGTTTAAATTTAAGCTATTAAAAGACTTCAGTGCACTGAAGAAT
This sequence comes from Dasyornis broadbenti, assembly GCA_013397935.1. NCBI lineage: Eukaryota > Metazoa > Chordata > Aves > Passeriformes > Dasyornithidae > Dasyornis > Dasyornis broadbenti. The sequence goes on from VZRN01001711.1 coordinate 56,377, forward strand.
CAATCTGTCAATTTTCTGTTCTCACCTCCCATTTTAAAATGGAATGACTTTGCACTCTGGAGTGATGCTGTTCACTTCAAGATTGACCTGACTATTATAGGACAGGTGAAACAATCCCAGCTGCAGTGTGATTTTAATCAAACCAAACATTCTGAAAAAAACAAAAATATTCAAATCACCCTTTTTTTCCAATGCAAAACCAGTCCAGCATGCCCTCAGCCCACCAGTGAGAGTGCTGGCTTAGCCACTGTTGATGGGCACCATTTTGCAAATTTTTTTTTGTTCGATTCATTGGGTTGCTGGGTTGGTTTTAGGAATAGATCAAAATAACGCATCTTGCCCATGACAGATCAATAACCCAACATTGTCTTGGCCTGTGTCCTGTCCTCCTACCTCCTAACCACTGAACTAGAACAAGCAGTAAAGGACTCTGAAATCAGTCTTGGCCCAAGAAATATGCAGGAGACAGCGATCTTTCTCTGGACCACACTGCAGAAGCACAATTTGTTCTCTGTGCTCCAGAGCCCCCAGAAAGCAACCTGAAAACCATTCCTCAAAATGTTCTGCAGCTTAGCCTTAAATGCTGAACAGAAATGAGGCAACCTCAGCCTTTAGGAGTTGCTTCATGGCTCAGGCTTTTTCAGCACTCCCATTTTCTGCTGAGGGCTCAGGGTTTGCTCATATTTTACGACTGTGCACCAGGGAGAGCTGGTCTAGTGATCCTGTGAGAGATGAAGAGTGTTCCTAATATTTAAAGGTAAACAGAAGGATGAAAATTATTGAGATCTGTGGTTTAATGGGAAAAAGTTATTTCTTTGCAATTGAAGCCTGATCTCTCCAAAACTGAGGGAAGGCTGAATTTGCTTCATCCCTTTCCAGGCAGATCAGTGCACCAGGCTGCAGCCACTGCTTGACTGACACAGAGATTTAGGAAACTCTGTGAGTGATGAGTCATGTCCCTGTAGGAGTCTCCCTCAGCCCCAGTGTGGGCATAGGGCAGCCAGCCTCTCCTCTGGATGGATGTACAGTCACACTCAACACATGAATAAATTGTAGCTCTCCAAGGCTCATAACTCAGCCAAATCAGTCCCAATTTTCACAGAAGCACCCGGCTACACTCATCAAGGAGACCCATTCTCCTGCCAGTTTTCATTCGCCTGCCCTCAGCTGCTCTGAGTGTGCAGATGCTAAAAATAAAGTTGCAACGACTGTTTGCCAGAGGAAATAAACAGTTTTTGCACTATCACATTGCAGAGTGGGCAGGCCAGGGCAGCTCACAACCCCCACCTCCACCTATACAAAAAAAAATACATGAAAAGCGATAGATCCGCTAACCAGAGATTTTGTCCAGAGAGTGACCAAGGTTTGGAATCAACGCTCTGGAAGGCAAATACAGAAATCCTCTTTAATCACCAAGAGACATGGACACCTCTTTAATTATCCATGCTGCTCACCCTAGTAGCCTTGCCTTGTCTGAGTGTTCACCCAGGGCTGTGGGGGGCAAATGTCCTTTTGAACCCCAGTCCCACGTGCCCTTGGAGGTCACCTGCCAAGATTGAGCAGCCACAGCCCCTGTCAAAAAACTTACTTTTCTTTTTTATGGACTTCTACAAGCTGCCAAGAAAGATATTTTCTTACAGGGAGAATCGACTGAAGCAGCAGGAAGACATGAAAAATACCCCCCACTTTCTCATTCATCACCAAATTAATGAGACGCATTTGCAAAGGACACAGGCCTTGCAGCCCACGCTGCACACCGGGTTTCCCCCTCCCACACAACCCCACAGGTAAACAGCTTCACCAAGGCCTGGCTTTGTGACAAAAGGCACCCACCACCGCCAGAGCCAAGTCTTTAAGAACTATTCTTCAATTAAATTAAAAACATTTCTTGCAACAGTGTAATTCAAAGTCTAGGCTTAAGGGAGGATTTCTGAATACCAAATAATCCATTTATTAAAAGTTTAAAAACCCACCCTTAGTTTATTACCTGCTATTCTAAGGTGAGAAACTTATACCTAACCTCTGCAGAATGCAGCTATATTGACTACAAATAGGATTACTCACAGGAGCTTTTCATTTGTAAGTTTTCTGTGGAGCTTGAAGGTCACACATTAAAAAGGGCTACAACCTCCTTCAAAAAACAGTAAGGAAGAATACATTACCTCTGCTGCTGCTGCTTAAGCAAGGAAACAATAAATGCCTTTCTTAAATGGCATAAATTGAGCTGTGCTGATGTTTCACAAAGGCACAAATTGGTTATCTTATTTAAGCATCAGGTTGTTTGCTCCTGGATGAGATCTGAGCTGCTCCACCATGACAGACAAGATTAGCTCAACATCTCTGAGGTGGGAAGGGCCAGCTCAGCGAGCCCAGCACAGCTCATCTGGCTGGTTAAAGCATGTCTGCAGGGACAAATCACTCTATCTTACACATGCGGTACTTTGCCACATATGACCCAATAACTTGAGTCTCTGGAAGCTGAGATTTGACATGAGCAAGCCAGAAGTACCTTTGGCCCCTTCAAAGATCCTGCTCGAGACCCTGGAGTTTGGAGAAGCCACCGTGTGCCTGCTGTGCCCAAGCAAATGAAGGCAAATGGGCAGCCACAAATTCAAGCCCTGCTTGGGGTCTGCAGGCAGCCTCACAGAGGTGACACAGATGTCACCTGTCTTCCTTTTTTCTGCTGGCAACAACTCCAAACTCCTCACGGGTGTAGAATGCCACAAAGATGAGGCAATGCTCTTTCCCATCTTCCTTCCCTGCCCTGGGCAGCATCAGTGATGTGCAGCACACGCCTGAGGACTCTCAGTTCTTGTCAGGGACACAGTGGAGCTTGTTTAGGAGCAAAATGAACTCACCTTGGCCTTGCCTCTGGTCTCTGGAGTAATTAGTTGCACCCCAGAGGACCCTGTGCCAAAAATCATACATCTGAGGAGTTCGTTTTATTTTGAATTAATTTTCAGATATTTTAATTGTCTCCTTCAGCACACTTCAATGACATCTATCTTTTAAAAATGTCTTAATTAAAAGCCAGGCTTTCAGAACTTTGAAGGATGGCAGTGGAAGTGTGATGGGGCAAATGCACAGACTCTTACCACACCAGGCACCAAGGGGGATGATGATCTTTTCTTTTTTAAGGAAAGGAGTTGAACTGTGTGGTCCTCAAGACATCTGCTTGTACCAATTTTTTTAATTCTTGGGATCTGAAACATTTAATAATGTAGCTCCAGCCCAATGCAGAAACAGTGCATATGAAGTACCTGTGACTAAAAACATGCCAATTTGTGCCTGGAAAACACTACTGAGTGTGTTTCCTGCTTTATGCTTGCGACAGGGATTGAATGACCTACCATGAATACTCAGGCAACAGAATCAGAGGTCGATGTGGAGACCTCTGGAAGGTCTGTAGGGAGAAAGAACACTAATGACTGTCTCTGCTGGGTACACCTGTCCTCTCTCTTGGATGGGGCTCCCTGGAGGAGCACAAGTTCTCATCTCACTCAACTCCAACCCTCAGCCACAAGTGGGGATCTCTGCAGGGTCCTGGAACTGCTGTCTGCTCAGCTGGAAACCACATTTCTGGAGGAATTATTTGTCCTTTAAAAAGCCACCAATCACTCACATGACTCCCTAAAAGCCATGGCTTGAAGGACCTGCCTGAAGAGGCTGGTGCTTGCGACCCTGAGGGCCACTCTTCTCCTGAAATTGTGCAGCACAAACGGACTGAAATCAGTGAGGAGGAAAGAGGTTGAGTGTCAGGGCTGGAAGAGATTTCTGGGACCAGAGGAGCCATCTCGGAGCAGCTCCACAAAGTTGCGTTAGTAAGCACCAATACACACCAAGTAAGTCAGGAGCTTTTTTTCCTAAATAAGCACCCATTACACATCATGTTCCCTGACTACAAACCCTCTTCTGCTAGGGCGAGAGCCACCCTCTACCTGGTACCAGCAGGTTTTATAAATCTGGACTGGTGACTAGGGCCATCTGCAATCCCAGTTTGACCTACCTTAAGTACCTGCTAGTGTTACAACTCCTGACCCTGCGGTATGTGAAGAAGCCACCCAGTTTGTCTCTTGTGGCTTGCATCAAAAAGGATGCAGAATAAATTTTTCTCAGGACTAGCTGTAACTTATGTGCCTTCTGTGATTCTTTTTTCTCACTACTTCTGACATTTTGGCGTATTAGCTTTGTTCTGGACTATTACAACTTCTTCTCTCAACTGTGGGAAGGAAAGGCTGGGTGGGTGAAAAGCCTTCTTGAAAGATCACAGTCAAAAGAGAATGGTAATGGGCGCAGCAGCACAGCCGGGCTCTTCTCCTCAGATGTTGGGCTGCTTGTCTGGACAATACCAAAGTCGAAAAATGGTTTTGGGACAAGGACATGCAGCCCACAGTAGTGCCATATATATGTTGAAGGTCTCAGATACATGATCTGACACAGGCAGGAACCATCCTCCCAGGCTCAGCCTCTAGGAAAACACCTCACACTAGGAGAAAACTTAGTTCCCAGCTGTCTAAGCTAAACCTTGTTAGTAACAGGAAGGCTTCTGACTTCCCAGGAGCTCCCCAAACTTGACATCTGTGTGGTCCCGCGGAGCAGGCTGCGAGGCATGGGTCAGCTTTGCTTCTAAGCATCTTCATCAGGTACCACATAATGACACAGATTCTGAATACTAAATAAATCATGTCTTTCATAAGCATTTATTGCTCATTAGTTTGGACACCAAGCTAATGAATGACTCATTTGTCTTCTAAATCCCTAATGACCATTAATTAAAGAATTAACCCAGCTTGCTGAGAAATGGAAGAAATCAACCAATAATTATTTACAGATATATACAAAAATTCACGGCTATTTTTAAGATTCCAGGATGCTTTGTCAGGGAATTGCAATCACTCACCAGAGTGCTGTTCTTTAATTTTCAGTTGGAAAGCTTCAGAGCATTTCTCCTGGCAATTGCTAAGTGGCTGAATGATTGCTCCCCACTGACAAACGAGGGGCTGGCAGGTCGCAGGTGGTTATGTGCATTCATATAAAGCAGCACAATGCGAGTCAGGGCTGCTTAGATGTGTGTGTCACCTTTTCATAACAACAAAGAAAAATGCCTCCAAAGGCTTCAAGTGTTTTGCTTATTAAGCAGTTGACTGATTGCTCCAGACTGGCAAGTGATACGGTGCAAGGTACCAGGTGCTGCTTTCTGCTGTGCTAGCCTGTCCACCTTCCTTTTGGACTAACAGATTAGTGAGGGGCACAGCCAGAAGATGAAAATTTTGGTGGCTTAAGTATTTTTAAGTACTCTTTATGTGGTGTGCTCTTGTCTACGCAAGACCCCTCCTGTTACAGAGCAGCTCCTTCCACTCACTCTGAAAACAACACAAAAAATACTTGACTGACCACTTGAGACACAAAAGTTTCCATGGAGGCAGACAGGGGGCTCGGTGTAATTGGGTATGAGGTGAGGAAGCATTAGGAAGCATTTTTTTGTGTTTCCTTTGAACGTGCTGCTCACCAGTGAATACTGGTGGCCTTTGTACTTGTGTTCAACAGTGCAGTGAATAATCCCGCGGTCACTCCATACATCACCTTCAAGATACCACAACTTCTAGCTTGTCTCCCTCAGAGTCATTTATTTTCCAAGAGAAAAAGTCCCAATCTCTTTAGTGTTTGTCATATGGAAACTCTTGCATGCCCTTGGTCATCCCTTCCCCTTCTCTATATCTCTCCTGATGGATGAATAGCACTGTTGGCTTCACTGGAATTCGTAGAACATGAAATTGGGATTGCAGTAAACAGTTTGTTGGTTTCATGTGTGGGATTTAATTTTTTCAAGTCACACGCACTCACATAATTTCAGTGACACTGGGCTGGATGAGAATAAGTGCTTGTTGGATTGTTACAGGCTACAAAAACGCGCCCTTTGCGTAAACTAAGTTACCTGGATCACTCGGTAGCTTGCAAGATCTCTGTATTAGATGATGCAATAGCCAATACATGCCTTTGAACTTCACAATCCTGATTTAATTTATACCCTGTAATTTACATATTCAAGCGTTGGCTGTATACATTTGCTGATGGGTGGAAATGAGACCTCATATTGCCAAAACAAAGCATTCCAAAATCAGGTTAAACTCCATCCTGACTCCAGAAAGCACGTACAGGGGGGAATGTTCTTCTGGGAGAGAGATTTTTAGTCTGTGATTTCTGAATCTGTGAGGTCTGCTGAGCTTACATTTCCAGGATTTTTGGATTAGCTGCTCACTTTAGATCAGCACCTCATTGTGACTCAACCTATGATGAGGGTTTTGCTGTAGCCAGTGTCTGCCCCGGTGTCTGCCTCTGCCTTGCCCACATGCTCCTGTGGCAGCCACAGGCAGACATCATGGCAGTGGGCATTTTGTGGTGTCTGAGGTGGGATTGTCACCATAAATTTTTTTAAAAACACTCCAATAAACGCAAATTTAACCACATTTGTAACGTCCCCTGTTTAAGCCACTGTTGAATGTGGAAACGCTCAAGATCTCAGTATGTTTGATGGAGTGGAAAAAACATTTCCCAACTAGCCCTGCCTAATTAGAGCCTCATTAATGGGAGAATTGACTGTACTGAGCCACTGGCAAAAGTAGGCTGCCACAAAGAAAAACTGGGAAAGGCCATAGATTTTATGACCTGTGGCACTTCCAGGCTGGAACATCTATGGCAGGTCTCATGAAGAACCCGTCCAGATATCAGGAGTGTGCTTACACAAACATGCCTGAGCATGTATTTCTAATTTTCCACATGTGATAATTGGCAGTAGGTGATACATAATACAAAATATATACATGATTAAAAGCTGGCTGGGCTCAGCCAAGACCCAAACATCTCCATGCTTCAGTGGCCACTGCAGCTAGAAGCCCTCTGATTTATTTTTTTTAAATAAACTGGTGTGTAAGCAGAAGGAAAGACCTGGTGCATGGACTAATTTTTAATTGATTAATTGACTTAATTAATTGCCTTTCATTATTTGTTTTTTCCTCCTGTCCATCTCCCATCCTCCCAGGCACACACCAATGCAACCCAAATTGCTGGCAGAAGCAAGACAGGAGCAAGCATTGAAGGTGGGTGTTTGGCAGCAGAGCTGGGCGCCTGCTCCGTATTCATCACTACTGGGAGGACAGCAAGGAGCCAGAAAGTTTCATCATGTCCGAAAGAAAAGTGCAGACTAATGAAAGACTGCTCAGACGGTGCTGCGGGGTGCCGAGGGCAATAAATCAACCAGAAAGAGAGTCAAAACAAACAGGAGCAAAAACCTATTTCTGTGCTGAATTTTGAGCCTGCTTTTTGTAAGTGCGGAAGCATTTGGTGAGGGCAAGTCTTTGCTTTTATATGAAACATTTGCAGTAAATTCCAGTTACTCTCCAGGCTCTTTTGTTTAAATCCAGAATGATTTTTTTTAAATCAAGAATGATCCTTCCACAAAGGATTTTGTAAATGGTACATCTTCAGAAACAATATTTTAAATAGGATTACTTTTTGCCCAAATTGCTTTTTTAAATAAAATCTCATGTTTATTTAAATGTACAATTTGAAAAAACATTGACCAAAATCGTCTTAGCAGAAACCTTGGCCACAGTGTAATGAAGGGGATTTTTGTTCTTGATTACAATGAGGACCAAGATTAATCACAACATGATTTTGAGAAACAGCTGCATTTTTGGCTAGAGGGGAGGGAGTTTAAAAATAAAGTTGGCATAAAGATGAAAAAAAACCACTTAGACGTTATGTTTAGCTAATTAGCCAATTATCCTGTCCTAGCAGTCTGCATAAAATGAAAATACTCTTAAACGACGTTCAAACTCCTGCAAATTTCCAAAACATGTTTTGGAAGCTGTTTTGCCCTCTGATTCCTTCCCTGAATTTCTCTTCTTTCCTCAGCCCAGCGGGTGATGGATTAAATCCCCTCTGTTCACTCTGGGGGGTGAGGTGCAGGTATGGACCTGCCCTGGTGGAGCTTCCCAAGACTGAGAGCAAACCTGGCAGCTGTCAGGAGGGACATCCTGGTGCTCAGCGGCTCCTCTTCTGCACTCACACACCCCAAATTGCGCAAATAAGGACCATTTTACCCCTCTTTCACCTGTTACGAAACATGCAGACCAACCCTTTGCTCTTAGGGCAGAGGAGGGGTATTTTTACATTCATAATCAAAGCTGTAGTTTCATGTGTTAGTTTTAGCTCAGAAGTGAGGAGTGTCCCATGCCAGACTCTTAGCAAGCGCTGGCTAAAAAGAGATTTCCAGCCCAAGACCAGAGACAGCTACAGACAACTAGGGTGAGAGCAAGGGCTTAGGCACCCACCACTCAGTGATGGCATTGTGAGGTTAATGGTTAGACTTGGTGACCCTAGACATCTTTTCCAATGCCAATGATTCCATGATTCTATGACCTTGGGTCACCATCAAGCGATTTTTTTGGAGTGGGACCATCTGAAGAAGGAACTACCGAAGAACATGAAGGAACAGGGAGATTTGCAGAGGGGAAGAGATGGCCACTGACAACCGAAAAAGGGAGCTCTGTGGTGGCTCATCAAGCTGCACTTGTCTGGCGAGGAGGAAAGGTGGGTGTAGGGGAAGCTGGAGGAAAGATGTAACACTGGAGGGTGATGGAAAGGTGGTAGCTTGTGGCTGCTGTACAGAAATAGCATAGAGGGCAGAGGCACAGCCTTGATGCAAAGGGCTTGAGGTGGCCACTAGCCATCCACTAGGATATGTAAAAAAAGACAGGCTGTCACTGTGATTTGTGAGAGCAACACTGGACTGTGAGCCACCAACATTCTCTGAAGTTTGCAGATGAGAAAGCCTGAAGAGAAGTAGAGGGAGAAGGGGTGCAATGGCAAAGCTGTGTGGAGCTCTGACATAAATATGGAATGACAGCAAGGATGGTCCAGAAGGAATGGCACCACTCCTTTACCACAGGTCCTTGGGAGCACTGTCCTTCTCCAAAGAACTGTGAGAAGCAGTTGGATCTGCCCTGGTAGCAGGGCTCAGGGGAGAGAGGAGCCAGGGCTGCAGGAGCATTGGGCATTCAGCCCTCGACAAGGCTCAGAAGAGCTCAGCTGACCTGCTTGGACTTTACCTCACCCACTGCAGTATTTCACAGAAAGGGAAAGAACCTCAGGGATAGTTATAAAAATATTAAATCTTAGAGTTAGTCCAATAAGCTCAGGCACACTACTACAGTTGAGACAATCATGATCCCTTCAAAGATGTGCTACCAGCTCCTGAGATTTTACACACCCAGAGCATCATTTTAAGCCCAGTTTCTGCATCGACAGCTGTGCTCAGGGGCTTTGCTCCACTGCACTCTTTAGAAAAAGGCAGCCAGTGCCACATCAGCTTGGACATGAGTCTGGTGAGACCAAACCATTCCCCCTCTAAAGCCCTCTGACCCTCAGCAACCTCCAAGCAAAAGCAAAGCAGCAAGCAATACCCTGGGAGCAGCAATTAAATCTGTTTAATTTGATTTGTTTCAATATAGCTAACAGCAATAACACTGTGGTGCTGCCGCAGCTGGGCACTCTGCAGTGGTGGGTGTCAGGACATGCATCGAGCTGAGACCAGAGATCCCCTGAGACAGGAGGATCAAGAAGGGATGAGAAAGTGCAGCATGGACCTGCCAGACAGCCCTTGGCCCAGCCATGTCCTTGCAGAAGACACAATAATATGAGTTTTTCCTGCCATCAGGAAGCACTGGCTATTCCTAACAGATGTCTGTCCTCACCCAATGACAGGGAGAAATGTTGAGACACCCTGTTGCTTCCACCATCACCATGAAAAGCAACCCAAAGGAGTGTGGAAGCTCCCTGGTCTGAAGACCTTTTTATTTCTGCTGCCTTTGCCTTTGCCTTTCAGCTGCAAGTCTTGATCAACTCCCCCATCCTTCTCTGCCAGGAGAGCTATTTGCATCTGCAGTTGTACAAAATGTCAGCAGGTATCACCACGTACTTCCTGGGTACAATTTGGGGATTTCAGAGCTTGCAGCCTTCCTCGGCAAGAACTGTGTCATTTTGACAATGCTCTCCCCAAACTCCTGCACTGACACTCTCCTGGATTAGTGTGGGCTGTCAAAATGAATATATCAGGCTAACGCCTTCAGCCGACGCCTATTAGATCAAGTCTGGCCTGTGCAGTAAAAGCCAGTTTGATGGGCATGATGCCTACGTTGGCTGTAACCAGGAGTAAAATTAAGAGGGCAGAGCTAACTGCAGTGGAGCAGAATATTATCAACAACAACCATGTGCCTTTGCCAAAGGTCTGTCTGAAGTGGGCAGCAAAAACCAAGCAGCAGGGTTGGGCTCTTGTGAGCCTGTCGGTCAACACGAAGCTGGTAAGGAAACGCAACATGCCACCTGAGCTGCAGGGAATGAAGTGGGACACATCTCTGCCCACTGCCAGCAGGAAGGAGAGTATCCAGGGATAGTAGTTTCTCCTCCCTGTACCTCTTAAGCCTCTGGTCTGTTCATCAACCAGCACCCTTCTGGTCAGCCACACCAATAAATCAACACCCACTGATTTTTTGAGGCCAGTTCCTCACATTTAACCCACCATACACCTCAGTAAAGAGTTGTAACAATTTCCTTAAAACATCCATTCATTGCAGTCGGGAACAAAAACACCTCTTGTACAGCACAGAAAGGATGTGGACCTGCTGGAGCGAGTCCAGAGGAGGCCACGAAAATGCTCAAAGGGCTGGACATCTCTGCTATGGAGACAGGCTGAGAGAGTTGGGGTTGTTCAGCCTGGAGAAGAGAAGGCTCCAGAGAGAACTTAGAGTAACTTCCAGCACCTAAGTGGGCTACAAGAAAGCTGGAGAGGGACTTTTTACAAGGCCTTGTAGTGATAGGACAGAGGGGAATGGCTCCCAACTGAAAGAGGGCGGGTTTAGGTTAAATATGAGGGAGAAATTCTTTACTGTGATGATGGTGAGGCACTGGCACAAGTTGCCCAGAGAAGCTGGGGATACCCCATCCCTGGAACTGTTCAAGGCCAGGTTGGATGGGGCTTTGAACAACCTGGTCTAATGGAAGGTGTCCCTGCCTGGGGCAGAGGGGTTGGAACTGGATGGTCCTTAAAGTCCCTTCCAACCCAAACCACTCTGTGATTCTATGATTCCTAGTGACATTTCAGTCCTCAATGAAATCTCTTCAAACCTTTATTTTCCTGTAACAAATCTTGTAAATACTCTCCAGAACAGTCATTCTTGCTTTGGTTTCTCCTTGGACTTGTGTTTTCGGCATCCCTGTTTAAAATCCTCTCTCAGAGGCTTGGCTTGCGTGTGGTGAGCCATGCCCAGGAGCACTTTACTAATTGCTGTGTGACCAATGGCCCTGGTAGTACCTCAGAGTTTCAACATCCTTGGCTCAGGTGCAAACAGAATTTCATAAGAGTCTCATGCTTTTAACAGCACATTGCTGAAGTGGGGAGGAGACAGGTAATTCATCAGCTGCAGAGTCTCCAAGCTGTAAGACATTGCTCTCTTCATTCTCTGTGTGAAGAACTACGTCAGCATTCAAGCCTTGTCTTGAGAGCCTCCTCACCCCACTGTCAGTGTGTGACCCCAACTACTTGTTTTTCAACTACTGAGTCTTTGTAAAAAATTATCCCTGGTGGATACCCCAAACTTCCCAAACCTTCGCAAGCTGCTGTGAGATGTAGCAGATTTGACTGCTATTGTATGAAACAAGATACTAATAGCTAATAGGCAATTTATTTGGTGCTGTGAGCTTCATGATTATCCTCCTCAGAGACACGGCCTAAGAAAATGTGAATAAAATGTATGGGCCAGATTCTCACCTCTGCAAATCTGCCTCATTATCTCTATTTGCATATGGGAGATTTTCACAATCTGACACTTAATTCATGTGAAGGACTAATTTCATCAAAAACAGAAGATTTGCCATAAAACACTTGGTGCACAGGGTGGGAGTTAAACGTAGAGGCAAAAGGGTTCAGAAATTATAAACTAAGCTTAATTTCCCATCCATATTGAAGACCGACTCTCCCACGGGTAGCACTGAGTGTAAGAGCAAGGCTGTGCTTGAGTGGCTTTTGACTTGTGTAATGTTGGGGGTTTTTATCAAGCTTGGGTGAGGGAAAAGCAGGGCACTCAGACTCCTGACCCATGCTGGCTCAGGTCTTCCCAAACTGATGCTGGCCTGTGGTGAGGACAGGGTGGGGCAGAATTTTCCATCAAGGACCTCAACACATTTTGGGTCCCTTGAATACCGACATACTTGAGGTTCCTCAGAGCAGGAGGTCTGGTGGCCTGCTCTCACACAAAGTCAGTGTCTATTTTTGTCCCAGTGACGAAAATAGTCAAAAATTAGCAGCCACTCCTCACAATAACAAGGTATGTAATGGGTCCAGGAGTCATAAAAGACATAACGCTGCTGAAATCCTGCCCATCTCCTTTCCTTCCACTATAGAGTGGAAGATTCTTGCACAGACAGTTATTCTCAAATCATTCTGGATGTAGGAAGGAGTGTTCCCCAGTGTCCCACTCCAACCTGGATCAGGACAAGGGCTGCTTTGTCACCATGTACCTGCAACTAGTGTAGAAAGGAGACCTTATGGACCAGCAAAGAGTTCACCCCATTTTTCTACAGCCATCAGCATTAGTTCATTACTTCACGCCCCAAAATATTCTGCTTGTAAGTCTCTTTGAAGAGTTCTAAGTAACTTTCATGGTTCTCCATCAGAGCACCAGGTTTCAGGGCTATTCTTTTTTCCAAGCTTCCTTTGTTTGCATTCCTGGTGACAAGGGCTGGCGCAGTGCATAAAGACAATTTCATACCTGTTTATTATGGGGAAGGACACACGCATCTGTAACTGATTTGACAGGAGACAGCATGACAGCTGTTTTACAGGATTCTCCATTGAAACAGCAAATGAGAGGCTTGCTGGCATATATGGGACATATTTATATCCTAAACAAAAGGGCAATAACGTACATAGTGACAAGCCTTGTTTGTACACAGCTTTCAGCAAGTTTGTGCCAAGTGCTGGCTCCCAGCCAAGCTCGCGGCTGGTACAATCTGGCACAGCCCCGCCGACTCCACGGCAGCTGCATCAATTTACACCAAGGAAGAAATGAGGTATAATTTTCTCAGTTACACACCAGAATTACAAGAGATGGGGGGGAAAAGAAATGATGATCTGCAGGAAGGCTGGAGGCGAGCAGCATCTCAGCCTGCCACATGCTGCAGGGGGATAGGTCTGAGCGTGTTTGCAAGGCTGGGCCATTGGATTTGTGTGTATTGTGGAGGTTTGCAATAAAGATAGAAACATTTTACAAGCCACCCATAGCTGCCTGTATCCAGTGTGGCAAATAGCGCTTGGTACAGCAGCCCATTGTTTTCAGCCTGTTGAAATGGGAGGGTTCAGTGAGAAAAGCTGCACTTCCATCGATGCTTCCACACAGGGAAATGGAGACAGGGCTTTCCTGTACCCCAGGGTCTCCAATCATTCTGCAAACAGCAATTTTCTCACGCAGGGAAAAGAGATATGAAGATCACCTCCAGCCCTCACTTAGTCCCTGACCATCTGTGTAATGCCAGAGGATGCTTCAGGGAAGAGGCTGATGGCAGTAGCCTGCAGAGGCTGAAGCAGGACATTAGTGATCACACCACTGAGCTGAATTTTGGCTGAAACCAGCAAGTGAACAAACTTTGCCATACCATTAGTGGCTTTTTTTTAACAGCAGCACACTCTCAGGAGCACAGTATGTATTAATGCCATTTCCAGACACTAGTTCAACATGCTTTATAGAGGTCTCCACCTTAAGCTTCTTTAAAATTGATATTCATAACTCAATGACCAAATTAAAAAATAAGGTGGATTGCTTTGTCCTGCTCTTTAGGGAAGGCTTTGCTTCTCCATGGGTGACTCCATAGCTCCTTGCTGCACCAGGCTGTTGTCTTGGCTTATACATTTGCACACTGTTTCAGCAAAAATAGAAAGAAGTATCTGTTATTGTTTATAACAATTAATTCCAGCCATAATAAATGATTCCATGCCTGTACATCTACTTATAGTAAAACTATACCTCATCACATCCAGCCCTGCCCAGAACTGCCATTGAGTGTAAGGCATTTGCTGTATTTCCAGCCCAAACCCTGGTATCAGTTCTTCACATGTAGCCAGAAGGCTGCCCAACAGATGAGCACTGTCAGAAGGTTAGAAATTACAGTGGCCCAATCATGTAACTTTGCTTTCACACTGGCCAAAAAGAAAAGTATTACACAGGGAAACACGTAGGACATAAACCTTAGCAAGAAGCTCCCACAGATCTACGTTTATGTCTATGCCACAAGTTTTATGATTATCATCTTGATGTTGGTTGTTATGTCAAAGATAAAGGTTGTTATGTTAAGAGAAATGTTTGGAATGGTTTGGTTTAATTTCTATTAAAGCAGGAACTGATATATCATTAATTTTAATTTTAGCCTTCTAATACTAAAACCAAATTTCTTTTCAGAAATCTGAGATAACTCTGCCTCCAGCTATTAGAGGCAACAATACGGGTATTGTATGCTAAAAACCCCAGGAACAATGGCAAAACAAGGAGCAAGTGTAAACAAATGGATGAGGCAACAAAAACTGAATGAGACATTTTCAAACATTTAATGATTACATGTCAAAGCACAATTTAAATATCACAGCGCCTTATGTGTTCATGAAGAGGAAAACAAAATGACTGAGAACTCCTGGCTAAAATAGTCTTGTTCCTGGCACTGATTGATATTCTTGAATGAAAGACTTGATGGATTATGATTTTTGCAAGAGAATCATTACACGCCAGGTGCACAAATAGAGAAGTACAGCTTGTTGACACCTCTGTGCAAAATAAAGCCATTCTAGAAATTTTGATTCATTATATCTCTATTAGGAATCAATCCACCTGACCTAAATTTTGCATCATAAATCAGATTAAGAAACTCGTCTGAATCTCAGCAAAGGCTGTATGCCCTTGGTTTAAAATCACTCCACTATATCCAGCACACCATTATTATTCTAAATGCAATAATCTATACTGTATAATTTAGGTCAATCTGATTTCAGACTAGGCAAGAGCATTTCTACCCACTCACCTGCATAGGAATTTAATCATTTTATGGGCATTATTTGTCTTTTTGTATATGGGCTGTTTGTTGGGTTTTTTAGTTTCATATTCACTCACTGCTCAAGATATGGGAAAAAAAATTGCACAACATTGATAAAATACTACAGGAAGATTATAAAGCAACTTTGGAGAACCTTAAAGTAGACCCATATCGTTTTCTTACATGGGTAATTACAGTAAATTGGATTTACACAGCTAAGTAGAGAGGCATTGATTTTTCCTGGCTGGCCCCAGTGCTGAAGAGAAGCCAGGTGGGTTTTGTGATGCTGCCTAAAAGGCTTTGACAGCTGAAAATCTTCTCCCCTGAAAGTGTGTAAGAGTGTATAGGTCTGGCTGAAAGTCAAAGGGAGTTGCATCCAAGTCTGAGATGCTTTTGAAACTATCCCCATTGGTATCAACCTGTAATTTGGAGTGAGTTTTAAAAGGAAAGATGGTAGCATTTTCTGCATAAAATTAGACAAGTTCATTAACCGTGAGGAATTTTTGTTTAACTTTGAGGAGCTGCACCGCTCGCTCCTCTTTGAGCTGCAGAAGCAAACCCAGGGGTACAGCACCAGCCTTTGACGATGAAAGGGCTACGAGCAGAAACAAAATGGGCTTTTGAAAGCTTCAAGCCCATGACAGCTGTGAGAGAGCAATAATTCAGGAAATGTCTTGGGTAAAATCAACTCGAATGGCTCGATGCTTTGTTTTATCATTATGAACATAAAGGAGTTTCTTTTCGTTATCAACCAAAAATCTCAAGGGGTTCCCTAAAGATTTGCAAATAACATGCCTTGAATAGAAATGACTGCAAGTGACAGTAGAGTTGCAATTGAAGAGGGACATTTTGCCCACAAGTGTCAGTTCTGTCACTAAAACATGAGAGTCCCTAGCTAGATCTACACCGTTCCCACAGACTGCCTCCAATGCCAACAGGGCAAATCTCTCTCCAGGCTTCAGTGTACTCATCCATAAAACAAGGACGTTGAAGATGGCTGTCTATGTTCCTATGGAAAGTTCCTGGGAAACCTTCAAATGGGGCAATTTGTTGCTCTAGCCCCATGGATTTTGGTGGTCATTTACACCTGTGTGAGCGGGAGGTGGGGAACAAAATATGCTGTTGGTGTTGGATAGCTTTGCAGACACTTTGCCAAGGGGGAGGCACCAATAAATGGGAGCTCAGCCCTGTGCACGCCTCCCTGCCTGGGGAAACTTGTCCCCATCCAAACATTCATGCTGCCATCAGGCAGAGTTGAAATGAAAAGTGCTTTTCTATAACATTCAACACTGAGTTTGTACGGACCCATTTCCAAATAAGATGCCTCTTTTCCTGGTGAAGGAAGTATTTATACGTCATGTGCTTATTTTGTTTTGATCTGTAGGCTTTTTTGTGCCTTTAAAGAGGTTTCCCATGCAGGGCATGACTGAGATGGCCACAGACTCTGATCCTGGGGCAGGACCAATCCCCAACCCTATGGATGGATAATACCCTGACCCTACCCTTGCCCCAGCAGAACCCCCTCAGCCTTGAGGCAGCTCAGCATGAGCCCAGGAGAGTACAATGAAGCACTAGGGAAGATGCCAAACAAGGTGATTGTCAGCTGTGCTAACTGGTGACATTTATATCTGCAGAGGAAATAGACTTTAAAGGGAGCGTAAATGTTCTTGGCTCCTTTCTCAACCGTTCTTTTACCTGGCAGAGTGGTGTGAAGGGACTAAATAAACGCTGAAAATCTTACTTAGTCTATATTCTGCTAAATAAGACCCTACCAACTTCCTTTTTATCTTTTTAACACAAGACAATGAATTCTCCTAAGACTTTTCTGACTTTTTCTAAGTCCTCACACAGACTTTCTTAGCAAAGAACTAAGCTATGCCTTTCTTCCAGAACATTTGGACTAATGACAAGACTAGATAACAGGTCGTCCATATCCCTTAAGTATAAATGTATTCACTGACTGTCTATGAGGAAGTTGATAAAAGCTTTAAAAATCTATAAATGGTAAGAATAACATTTCTGCCATGGGGAAGCCTGTGACAAACAATTGCCCCTGCAATTTAGTAGCATTTTTGATCAAAATGGTTAATGCTGGAGAAGCACGACTTCCAGTGTCACACTCCTTAGGGGACCTCGAAACACCTTGCTGAATGGTATCTCCCCTGAACTCATTTGCACTGTTGCTGCTTCCCTGAGCACTGGGGTTAATTTTTTAATCCATTCCTAAACTCCCCCAAGTATCCAAGGTTCCATGAGGGGTGGTCTGAGGATGCTTTGGGAGCATCATGCTGGCATCGCCTAATTCCCCTGTCAAACACTGCAAAGTCCCATTGCGCCGCGTCCCCACCACTGGCAATACCAATGTTATTTCCACAGAAAATAAAGACTTCCTGATAGACACAATTTAAATAATACAGTCTTGGCTTTTTTAAAGGGAAAGAAACAATCCATTCAAATGTAGAATGATTTCTTTCTCAGAATGTTTCAAAGTCATGTCACTCTATCTATTACCCAAGACAAATTACTTTGACAGCACTATCTACTCTTGACATTTGAGTTGTCTCTCTAGCCTATTATATTTTAACGCAGGCATAAAATATTGTTCAGACAGTATGGTTAGTCTAAAAGAGTAAATCTAACTGCTTTGAAATGGCCTATTAGGAGATGAACTCTCAGTTTAGCTGCAGGCGGAGAATTAATCCAGTGTTTTTCTTAGTTCTTCAATGGCAATCTTTTCTTCCCTGCTAACTAAACACTCTTTATTTGGAGGGATGTAAAAAAAGAGTGATGTTCAGAAGGAGAGGGGGTAAATTAAACAGAAATCAGAGAGGCGAAAGTGTCATTAAGAAATTCTGACACATGACATCGTTAGAGGACATATCTGGGCTCTCCTGTTGTGGCAGAAATGGAGATGGGGTTGAATTTTCACTTTGGTCTTGAGAACAATTCTGCACACAACTTACTCAGCCTCCTGCATGCCTTAAAATACAACACCTGCCTCTGCTGTTTGGGCTGGCATATTGCAAATATTCAGTTATAAAAAAGAACACCCTGGGGGACGCCTTCCCAGGGAGCAGCTGCTCCTGAGTCCTGAGGACGGGAGCACTGGGGGGGTCCCAACCCCACTTGTGTGGGCTCCAGCTGTTCATCAAGGGAGAGTGCTCTGCTCAGCTCACAAAGGGCTTCTGCCTGTCTTACAGCTTCACCTTCGGCCATGGGAGTGGTGTGAGTTTGTGCTTGGCCACATCATCCTCTTATGCATGATTTGTAATAAACAAATAGTCTCAGCTGCTTCAGAGGAATTAATTTCAATTCTTTCCCCGAGCTTCTCTCCTCCTTAGAACCTGCCTTTCCAGTGCTTGCCTTTACATCCCAGTTTTAATGTTTATCTACTTAATGTCTGCTCTTCAGCAGCTCCTTCTGTTGCCACTCGGCAGCTTCTGCAGGAGACGACCTGGAAATAGAGCCACACACCCATTTACAAAGCCCAATTAAACACCAGTATCTTGCTGCCCTCTAAGTGTGTGATGGGGATTTTGCACAGGTCTTGAATCGTCCCAGAGACATCATAGCTGTGGAGATTTTCCACCCGGTGTGCGCCGGTGGAACGCTGGGGAGATGGGCACTGACAGAGGGGAGTATGGCCAGGGACGGGACCAAAAGCCACCCCAAAGCGCAGAGATGGGCAGGAGCACCACATTAAGCTGGAAAGCCTCCGAGCCGGAGGTGCCGCGCTCAGCCAGCAGCACCTCTTGCCCAGGGCGCCCCAGGTCGCTGTCCCCAGGGCTGTCCCCGGCAGCGCGGGGTGCGCAGGGATCCCCGGCCGGGACCGCGGCAGCTCCGCGGGCGGCACTGAGCGGCGGCGGGCCGGGCTCTGGAGCCGAAGGCAGCATTGCCACCCTGTGGAGAGAGGAAGAGAGCGGATAGCTGGGCTGGGGACGGCTCCCGGCACCGCCTGGCACCCCTCGGGATCCCTCGGCTGGAGCCCGGAGCGGATCCAGCGGGAGGGCCGGGGTCTGTCCCCTGCAGGAGAGCACAGCTCCGGAAACGTGCAGGCAGCCCGCTCACCCACCAGCTCCAGCAGCCTCTGCCTCCCCTGGTTTGCATTTCCCCGAAGGAAACGTGGTCAAAGGGATGCCCCGTGAGGCTCCTGAGGTTTCTCCGTATTCCTGAGGAAGAGCACGGGGTGAAGCACGGAATCCTGACAGCTCGCCGGGACAGGTGCAATCCATCTTTGCCCCTTGCAGCTGCCCCGGCTCTGTCTATCCAATGACTCTAGAGTTAGCCTTTACCCATGATACATCCACCTGGAGCACTGCATCCAGGTCCGGGGTCCTGAGCACAAGAAAGACATGGATCTGTTGGAATGCAGCCAGAGGAGGCCACAAAGATGCTCAGATGGCTGGAGCACCTCTCCTGCAGAGACAGGCTGAGAGAGTTGGGGCTGTTCAGCCTGGAGCAGAGAAGGCTCCGGGGAGACCTTAGAAGACCTTCCAGTGCCTAAAGGGGGCTGTTATAAAAAGGGAGAGCAGCTTTCTACATAGGCAGATAGTGTTAGGTCAAGGGGAAAAAGTTTTAGATTAGATACTAGGAAGAAATTTTCAGTGTGAGGGTGCGGAGACACAGGAACACGTTGCCCAGAAAGGTTTTGGATGCCCCATGCCTGGAAGTGTTCAAGGCCAGGTTGGATGGGGCCCTGAGCACTATGATCTAGCAGGTGGCCTCCCTGCAGGGGAATTTGAACGAGATGATCTTTTAGGTCCCTTCCCACTCAAACCACAGATTCTATGAAAAAACAAATTGCAGATCAAATGCCTGAGCAACAACCTCCTACCAGCTGCACCAGGGCTTGCTGAAGCAGTGTCCAGAAACTCTGCAAATCTCCTGTGACAAAGGTGTGACAGCACCTTTTGCCCTGTGGTAAATCTGCCTTCGTTCCCCTCACTCCTGGATGATGGTGAGGTTTCAACTCTTCTGTGTTTTTTACACCGTGAGGTCACTTCTTGCTAAAACACATTTATTGTTGTGACAGCTTTGCTTTGTGTAATTATCGGTTTATCAGCCACCAGCCTTCTCTTACTAAGGAGCTTGACGCCTTCTTTTTTATTCATCACGCCTGATTAGTCTTGAAGATAGATATCAGGTTAAGCGAGCTTCCTGGGCCAATCAATCAGCTCCAGAGACGGCACCTCATGTTGCTCAATGAAACTCCCCTGCTGCCCTCCCTGTGTGGGGTGATTGCCTTCCCCTTCCCCCGGGACTGCAGCAAAAGGATCCAGGAGGCATTTGTTTTGCTTTCGTTAATTGAAAGGTGAAAACTCTTCTAATTAATGATCCAGCTACAGGTCCTCATTGTGTCATTACTCCTTATTGACGAAAAAGGAATAACAGCCATCGGATAAATTAGGGCAGGCATGTTAGGACCTTCACCGAGAGCCTAAATTGCATATGTTGGCTCGTGAAGGGCTGAGCATAAAGGGGCTCATTAAGAGTGACTTGATGACCAAAGGGATACTCAGGGTTACTGTCCCCTGCTGTTAGATGTATCTGAGTTACATGATCCGAAGTAAGCCAGGAGCTCTTTGTGCCCTTCCTCATGTCCTTTCAGGAGCTGACCCAGCTTTTTTGCTTGTAGGTAGAAAATTTGGACCCCCCTCATTCTTCATGGTTATAGTTATATGATGTTATATCCATCTTTTATCTTACCCAGCATTGTCCTCTAACTCAAACAGCTCCTTCTGCACCCCCACGTCTTTGCCAGAGAGAGCACCCGAAGACAAGCACTTCTGTCCCTGCTCACTGAGCACTCCCAGCCTCCTCTGCAGGATAAATTCTCCTCTCTGCTCTATTTCTATCTGTCTTTCTCTGAATTCCAGGGTAAATTCATCTTTCTTGAGGATGTGTGACCCAAATATGCAGTATTCCAGGCAAGGACTTGTACAAACCTTGTGTGCTTTGCCGTATCTGAGAAAAGTCCATGCCAGCCTTAGGTTACTGCTGCCTTTTTGATAACTGGAGCAAAGGGAGTGGCTGTCCTCACTAGCTCCCAGCCCCCAGTGTGTACCACAAGCTCCCAGCACTGTCTCCAGTGCTCAAACACAGGACTTTGCACTTCTCTCAACATTTTAGTCCATTTCTGCTGGGTCTTTAAAAAAAAAAAAAAAAAAAAAAAAGTTTTATTTGNAAAAAAAAAAAAAAAAAAGCTGTGATTCTGCTCTCTGCTGACCAGATCTCCTGAAAGTTTGTCAGTGGCTAATTAAATAAATAAAATTTTGGATTTTTGGACCATTAAATAAATGCCTTGAAGAAAATCTCTCCCAAGACCTACCTTTGAGAAAAATGTTTATTAAGCTCCTTGCCTGCTGCTGTCTGCCTGTAAATGAATTGCCTATCAACCTTTTTTGGTCATCTGTTGAGAAACAACTTTTCAAGTGTTACCAAGGACTTCTTGTAAAGTACTTGCTCAAGAATACATTTCCAGGGAGGAGATTTACTGCCCTTGTGTTGAGGGTGTTTGTTAGCTTAGCCAAGGAGACACAAATCAGGTTAATCTGGCACGAACTTCCTGGCAACACCTTGCAGGATTTTGCCTTGCCAGCCTTCCTTTTAAACTGTTTAGGACTCTGAACCTTTGTCTACAGAAATCAAAGCTGCTTTTCCTACTGTTTCAATAGTCCATGAATCAAATCTTCCTTCTGACAGCGGCGGCTATCTAAAGTGTCAAACAATTGGCCATGTTCAAGTCCTTCCCAGATTTCTACTCTGTGTGTTGCCACCTCCCACCCCAACCTTGTTTTCCCCCTAAAGATGGAACAGACATTCCACTCAGCCAGTCTGAGGATAAGAGGAAGAGAATGAGAAATAACACTTGAATTCAGAAAAAAAATATATTTGAAGGGAAACTTTCTTCAGTTGCGTGAAACCCACCTTTATGCCCAAAACTGAAGAGTTTAAAGACTTAATGGAGATATTCCCACTGGAGCATCAATCCACTTGTCCCTGCTCAGTGCACAGAATAAACTGGGCAAACACCTCTGCTACAGCTGAGGTGGTGCAGCAGAAGCAACAGCCAAGTCAGCCCCAAACTTGGCTGAGATGAAGATGACATCTACTACTGTCTGCTCACAGCACTCTGAGCAAAAGACAGACAGGAGGGATCACTGGAGCACCAACAGTAATCACGAAGGTGTCTTCAGGGCACACAAGCTGAAGACGCACGCACACAGCTATTTAAGTGCTTTGTAAAATGTCTCACCTTCTGAACCACTCTGAACCAGGCACGGGGATTCTGCAAGCCAAGCAATTGTAGGGGAGGGAGATCCAGGGTAGACTGGCATTTTTATATAGGCAATAAATCCTACTTCATGAAGAAACATGTTGAGGTAAAATTGCCAGTGGCTGTTTTAATAAGTATTTATGATACATTAAGGGATTTGATTCATAAACGCAGTAATTATGTCTTTACTACAAAGCAGTACAAATATAAAGCCTCCTACCTACTACACTGAAACTGTAATTGCATCTCATTAAAGAATATAAGCAAATCAAAATTAAAAACTTGAGCGGGGGGAGAAGCTACCCAAAGTCTTGGTGGTTAGACATTATGGGCTTTGTGTTGTGCCATTCAATCAGCCTAAATACCTGTAATATGGGGTGAAGCCCTAAAGAACTGGGTGGTGTTTGGGCAGCCCAGAAGAGGGCTTTTCTTACCTAGGCAGCAAGTTTCCAAGGAGACCTGTCCACATAAAAGGCACAACAGAAACCTTGTCTCAGACAAATGGGAATTCCACCAGAACATTCCATGTGGCTGCGATTGCATCGTGCCAGTCACGGCAGAGCCACAAAGAAAGATTAAACCCTTCCTAGTCCAAACATGGCTGAGGGATAGGCCAAAATAAGCATTTCAAGTACTATTTAAGTGCACACATCTGAAGACAGAGTCTTTTGTGCTGTGGCAACAGAGAGGTGTAACATCACTGTATTCCCCTACTGCAGGCACCAGGTGGGTAGAGGGTAAATTAAAGTCACATAGAAAAATAACAACCCTGAGGTTCAGGCACTGGTCACAGAGGTGCCAGAGCCTAGTGATGGTTTTGTCCTCCTCCAAGTTAACCTCATTACACATGGCCTTTGCCAGGACTCCTACTGCTGCTTACTAGATCTCTCAGCATCTCTGCAGTTTCAGCCTTTTACCATCTGCTCCGTTCATCAATGTGGTTTTGGGATGAGGGTCTCTCCTTCCTCCCATTTGCACCTTGTTCCTGGACAGTTTGGGTGCCTGAAGGCACCAGGCTCTCCTCACTGTGTCCAAGAAGAATTTCTTGTGGTCCAGTATAGCTTTTATTGGCCAAGTCACTTCAGGCCAAACACCTGCCCACCTCAGTGGCCAGCCCTGCTGTGAGAGCACCTCCACGGCACGCTGGAGTAGTGTCGCAGTTATCAATGCAACTTTCCTACCAAATGTTCTTTGGTCTAATCGCTTTCTTAAACTACACAAACACAATCTCTGCACCACGATCAATTATTTAACAGAAAATGATGCATTGAGTTAGAAACTAAATACCATTTAATATGCTTCAGGAATTCTAATTGAGAGATTTCACTGTACTGCTAATGAAAACTTTAACTTTGCGGTGTTTTCAAATCTTCCTTGAATATAGATAAGCCAATATCTATATACATTCTTTTAATGTCCGGAATTATTTTGCCATTTTAATGTAATCAGTCTTTCTATTTTGAAGAGGATGCCCTTGTAGGCTATTTGTTTTCCTTCTGTTTTGCAAATTGTTCCCTTTTCAGGATTGTTTGTTTAGTGTCAAGAGGTTATTAAACAAACCAAGCACAGTCCTTAAACTAATCAGCTAGAAGTGACAATAGAGATCAGGAATAATTCAATATTAAAGAGGTTACTTTTAAAATTTATCTGAAAATGTAACGCATTGGGGGGAAGGGGAAGCACATTCACAGCTCTTATTAAAGTTGAAAAGAGGAGCTGGAGGGACCAGATGTCTTAAAAACACGAGTGAGGAGCCCGATTGATGGGAAGAGTTGAGCTCCAACACAACACAGCCAATTTCCACATTCAGACATGTTCTCCCCACTAGAATGACTCAGGTGAAAACCCCAGGGGCCTTGCAAGCAGGTGAGGGCTGCCTTTCCACCAGCCTTTGCTATCAGCCTTTGTCTGTCTTCGGGATCTTTGTCTAGATACTTCACATGCTACCACCACTTAGCGTGGACCCTGACTTTGAGCTCAACACTTCAACCGGTCTTTCTATGTGGTGAAGGCTGAGTGGTCTGTAAGTCTGGCTTTCTCCAACAGACTGCTCATTAGCTAATTAACACAAATCTCTGTGGATCTCTGCCCATGCAACTTTTGGCACTTTCCTCAGTGCCTCTTTTGAAGTTTGTTCAGCATGTTGCCCTGGGCATGCTGGTGTTCCCCCTGGTTTACTCACTTTCTCCTCTTTCCTTCCACTGGCCAACAGCTGGACAAAACACAGAAAGGGAATAAGAAGAAAACCATCCACTAAGGGACTTTCTGAAGGAGTTTCAGTCTGAGTCATTTTGGCTGGATGCTAATTCTTACGTAGTAAGGACCATACCTCTGCCAAGGACTAAGCGAACTCCTGGCACTGTAAGTAGTATTTTCCATCCCAAGGGCTTTATATCCTTTCCACAGACTTCTACCTGTGGAAGGCACTGCAGGAATGAGATCTGTGCTGGCCAAGTGTCCTCTTGCAGAAGCAGCAAGAACAGGACCAGCAGCAGGTCACTGTGGCTGCCAACCTGCCCTGCAGAGCACCTGGGGATCAAGCTCAGCCAACCACAGGCACAGCTGAGTTTGTCAGTAGTTACAGCCAGAGCCAGGCTGCTGCTGAGCACTTTCAACCCACCTGCTGGTCATCCTGGACCTTTCCTGATGGGACAGCCCTGTGGTCTCCTTTGGTGCCTCACCACAAGGTCACCACCCTCACAGTTCTAAAGGAGGGCTCCTTATCCTGCCTGTATCCCCTAGTGCAGAGCGTGGCCTCTCCTCAGGCAAGCACACAGTTTGTGAAGTACACAGGAGCTACCGGCCCAACACTGCTCACCCCATGAGCCTTCATGCCCACCAGCCAGCTGTGAACAACCCTCACATTGCCCGATGTTTAGTTTAATCAGTCCAGCGCTCCTGATCGAAGCAGAGCTGAAAGCTCTGGTGTCCCTGGTTTCAAACACAACTGACACGTTGAATTAACATAAAATCAC
Organism: Dasyornis broadbenti; assembly: GCA_013397935.1. NCBI lineage: Eukaryota > Metazoa > Chordata > Aves > Passeriformes > Dasyornithidae > Dasyornis > Dasyornis broadbenti. The sequence continues at coordinate 81,763 of VZRN01001711.1, forward strand.
CCTTTCATCATAATTTTGGGCAAAAGATCCTCCAGCCAGGCTATTTATACCAAAGACACGCAGCACAGAACATGGAGTGAGTCCTCCGGTGCCACTCGCTCCCGGTGCTAATTGTTCGGGAAGTGTCATCAGGATCATCGCTCTGCTCGTGTTGTGACTGACTTTGGGAAAATTAATTTAAAGGGAGCAGCTGGTAACAGTCCTGATCTTTCAGAGGCAGCAGCACCGTGCCTTACAGTCTGTTTCTGTCTTGTGTAAGGATGCAACAAGCAGTGGCAGAGTCCCCATGCATGGGACTGACTTTCTGCATCTTTTAAAAAGAGTAAACACCTAAATTCTCACCTCTGTAGTGCAGGAGAAGCCTAGAAATCCCTCTGTGTACTCTCCAGTTGAGGGGCACAGCAAACAGCCTCCAGAAAAGCTGCTGCTGCGGAAACTGCTGGCTGGGCACTTCCATAATGCTGCAAGTGGGCTTTGGGGGTTTTTGAATATTTTTCTTCTTCTTGATGTCACTTGAAATCAGATTTAAGCTGAAGTGAAAAAAATAAGCCATTCATAGGTGGAGATTTAGTAAATTTACTGGTTTCGTTGAACTTAAAACTTCCCTGTTTATTTAAAGCAGCTGAGGGGAAGGAAGGAAGAGTGGAACGGCAAAATCAGACAACAAAGCTTCTGTTGTAAGCCTGGGTGGTAAGAGCTGCTGTCTATCACAGAGAGCGACTCTTAAAAGCAGAAATGATATAACCACTGAGGTAACCAAAAACCAAGTGCCACTTTCCCTTTTTAAGATACCCTGGGTAGAGTTGTCTTCAAAATAGGGAAATAATATATGCATTAAGAAAAACCTGCAAACCCAAGTGAGGAATAGGACACTGAAAAGAGGACAAACACCACAATCTAAGTCACTTTCTTTGTTACAAACCTGGGATAAACAAAGCTGTTTAATAAATATTGATACTGTTTGTACATCCTGCCTTTGGAAATGAATAGTAAAGTGATGCTCTAGTCCCTTTCCCTCTCTGAAGAGACGCTAAGCTCAACACTGTGCATCTATATGCACCCCAAACTGTTTTTTAGAGAAAGCTGGAAAACAAGTCCACAGCAACACTAAAATACCCATAACAGCTTTTGGAAGTGTTTAGCTGACACTACCCTTTACTCACCTCTCTGTGTAGTGCCTAGGAAAGTCAAGCTTTCCCAGCATGGAATAATCATGGCAATGTTTTGGGACTAATGAGTTACTGCAAGGTGGCTCTGAGGGTTCCCTTGGATAATTCCCTTGGGCAGGACAGGGCTATTCCCTGTCAGGGTGCATTGCTGTATCTCTAAAGGCTCCTTGGTAGACCCGAAGTCAGTTCGCTTTCTATCCCAAACTGGTCTTTGTTTTCTTTGGGACAACTCTAACAAAGGCTTTCAGGCTGGGTCTTGGCTTCATGTTTCACTCTGCTACCACAGACCTGAGCAAACCTTTCCCTTTCTCTTCCATGTCTCTCACCTCTGCCCCATATAAAAGTTTATCCATTGCTATAGACTCAGCTTCCCTTCGAACCACTGTCCTCCCAAATGAGCTCTGTGCCCAACAGCCAGCCCCCACCCCCCCCCAGTCTCTGAAAAGGGACACGGTGACATTCCCCCAGCAGTGTTTGGTCTTGCTCATTCCAGCTGAAGCTTTTCAAACATGTGTCAATGTGTTCTGTAAATATTGAAGCAAAGCTCCAAGGCAGGGAGGCACATCCCCTGCAGCCACAGGGCTGAGATGCAATGAGCTCACCAGACCACCCCACCTGGCATCCGAACAGTGTCCCTTCATTCACAACACAACCAAGAACACACAGAAACCACCGTGGCAATGGCAAAGGCACAGTTAAATCACCTCCAGGCTCCTCTCCTGCTACCGTCAGGAGCCATCAAGCTAGTCCTAACTCTGGCCGGCATCTCCAGCACCGCCATCGGGAACAGAGGCTTTTTTCCCTCCTGTCTCCGCAGGCAAGGACGATGCTCCCCCAGCACCAAGTGTACTGCTGCCACATCAGGCGGCTGACTGCTGGACAGATCCTGCATTTCCCCATCCCACCTTCTGCAGAGTCCCTGCAGTAGAAACCTGCAGAACAAGAGGCCAGGTGACATCAGGGGGTGCCTCTTGTTTTGCAGGTTTCTATTGCAGGGGCTCTGCAGCAGATTGGATGAGGAAAACACCACGATCCTACAGAGGAATTGCTCATTTCTTCAAGGATGTAAAAATAATGAGCATCACCCTGCCAAAGCCTATTGTCTCAAAAAGTGCTAGAGAACTGGACTCTGCGATGTCCCAGCAGGTCAGCACCAGAGCAGCACACAGGGGATGGGCTCCAACAGGGCTGGTCTCCTGTTCCTTGCTGGAGCCAAAGGGCAGGCTTCAGTATGTTTGGTGCAGGCTGCCAACACTTCCACAAGACGTTTAGCCATTTTGAGTCTTACCTGGAGCTTACAGTGCTGTGGGTAAACTTTTCTTTCCTCATTTTTGGCTTGAAATTGAATTCCAGAGCCTTATGCACATTCTCATCAGATACTCTCCTTGGAAAAGCTCAAGGAGTTCTCTATGATTAAGCTGGAGTAATCTAACAGCTTTGACAGGCTGGGCAGGAGGGCAGCTTCCCCTTCAGATGGAAGTTTCCTTTTCACATCTTATGGGTTGTAACCATGTGCAAATCCTGTCACAGCTGTAACAATTCAATGACTGGCTCCAATGAGTTCCAGTGGCTCAGGCCTTGAGGAAATCACCTTCCTTCTCAACTCAATAGCTCCACCCATGAGAGGAGAAATCCCAGCTGACGGGACAGTTGCTTTCTAGACCACCCCGGTTCAGTCACTTGGAATCACAGGGCCAAGCCCTGACCTCCATCAGGCAGTTGTACTTTGACCATCAGCTCCAGCATCCTTGCCATGACAGTGACAGCAGCGTCATGTTTCAGGCTTTGTCTGACTGCTCTTTGCCAAGTGCCAACCCTCATCAGGAGAGGAACATGGCTGGTGGGTGAAGGTGCTGCAGACCACAGCCCCAGCTGCCCTCTGTCACCCTGCTCTGGTGGAGGGAGAGCCAGGGGTGAGTTACACCCACCAGGACAGGGAAAGAGAGCAGAAAGCATCACCTTGAAACCTTCTGATATCCTTGCACAAGCACAACACACTTCTGGACCCACCGCCAATGCACCCTCGACACTCATTGTGCAAACAACAGTGCTGGAAAGTACATGCCACAGCTGTTTGTTTTCTCTGCTAGTCAAATGATGACATGATCCACTAAAAACTATCTTCTAAATGTGCACGTCTCATTTAAACTTCCTGGGGGTGTTTAATTATGGCTTAGCTCTAGCACACACTGCTGCTGCTGCATCTTATTTTATCTGAGTGCCTGGGTGAACCCCAAGGCTCTGTGCCCTCTCCTGCACTACACCACTGGGATTACCTAGGGATGTACATAAAGGATATTTACAGTGCCCTCTGCCTTCCCTCCTCTCTCCAGAATAATGCAGTGCTTAGCATCATTTATTCTGTATATTTTTTATCATCACCTTATCAGCTTCTCTGGTGGTGGAGAGGTAATTTGCATTTAGTAGCTTCCCTTGAAGAGAAAGCAAAAATTAACATTCAGGTGTAGGTAGTACAAGAAGCAGAAGATAATATAACATTCTTTGCTCTCACACTGACCATGCATTATCCCTCCCCAAGATTTTGTCCACTAAGCTTTGGGAGAGGCAGCATGAAAATTTCCTCTGAAACAGCAGCTGGGGACAAAATCATCAAGCCAAGTCAGTGTGTGCATAAATCAGTACACGAGCAAGCCTGGTGGGTGTCTGCATCAGCAGGTAATGCACTCTTGATGCACTCTTCTTCCCCATCCCTATACATGCTCTTCAGTGCACCTTACACAAAGAGCATTATTTGCTTTACACTCTGATTTTTTGCAGGTCACAGACCCTTACGGCTCTAATCTCTCCAGATCATGCTGGTTTGTCTCAATCTTGATGTGTTTGTTATCTCTCTAATTTTGGGCTGAGAGCAAGGATGAAATTACACCTGAGAAATACCTTTCATGAAGTGTAAGTGCTGAATATAGGCATGGGGCTTTTCTGGTTTAGTTTTGTTGGCTAAAAACCTACCAGGAATATTTTTTAAAGGCTTTACCCTGAGGATTGCTATTAGCAGAAGTTTCCTCATTCTGCACAAACATTTGAGAATCAGAAGGCTAAAAGAACCATGTCGAACCATTCTCTTTTTTCTTCCTCCTTGCTCCATGCAATGTGGAGCAGGCTAATGTTGATTTGCATTAAAATCATTTTAATCAGCAGACCACACAGACCCCTTTTGAAGAAGGTGGGAGCTCTGCCAAGGTTTCACCCTCTCAATTTGAAGCACAGCCTCACTTCCTTGCCCTCTGGCTACATGGACTCCCATTGCCTGCATAGGCTAAAACAAAACTGTCCCATGGAGATCCCACCCCTGCGGCTGCTCCCAGATGGCACAGGCTGCACCAAAAAATGCAAATTTGCAGTGTGGTTATTTGAAGCTGAAGACACTCTCACTTCTCTATTCCAGACATGCATTTTTCATAGGCACTGTAGTATTTGTAAATGCAGGGCCTGGCCATCAAAGCATGGACTGCAGCACATAGGCCCCCAAACACAGAGCAAAGTGACCTGTATTGCTCTCTGGGTCCATGCTTAGAGACCTCTTTTCTCCATGGGAGCTGAAAGGGGAGAGCATGAGAAAGCTGGGAAACCCAGAGGTAACAGCCATGTCCCACCAGACCAAAGAAGGGCTGCAGCTGAGGGAGTGATGGGAGGGCAGCTGAGATAGAGAGGAAGAGGAATTGCTGTGGGCAGCAGAGATCAGTCAACCCTGCAGGATGTTGGTGTGGATACCAACCTTGCATGAAGTTTGGGAAGCAGATGAAAGCATGGAGGAAACAATACAGAGCCACCACATCAGGTTCAGAAGGTCTAAGCCAGGTCCCAACAAGCTGAGACCAAGGAGCACTGGAAATGCTTGTGGTCAGGGTGATGGCAGTGAGCTGGGCACCCCTTTTCCAGCCACATTTTCACAGACACCAGAGCACAGAGGACAAAGCGTGTGCTAGAGGAGGTGAGATGACTAATCCGGCCAAAGTGTGATTTGTCTTCCTAGAGACACATATGGGTCATGGTCTATTTCAGTTACAGAGGTGGGAAGTCACAGAATCATAGAAACACAGAAAAGTTAGGGTTGGAAGGGACCACTGAAGGTTAGCTAGTCCAACCTCTCTGCTAAAGCAGGGTCCCCTAAAAAACGTTACTTAGGATTGTGTTCCAGCAGCCTTTGAATAAAGTCCAGATAACTCTGTGAATTACAAATAGCTCTACAGCCCTGCACGTTGGTATCACCAAAACAAAGGAAACCCCTGTGAGCCAGGAACAAGGCTGGACAACACCCCAGAGAGAGGCTTTCAGGGAAGGCTGGAGGAGGAACCCTCCATTGGGCGGAAAAAGCAGGCATGGCTGAAGACTGCCTTTACGTATATTCTTTACATATATTTACATATATTCTGCTGGCATACTGCAAGTCCATCAGCCTTGAGTTGTCCTCCAAGCCATGCTGCTAATGCTAGATTTTAATTAGAGTTACTATTGGGCTGCACAGATGAGCGGCCCATGGTCAGTCCAGCCTGTTGTAGGTGACTGCAAGCGACACCAGACCTGAGGTGTGCAGAAGCAGGAAAATCTGCCACGCTACTTCCCTATGCCAAGTCTAACTCCATCTCTCTGTTGATCGCTTTATTGACACAACTGGGAAGTTCGCAAATCCAATCAAACAGCAAGGAAGAGCCAAATATTACAAAACTACCAGATGAGTAACAGAGAAGAGGAAAAATAAACTTTTTTTTTTTATTTTAATTTAAGCCCAGAATCAATCTGGGAGGGATATGTAATAAATATATTAAGCAGATGTATGTACAGTTCTGCAGTACCTCCGCCGGCTTTATCTGACATGAATTTCTAATGCAGTTGAATCTGATTTCACTTCCCAATGATCTCATCTCAGTCCCTGTCACACGTCCCACCGCTGCCCCACTGTGCAAAGTCAGTGATGCCGGCTCAGCCGAATGCCAAGCCAGCAGTGGCTGATGGCACTACATCCTCCTGCCGTGGGCTCAGCCCTGCGAGGCGCTGGGATCTGCCCGGCTCAGCTGCGAGGGACGCGGGGCCTGGCGGCAGCTGATGCATCGCAGGAGTCACTGTTTGTGACTCTCAATGAAGTGTGAGTCAGCACCGCCACTATAAGCCCTGTCCTGCGGAGGCTTAAATATAGCAACTCTGGCCTGGGATGGACATAAGGGTAGTCAGACCCTTGTGAATGAAGTCAAAGCAAACTCAAGCTGAAACTTGAAAGGTGTGAGTGTTTTTACAGTGGGGTTTCTTTCTTCTTTTGAAAAAAAAAATTGTCATTTTTCTGTTAGATGATCTGACTTGACAGGAGGGAAAAACAAAAAAATCCACAAGCATGATACCCAGATTGTGCCATGTTGTCCCCTTTCCTTTTACGTTTCAAAGTGTTCTTTCAATGAACATTATATTTTCCACATGTAGAACTGACACACCTGGAAGTGTATTAGGACTTGGAGACTGCAGAAAGCCCCCACAAAACCAGAGATGGGGAGCAAAGGGGCTATAGGAACAGGGAAACTAAGTGGCAGGGATACAGGGATACAGAGCTTTGAGATAAAGTTCTGCATCACTCACACACAGCTACTAATGGAGAGTTACACAGGAAAATACTTCAGTGGGAAGTTACGCTGGTTGCTTTTTAACAGATAATCTGCAGATTATACAGATAAAAATTACAGTAAAAACTTCAGAGGCATTCTCGCGTGGTGTGGGACACTATGGTGAAAACAGTGAGTGTTCAGTCCTGCATGGGGTGAACGGAGCTGTGTGCTGGTGCATCAGGTACATACACACAGCACTCCTGGAGCTCAGAGGTATATAAGTTTCTCTTATTTATGAACTTCAAAGGGACCTGAGTGTTAGATGCCTGCTGATCAGCAGATCCATGTTTCCATCTTCTTACCATAGACGCAAAAATAACGTGCTCAGACAGATGTAAAAACAGTATGCTCAGACAGATGTGTAGAAACTATGCCAAAAGAGCACCCAGTGTGGCGAGAACACCTTTGCGTGGTCATTCAGGAGGACTTGGGGGGATCCTGGACATCATGAGCTGTGATGGTGTGGAGCTCTGACAACAGGGCTTTGCTCCAGGGAGTCACTCTCTGCAAGAGTCCTTCCACCAGCATCACCATGCCCACATGCCATCGCCCATGTATCTCCACCTGTCCTTCCAAAACAGACCTAACAGAGATGTAGTCACTCTGGTGTGCAGAGAGAGCATTGCTGGGGGCACAGAAACACACCAAACTTCATCTTTCGAGGGCTCTAATACAGGCAGGCAGATGGGTGCATATATCTCTGCAGATCCACGGAGAAAGGAAGGGTGATGGAAAATCAATAGTGCATATGGTCTGAGGAGTCGTCTGGCTCAGCTCCCCAGCCCAACACAGCTATGTTCCAGCCAAATCTGATGGATGTCTGGTGCACTCTTAGAGTCCTTCTGTGCCAGAGACCCACAGCCTTCCCAGGCAACCTGCTCCCATGCCTCACCATCCAAAAACTTCCCTTTCTGTTTGACCTTGCTACTACATCTCAAGACTCACACTCTTTCCTATCCAAACTGATCTCAATAACACATTTCCCTTCCCCTCTTGTCTTTAAGGACCATCCCTTCTGACTTTCCAGCACATATGCATGTCATGGACTGCCTCCAGGTAGAGGTAACTTGCACCTCTTTAATTCCCTCCTGGTATTTTTACATCTCTTTCCTCTGCTTTGTCAAAGCCACTTTGAGTTTAATCCGCTTCTCTGCCTTTATGCAATCTGCAGATTTAAAAGACAGGTCTTCTACTTAATGAGCCCCAGCATTAACAATGGCACTGACCAGAGCAGAGCACAGGACACACTTTGGCACTGTCCCACACAACACTGTTCCTCCTGGCAACGTATCATCCATAACTGGTCACTTGGTACGACACCCAGCAGGCTTTGAAATCACTGTATTCGTCCAAATCACATGATCAATATTTATAATATTTCCACAGTTGTTTTGAATGTAATTTGCTACAATGGCAGATAATTTTCTAATTTACAAGGAATAAAAGGGAGAAAGGAAGAAGACAGATTCACATCTGTTAAATCCACGGTTTTCTCTGCATTACCTGATGCCAACTCAGATGCCTGCCTATGGAATTGCCACCCACAGAGAAGCTTACAGGGAAACACATGGGAAATCACCAGGCCATTCTGCCCTAGAAAATTTGCCTTGTAGAAAGGTCTGAGGACAGAAATTGACCTCATTTTGCAGACAAAGTTGATTGCTCAATCCTACCCCAAAATCATCTTACTCCTCTCACTTCACTCCCTCCCACCACCAGTTTGTGACAGCTAAGACAAATTTTTTAAAAGTCAGTGCTGCTATTGTCCATACTTCCATTTGACAGCACAATTAACAGATTTTTTAGGCCAGAGGGGACTGTTATATTCACCTCGTTTGACCTTCTTAACCAATTCAGGCTCCTGTATTTCACTCAGAGATTTCCAGGAGTGAACCAAGTGATAAACACACACAGATACCTCACAAAAATCCCTGCCCACCTGACAAGTTTGCTTTTCTATTGCTTGCAGTAAGTAGTTTGAGAAATCTAGTATGAAGAGCAAGCTCCATTTTTCAATTTAAAGTCTGCTGAAGTACAGAGGTTTCCGGTGGCTACAAGCTGGCATAAATTGATTCCCCGAGCATCTTTCTTCCATGAAACGAACTGCTTCCCATTTAAGACCCATCTAGAAAGTAAAGTTTGGCAGTTCTATTAGTCCACTAATAGAAAAGAAACAGTAAAAGGACAGCTTGTGGTTAGGTAGGTAGTTAGTGCACTAACTCAGAAGAAAATCAGCTTGGACAAGCTATCAAGAATTCTGCTTTGTTGTTGTGCCTGAAATCAAACATGCTATCTTTGAAATCAGAGATAGCATCTTGTATATTGTTCATCTTCCATTCTCTAAAGCTGTCATACAGCCTCTACATACTTGGGGATCAAATGCATCTGCAATTGTTTCAGTTTCACCTTGCTTGCCTCACTGTTTTATTTTTCTTTTTCCTGTGGAAGGATGGTAGTGGGAACAGGAAGAGGAAATCTAAATTGCAGTTACTAGAAAACACCAACCACAAATTAATTCAACAACTAGGTATTTGATTTGTGCTGTTCTGAACTAAAAGCACATCCATGCCATGCTCTGCTCCAGGGACTTCAAAGACTGTACATATCAATACAGAGGTTTATTGATTATGCCAAGATCAAATCGAGTAACTTCCTGAGAACTGAGAACCGCAACAAAAAAGATCACCACCACAAAACACCAGCCCAAGATTAAACCTAACCTTGCCCCTGCTTCACCAAAGCCACTGAGCACCTGCCCACCTGCTTCGATGCCGATCAGACCAACCCCATAAAGAAGTCTACTCTATCAACCACACGCCTGTCCTTGAGCCCTTCCACCTTGAGACCAGAGCTGCCACAGACCTGGGGAGGCAAAGGAGTCCAAATTTAAGAAAAAACAGCAATAAAGTCTCATGTAGGCAGCCCTCTCAATTAAATATTCCAAGCCAATATTAAGAGCCAGTCATTCCTTACAATGCCCTCCTGGATTTTGCTGCTTTAGAGAAGGATGCTGAAAAATATTTGGGCAGAACTTATTCTGATGCTGCAAAAGGCAGTTTTAGGCAGAGAGTCACTGCAGGGTTCAGCGGTCAAGGACTCTTGTTCTGTTCTAGGATGCCAAAACAATGTTTCCCTGCAAGAGAGAAAGTGTTCCATCTCTCAGAAGCCTTCCTGTCCTGTCTCCATTCTCATAGCTTTGAACAAACCTTGAGGACAGATTATTTAGATTGCCCCATCAGATGCAAATTAGAGCTAAGGCTGCTTTAAAGAACTGCCTTGCTTTGATCCAAATACATATTTCCGTTATGATCTGTTTCTATTTGCATCAGTTTGAGCCCTTTTTTTAGGATCAGCTGGAACATCTTTCCTTTTTTTCCACTGTAACTCTGAAAGCAATATAAAGTGCAAATAGCCCTTGAGACACAGCGTATGCTCAGCAGAGACACATTTCTGTGTGGTCTTCCTACCCCCGCCACCGACAGCCAAGCTTCTGGTGGAACCTGGAGGAGCGCCGTGACTCACCCCGCCTGTAACAGTTTAACCGGGATCACAGCAGGATTCTTACTATGCACAGCAGCGTCTTTTGGAGGCTTCACAGGCTACGCCGTCAATATGTAATAACACTGCATCGTGAATTATGGAGTTGCTGGAATCAATGGGATTTTGCATATTAATTGCAAACACACCCAAAAAGACAAAGGAATTTATTGGCTTAATTAGTGTTTCAGCTGTAATAGCATTCAGGCTTCATTCTCACACAAATTGATAAATAGCAGCAGAGTTACTCCTCAAGGATGCTTTGCCTTTTGAGAGGGGAGGCTGAAGTTTACGATCCGAGCTCTCTCGGCTGCAGTGGTGCACTCAGCAGGGGTTTGGATGAGTTGAGCTTCAAAGATATTTGACACCTCTCTTTCTTAAGCAGGTTGCTAGATGTCGACAAACGGAGCTGCCCTGCCCTCTCGGGGTGTCTTTTCTGAAAGGCATTTACATACTGACACTTACCGGGCAGGACAAAAAAATGGACCTGAACCATTTCCACCTCAAGGATACAAAACCTGAGATTCATCATCTTACATCCCCAAACCCTACTTAACCAGTTGCCACACTGACAAACCGAGGGAAGATGCGTGTAATGTACCTAAGGATTGATTCTGATTCCCTGGGTGAGGAAAACTAAGTTTGAAAAGAATTAGATAAGCATACCTGGAAACAGACTTTGGCCCTTGGGCTCCCAGCTCCCAAGAAGTACAGCTTTGTGAAAAATAAGGTGCTAGAAGAACGGGAAGCAAATGTCAAGAATTCAGCAGTATACCAAAACAAAACAGAGAGATCCACCTGGATCTGATCTCCATTACCCCCTGCATTCACATGCTGCAGCACAGCATGACTGACACAAAGCTTCAGGAACAGCATTACAATAATGAGGGAAGAGCAAGGCACCACCTGAAAAGCAGCTTCCTCCCCAAGGACTTAAAACATTTTCTGCATTATCATAACACTGAAATTGCACCTTAAAGCTAAGCTCCGACAAAGAATCATTGCTCATAAAGCCTATGCTCACATCTTCAAACAGTTTATTCTCCTGGGCATTCCTCCTCCCGTCCCGTCCCACCCCCCACCNGCAGTAGATCTCTCCTCTTTGGGATGGGGATCACATCACAACACTTAAGTGATAAGCAATTTGTTGACAAAGAGAAATGTCACCAAGAAAACATTTCAGCTGCATTCAAGACTGGGGCTGGATACTTTTTTTGTTTGTTTTTCTAGACATGATCTGGCAGCTGCAAGCAAAATGAAAAGCCAGTATCATGTGAATGTGCCCTCGCTGGGAGGAGCGCAGTCAAAGGCTGCAGGCAAGCCATGCTCTCTGTGTCACCATGCTCACAGAGCACTGGAGGAAATAATCCTGCATTAATAGGGCAGCAGATCATAGAGATCAAGCAGGCCTTTTCTGTTTCTACCCTAGTTTGTGCCAAAAACCACAAAACGGGAGCAAATGCACAGAGAGAGGAATATGCCATCAGCCCCTGTGAAGAAAATCTACTCCCATTTATTAGGATATAGAGAGAGCGGTGCCACACAGCTGAATGGTTAATTCAGGCTATTTTATAATTGGAAGGACCCAATTTGTTGGCATTTGTGGCTTTTTCTGCAAGGAAACAGTATTATAATTCAGCTCCCTCTGAATTACGCTCTTCAAAACCTCGAGAGGTCCTGCTGAGCACTCTGTGGCAGGGGCCAGGACACAACAGTGGCTTGGCACCCTTCAGGTTATCACCAGAAACCACCAGCTCTGAGCTTCAGCCTGAAATTCAGGGGGAAAGTAGGGGAATTCCAGTGTACGTTCAAGCCGAGAACACCAAGTCATATCCCAGCCTCAGCCTCTCACCTACCCAGCAGGAAATGCCTGTCCCCTGGTGGATCCAGGGAACAAGCCTTGCCCTTTACTGGCCTCTTTCTAACTTACCATTGAGGCAATTAACAAACTGGTCCTAAATCGAGAGGAATTGGGAGCTCAGCCCCTTTAATCTTTAATGTCCCTGCTGCAATGCCCCCATAGCCTTCAAAAATGAAGCTCATTCAAGGGCAAGTGGGCTCAAGAAATAGTGAAGCATCTCCTCCATTACTACTGTGACCAAGGGATTCACTTCTGAGCTGGCAAAGTCTAGGTCTAGAGAAATGGGCCCCCATTTGCGTATTCCCTTCAGTTTATAAACAAGCTGAACCTCTTTCTGCCATTAAACATGAAAGCAGCTGAGAGCAGGCTCTCACTCAAAACTGCCAGGGTGTGCACATGGTAACAGTTTACCTCTCTTGTAATTAATCTTCCAAGTCTCTGCATCACGGAGGCATTCACAGTAAAAAGGACCAAACTTCTTGCAGTCTCAAAGTCAGCAAAGATTCAGTTAGTCTTTATTTTATTCTGACAGGCTCCTTTATCCCAGAGACAATACTAAGACACAGGATTTTACCAGGATTTTTTTCCCAGAGTTCAGTCCAATCACAAAAAGGAAAAAAGACAGCATGTTGTAAAGAAAAAGAAAAGGTATTTAACACAGATTTGAAATAGATTTATATGCCATTTTGCCTCTATTGTCACAGACCCCTTAACATAATTAGTCTGTGGCACAGAAAAAGAACACATGAGCATCCACCAAAACCCATCCTCCCTAGAGTTCACAAATTAAACCTATCCAGGCACTGTGAGCCACTAGAGGAGCCAAGCAGAGATAAACAAGCATTAAATCACCAAGAAAAATGCCCAGAGTGAATTTCAAAAGCAGAAAGATGAAGACCAAAGCGTGGTTCAATGCATGTGTGTAAAGACACGAGGCACAAAAATCAGCACTTTGCTTTTCCAACAGCAAAAGAGGAGAACCCAACACAGGACTGTTCTTGCTGCTGCGAGACAGCGAGCCCCACTGACCCAGGCACTGCTCCACAAGAGAATGAGCATCAAGGAAGAACTCTGCAAGCCGAGATCGTGGAAAACACAGAGGCACCAGACTTTGCGCAGGACACCAGACACCAACTGCTCCCACAGCATTGATTCCTCAACTCTGTACGCTGGCTGGCAGAAACTTAGCACCAGCAGCTCAACCTCTTCACCCGAGACAAAGGAGGATTTCCTCACCCACCTCCCTAGACACTTGCCAGGAGTTTCCCAGACCAATGAAGGTAAAGATAGAAGAAAACAAATGCCCAGCCACAAATCTTCCGGCTTGCAGGTGAGAAGAGTAAACTGATCGTCTTCCTCCAGGGAACAACTCCAGACCAGGGGTGGCTGGCACCCCTCCCAGAACTCTCAGCAGCGTCCCCATTTCCCCTTTCATGGTGTTTGTGTGCTTCAACATCTCCTCGCTCACCTCTCTTCCAGGGATCCCTTCCACAGGCAGCACTGACCAGGCAAAGGATAAGGGTCAAGGTTTCACTTTGGTAGCACAAAGATCAGGGATTTCCTGGTGCAGTATCTAAGTTACTTTGACAGCATGAACACCTGTCTTTTTTTGTCTTCTTTTTTTTAAATATTAACTTTTGTGTTATATTTTTAACTTAAGAACACAGCTGGGCACAGAAACAGAAAGCACCTTTTGTCTAAAACTCCAATCTTCCACTCCTTTCTGGGGGCTGTCCCTATTCACATCACACCTGATCACCTCCCAGTTCTTAAAAGCATTTGCTTAATTCATTTAGTGAAGTAACACCTCTGAGGAGTCAGACCTCCAGAGCAGACACTGGCTAATGGTTGTTTGAGATGCAGTGTCATTTGTGAAAGCCAGTACCAGAGAAAGCTAAAGCCAGCCTCTTGAGTATTAATTCTCCTCGTCCCATCTGAACTGCCGGCCCAGGGCCTCCCCCTTACAAACAGCCCCTTCTCTTTGTGACATGAAACGTGCAGAACTCGCAGACCATTCCCAAGGGCAGGAAGACTCAGCTGAAGCCCAGGGAGTTACAGGGCCACCTCAGGCTGTTTTCTGGACTGTGTGTAACCCTGCTCTCACCCACAGCAGCAGCACAGGGACCACCGTCCTCATCCGCAGCACTGCTTCTGCTTTTCCGGATAACTGCACCACTGAGCACTGAAGTTTTTCATCTCCCAGTTGTTTTTCCCTGTCTTACTTCAGAAAAAAACACAACCCACACACTGAGCTACCACCAAGATGACTGGGACAGAGGAGCCTGTCCAGGCACCGCCACCGCAGATGCTGGGTGAGAGCCATCAACCCCCCATAGAGGCAATCTCGGAAGACCCTGCAATGAGGAGAGGAAACAAAAAAGCCTGTGAGCAGCTGAGGGAGACGTTCATTCTATCGATTGTGTAAACTGTCAGTGGAGTGGCAATGAGCATTTTTTTTTTGTTTCTATCCTGGGGAATAATCCAGCCTGATAATTAGTACATAAGAGATAAGTGGAAAATGAGACATCTAGCGAGGGTGGTTCAAGCCTCCTCATGACATTGATAATGTGCAGATACATAGATCACTGTCGGGGCAAACTGCCACTGTGAGCCTGTGTCTTCCCATTGCCTCATCAATCCATCATCCGCTTAGCTACTGACACCTTGGCAGGCACACACCACCAGCCCTGCATTTGAATTGAGAGGAGCAGGCTCCACCAGGGAATACAGATTTAAAAATCTAAGATTCAAATTTGTTTAAGTATTGTGAACAGCAATTCCCTTGCAAGGCATCTTCATTGCCCTTTTGCCAAGGGGGAACAGTTGGGTCTTTGTTAGAAGTACAAATTGCTTCTTAATGCAAAGGATAAAGCAGAGCCCAGGCACCTCCTTAGAATTCCTCCTGGCTCCTGCTAATGCTGCTGCATGTCAATTTTAATTTTTTGAAATTTAAACCAAGGGCTTTGTGTCTAAGCTCCATTTCATTGAAGGAGGGGGGAGGAATAGTCAAAAAGGATTACGGATCCGGTGGGAATTGAGGATCCATAGCAATTATACTTCATTTGGATGGTCTCAGACACTGGTTTTAATCATATTCTAAATAGTACAAATCGACAAGACATAAGAGATTGATAAGTGTCTAACACGTGTACCTGGTTATGAACTCTGCTTCCCTCAGCTTGGGGATATTTGAGGACGGGATGGAGGAATCGCTTTCTCCCTTGGACCCTCCTTTTCCAGCCAACGAGAAGGCAATACCCACTGTGGACTAGGTAGGAGACAGGTGCAACTGTAAGAACTTGGACATCATGGAGCTCCCTCAAAGTGAGGCTGGAACAAGTCCATCTGACTGTGGACCCTTTCCTCCTGCGACATCAGGGCAGGGGCAAAGCTCCAGCCTTGGCAGAGCTGTTTCAGACCAGCTCCCGTCTCTCTTATCTGTGAAACTGCACTAACTGCGAAGGGCAGAGAGCTGGTAGGGAAGTAAGACCTTCAGGAGGGAAAAATGAAATGACAAGAGAGTAAAATGAAAGTAAGTGCTTTTGTAAATCAATTTAGCTCTTTTAGCTTCAGCAGAGCAGTCCCAATTTACCCAAACTGAGGAGGTTACCTACTGGGGTGATGATGAAAAATGCACCTTGTCCACTAAAGACTCAGAACCACACGCACTACTTACACACCTGTGCATTTTTAAGATGACCAAGAGTGGCTGGGATTTACAGAGGACCATCAGGAGAAAACCTTTCTAAATGATCTGAATCCATCAGTCTTGAGCGAGCTTTCTCACCAAGCCCGTCTCAGGCGCTGTGCAGACCCACCTACAGTCAGATGAAATTTCCAAGCCATACACACACTGCAAGTGCAAGGGTTGAGAAACTCTCTCTCCCCCCTGCTGCCTTCTTACATTTGTCAAGTATGTTACAGAAACATGGCTTTCCATAATCACTGATTAAACTGCTTTTCCTGTACTTCACTAACCTCTGGATCAGGTTTTAACCCAGTAAATCTGTTTAGGAGATCCACACCACACCCCCACTTTCACCTCTTGATGACTTTGTGCTTTCTTTTCACAGAACTGTGTAAAGGTGAACCTTTTTTCCTCTCTCTCTACTTCTTCCCAGCCCCTTTGAACCATAATCAAGACCTAAGTAAGGTACGCCATTCTAACTTTAAACCTTGCTGCAAACCTAAGGGATTGAAGTGACCCCCTCCTTTACTTCCCACCCTCCTGTGGCACCACCACAGCGCTCCTTTGTAGCACTGGAAGACACAAAAAGCAAGAAGGCATTGTCTAAAAACATAATTTAATGTGGTATTTTGGTGACTGTGGTCAATGACCAAATTCTTTTGCAGACAGAAACAGGTTTGACGTTAATGACACCATCATTCACATGAGCATTGCATTGCACAGAAAGAAAAGTTTACACTTGACCCCATACAAAGCAGCACAGGAAAAAAGGTTATGGTCCAGTCCCACTTCATGAATAGTTGATCTGGAAATTCATCGTCATCATTAATACTTATAGATGAGAAAATGTGACCTGTTCAAATTCTATGTGTGACATAGTCCAAACTCTGGGCTCTCTTAAGCCCCCCAGAACCACTTGAGAGTTTCCAGCTGCTGAGTTCCTCATGTGACACACAAAACAGTCAGGCTGACAGGGAGAGGGGGGTCAGAAGAAATGGGGCAGAGTAAGAAAGGGGATCACTTCGTTTCACTTCTATTTCGTTTCCACAAGGGTGAAAATAAAAACATACAAACTGATAATGAAGCTAAAGTGACCTGCAGAGACCATGGACACCAGCAGGAACAGCAGCACAATGGGGTATGGAAATGCCAAACAGCCCCATGTGCACCAGTGGCAGGGGCCAGTTGTGTCGTGTCACTTGTGTGTTAATCAGGGTATAAAAGAAAGCCAGAGAAAGTGCTGTACTTATTGTTGTTGCCTCCGTGTGCTTTGCCTCCGTCCAGCTTGACATACACTTCGTCGCCGGAGTCCAGGTGCAGCACCACGCTGTTGCTGGCATAGTCATAATTCTGGTCTGCGTCTTGGGCGATGGCACTGGCCCGCACCTGCCAACAAAGCCGCTGGGCACATCAGCCTCCCAGCCCCTCTCCCCCAGCGTCTCCATGAGCCCCCCGAGCAACTCTTCCACAGCCCCTCCACATGCCCTCCAAGCCCCGTTTTTCCAGCCCCTCCATCAGTTCCCCGAGCCCCTCTTCCTCAGCCCCTCCATCAATGACCCGAGTCCCTCCTTCCTAACCCCTCCACTACCCCGTGTCCTCCCTCCCGCCCCTCTCCTCGCTTCTCCTTCCTCCCAACCCGGCAGGAAAGTTTGCAAGCCGGGAGTTCGGAACTTGTCGCGGCTCTAGAGGTGCACCCCCGCCCCGACGGCACGAAGGATGCTCCCGCTGCTTCTTTTGCCGGGAGCGGCGGCGGCCGGTGCCGCAGCCAAGGCACGGGGACGGTGGGAGAGGGAAGACCCGGGGACCCCGGGCGAGGAGGACGCGCGGAGGAACGGCGGAACCCACCTGGCCGTTCTTGCAGAGGTCGGCCCACATGCTGGTGCCGTCGCCGCCGCGCATGAGGATGTGGTAAGTGAAGAAGTAGATGCCGCGCACCTGGCAGGTGAACTTGCCGCTGGCCGGGTCGTAGTGGTTGCCCAGGTTGGTCACCACGTCGTCGAACTTGAGGACCTCATAGCCCTCGTGGGGGCTCTTGAGCCCCACGTAGAAGGCGATGCGCGGCCCGCTGAAGGCGGCGCTCAGCCCGCCC